>CM042817.1:4176649-4620034 GCA_009982885.2 Hyles vespertilio
CCAGTTGGGAACCTTGGTAAAATTGTAGCTACGTAAGGCAAAAGTGTACTTTATTTCAACTTAAGATGTCATATTTGTAATAAACACATTTGTATATTTCGACGAATACTTTTGAATGTATAAATGAAATGAAATAAATAGTTGTTTATATCATTTGAAGGGGTTTATTTCTAATCTACACAAATACTATCTGAATTTGAAAAAAGTTACATCAATTGAGTTATTTTGCTAATTTTTTTTATATCACACTAAAATGAACCCTATTTCAATGACAGTAGGTTACTTTTTGCTTGAAGCCGCGCCTGGCGTTTCCGACTGTCTAACCGTCTACAGTCATAACAAACGACAGTCTAGGGTAAAGATGAGACGTATTTACGATACCAGGTTTTAAAACCAGGTATTCACTATTAATTACGGCGCCCTGGTACGAGCAGAAAATACTTATAAGTATGAAAGTACGTCGATGCGCGGAGAGATCTGGAAACTACACATGAAAATACTTGCATAGGAAAACGATTCATAATAGAATATTAATAAGAACCACAATCGTATCTGTCAATAACACATACTTTAAACTTCAAAGTATTTTTTTATTCATACTATTTTGCTCTTTATGTGCCTTCCAATACGGGTTGAATTCCTATGCAAGTATTTTCAAATTTAGGCGCCGCTATACGTCGGTGCGCGAGGAACTTGGAACACTATACATAAAAATACTTCCATAGAAAAACTATCCTTAACTTAGTATAAATAAGAATCCTATTAAGAAGTATTCGTGAATAGAAAATACTTACAAAGTATTTTTTTTATTTATGCGTTTTTGCTCCTTATTTGTTATAAAATACGAATTGAATTCCTATGCAAGTATTTTATAGACGCTGCGCCGCGGCTGGGACGCGAAGGGTTGCCGACTCATACTTACAAAATACTTTACAATATATTAGACCCTGGTTTTGAACCCTAGTATTTTTACGTACTCGTACTTAGAAGCCCTGGTACTTGATTTTGCAAGTATATCTCATCCCTAGTCTAGGGGTTAAGCGAGTCGGCCGTCTGTAGTACTACTTGGTCTGTGGATACATTTTGCAGCGCCGCCGCGCCGATGTCATTAAATTCCTGGCAAACATAATGTTAGTGTGCTTGCAAATACATGCTATTTATAAAATATTAGGCGTTTTTATATTATGATATTTTGTTAATTCTTTTATTTACTATTAATTAAAGTCATCTAAAACGTACGAATGTTTTTTTAAAATATCTGTGTATGGCAAGTAAAGCACTGCATTTCTGCCTACAAGGAGCGCACGCCCCTTACATACATAGTCTATAAAATCATATTTCATCATTTTACCAGTATGTAATTTGTATTTAAATATGATTTCTAAAACACATAATTAAACAAAAAAAAATACCGATCAAAGTTCATCGATCATCCAGGTGTTATTTTCTTACATGTCGTTCTTACTTGGCAACATTAAATCGTAACCCAGAACTCGGGAGTCACTAAGCAATAATGGCAAAACGCAAACGTAACAAAAATTGGTTATGTGATTATGGGTATATTTTTTTGGTTTTTTATAAGATAAGAATAACTTTAAGTACTAAAATATGGATATCAAAAGAAAGCTTATAGTATATACTTAATTTACAAATGGTTTTTATTGGTATGTAATATGAATTAATGGGTGAAAACATGATTTGAAAATGAAAAAACCATTGAAATTCGATCTGTATAGAATTTTTATTATTTGTTTACAACACATTTGAATTATATTTGTAAAATAATTGTCACGTCTAATAATTCTGCATAGTTTTAGATACTTAAAGATATTTTTTATTTCCCTGTTGCTAGAATAGGTACTAGGATATAATGCTTTATGTTTATGAATATTGAAAACGCGGGAATCGGAAGATTTCTGTCAAAATAAGTGTCAGTGACGTGGACGTGTGAGTGGTTAATCTATGCGTATGACGAAAACCTACAATGTGTTTTGAGCTTAATTCTTACTTCATTTTCTAATTGGTCTGTGTACTTCATCGTCTGTGGCTCATTCGTTCATAGCTGTCATTTTATTTTGTTTTATCGTGTGAATTAGCGGGAAGGTTTGTTTTGTAAACAATGATGATTGGATATAAAATGTTTCGTAGAAAAAACGCTACCAAAATCTGTAAATATAATCATAGATGCTATTGTGACATATTACCAAGTAGTGAAGTTAGGATACTAAAGAAAAATAACAACAATAACAATAACCTCAAAGGTGATAAAAACATAACAGAAAACAAGGAACAAGTCGAAAAATCCGCTGAATTTAGAGTCAATGAGTTCAATATACAGATGATTTCGAAGAATATCTACGAACAACTATTCAGTAAACCTAGTCCTGCTTTAGATCCAATGACTGTTAAAAGGTACACATACCTGGTGAAACATTATATATTTTTAAATTTACCACTTATTTTTCTATTAACTTATAACCAAATGTTATTCTTATAATCAGTGTGTGTATTTAATCTCTTCCACTGAGTAAGTACGTCAATAATAAAAACTACAAATGAACATAGAGCTTTTAAATATTCTAAAGAGGTCACTTTGTATTGAATTGTATTAATTTGAATACTATCATCAGCCAGCCATCTTTTGTATGGTTGTCTTAGTAATAATTGTATCTAGGGTTGGAATCAGTGCACCATAGATTATTAAATACTTTACTGTCTATTGTAAATTGCAGTTAATCTTTTAAAAACTTGCCTCCCCAACTGTATACATGTATGTACATGTATGTATATAAAAATATACATACATATGTATGTATATTTTTATTAAAAAATGTTTAAAATTTATTTACAGGTGTCAGGAGAATTTAATCCACCACGGCATTGACTACACGAAATGCAGCTACATGCCCGATGTAGAGTTAAAACTTCCAACACTGGAAGGCAATGATGTTGTTGAGCACTTCTATAACATTGGGGAGAGGCAGTGTGCTCCTTACAGAGAGTTGTTGCAAAAACTGGCCTCTTGCAAACTACCGCCAATGCCAAAGGTAATATACCAAGCGACCAAAGCCCAGGGGGCACCTCTTACTTCTCAGAATCATGAGTGTAATGATTGAAACCACTACTCCCTTTAATAGTGAAGTGGAACATATTGAAGACATATGCATACATTAGAAACCATTGCAAAAAATCTATGATTTCTTAAATCTGTCTCAGTGCAATAGCCTTACAAGGTTCCTATTCAAACTATCATTTGTTGTGGTTTCATAATCATAATTATTTATTACTTATATAACATAGTTGGAATAACAATAATTACAATAAGTGCTCTATGTTCCGCCTTAAATTGGCATACAAGTGTGGCTCAAAAATATTTTACAATATGTACTTGTTACAAAATTATATCATCATACGAGTACATTCATTAAATTAGAATGCAATAATAATGTAAATCAGATAGCAAAGGGTGATTAAGGGCTGATACAGTTAATTCCCTTAGTACTAGGCATCAAAGGGTGATTAAGGGCTGATACAGTTAATTCCCTTAGTACTAGGCATCAAAGGGTGATTAAGGGCTGATACAGTTAATTCCCTTAGTACTAGGCATCAAAGGGTGATTAAGGGCTGATACAGTTAATTCCCTTAGTACTAGGCATCAAAGGGTGATTAAGGGCTGATACAGTTAATTCCCTTAGTACTAGGCATCAAAGGGTGATTAAGGGCTGATACAGTAATTCCCTTAGTACTAGGCATCAAAGGGTGATTAAGGGCTGATACAGTTAATTCCCTTAGTACTAGGCATCAAAGGGTGATTAAGGGCTGATACAGTTAATTCCCTTAGTACTAGGCATCAAAGGGTGATTAAGGGCTGATACAGTTAATTCCCTTAGTACTAGGCATCAAAGGGTGATTAAGGGCTGATACAGTTAATTCCCTTAGTACTAGGCATCAAAGGGTGATTAAGGGCTGATACAGTTAATTCCCTTAGTACTAGGCATCAAAGGGTGATTAAGGGCTGATACAGTTAATTCCCTTAGTACTAGGCATCAAAGGGTGATTAAGGGCTGATACAGTTAATTCCCTTAGTACTAGGCATCAAAGGGTGATTAAGGGCTGATACAGTTAATTCCCTTAGTACTAGGCATCAAAGGGTGATTAAGGGCTGATACAGTTAATTCCCTTAGAACTAGGCATCAAAGTATAATTTCGAGATCATAAAAAAATATATAATATATATGTAAAATAATTATGGGTTCTTTTCCAAATATTAAAAAATCCATTACACAACATAATTTACTTATATAGTTAATTTCAAGCAGTTGATCAACACAAACATTATTTATCAGAAATGGTCAAAGGAATCCGGTTGGCATAAGTATGAAAGAGGTAAAGCCATAAAGGTGCCATGTCCTACTGACGATGCACTGGTCTTCGATGTGGAGGTATTGATGTCGGCAGGCAAGAGGCCCACATTAGCCTGTGCTGTGTCTCCTGAAGCTTGGTTAGTAGTCTCTATAAATAAATTAAGCATGCATTAAGTTCAAGTCAATTTTCAATATCCTGCAACAATTTCATTGGTGTAATAAGTTATTAGGCACTTACGCCCTAATACTGGAACGCCATTCAAATAATAAGTTTCTCTTAACAGCGCAGAGCCCACTTAGCCAGTATATTTAATCGGGATTAACATAGTTAAGCGCAAGTTATATTTAAGTTGTGTTCCAGTATTTGGGCGTAAGTCCACCTGTACTGTTAAATTAATTTCTATAGTATCTACCTACCCTAACGGAATATAGGCGTGACTCTTATGTATGTACATATATATGTATGTAAAAATTGTACAAAGTGATATATAAATGAATATGTATTTTTGATGGTAAATTATTACACCTGTCGGAGTGATTGAAAAATTTACGAATTGTAATGATTATTTATGAAGCATTGGAATTTAACAGATTTTTTTTTTTTTATATTATAGGGGGCAACCGAGCATGCGGTTCACCTGATGGTAAGTGAACACCGCCGCCCATGGACATCTGCAACACCATAGGGCATGGAGATGCGTTGCCGGCCTTTGAGGTGGGAATACGCTCGTTTTTTGAAGGTCGCCAGGTCGTATCTGTCCGGGAATGATGCCGCTGGCAACAGGTTCCACAGATTTGTAGTACGTGGGAGAAAGTGCCGGGAAAAACGTACTGTAGTAGATTTCCAACCTCCAAGGTGATGTGGGTGGTATTTGGAGGTTTGTCGTGTTGTACGGTGGCGGAACTCTGCAGCAGGGATAAGTCCGAACAATTCTTGAGAACACTCCCCGTGGTACATGCGATAGATTATGAAGTCTGTTCTAAAATTGCTAGTCTTTTACAAGGAAAAGCTAAATCTCTTGGAGATACGTGGCTAGTAAAATCTCCAGTATGGAGCGATATGCGACAAGCTTTGATACAAACATTCGAGCCGGAATCACGATATTGCAATGATATACTGAAATTTCGAAGTTTTAAATTCAATACATCAATCCCCGTTGAACCTATCACTACAGCCTGGCAAATTTGGAAGCGAGTGATAAATGGCAACAAAGAAACAGACGCAGTTGAAGCGGTTATTGGGTGTATTGACAACGAGTTCCTCAGATTACGGTTGTTGTCCAGTAAGTGCACAAGTATCCCAGAGTTAATATCTGTCGCTTCAACTTTCAAACCTCGTGAATCAAGATTCGGAGAACCACCATCTAAACGCCCCAGATTTAGAAGTGGTCGAGAGGATACTGTGATCTGTTTTAAGTGTGGCAAACAAGGACATTTGCAATCAAGCTGTAACTTGAGAACTGGCGACCTTAGACCCTTGTTGAATATTGACAACAATGATGGACATAATTCGGCTACCGTACCAGCCGATCAGCCAGTATCAGCCCATATACGTCCCACTGCAGGGCACGGGCCTCCTCTACAATCGAGAGTACGATTGAGAGTGGTTAGGCCATATAGTCCACCACGCTGGCCTAGTGCGGGTTGGCGGACTTACATACCATAGTTTTTTTTATAAATCGCTATGGTATGCAGGTTTCCTCACGATGTTTTCCTTCACCGTTTTAGTGCGTGGTGATTGACTATCAATACACACATGACTCCGAAAAGTCAGAGGTGTGCCCTGGGATTCGAACCCGCGACCACCGTGAACATGTTGGCAGTCGCGTCTAGTCCGTTTACCAACAGGCCACCACGCACTTAAGCTCTCGTAAGCCTAAATGTAGTTATTGCAACAAAATTGGTCATATGGAGTCTACATGTTTCAAGAAAATGGGAGATGAAGCAGAGAAGATCAATTCATTGGAAGTGGATAATGAAATACTCACACCAATGGAAATTAATATTGATGGCCGAAGCTTAGTTGCTTTGTATGATAGCGGCGCTTCTCGATCTCTGATAAGACGGTCACTTGGTTACGGTTTACCGGGAAAAAGAGAAGAATGTTCCGTACTGCTAAAAGGAATTGGTAACGATAGTATCCCTTTATTATCTTGTCTACGAGTGATCGTTACGTGTAACATCAACAACGTATTTGTCGAGATCGCTTTTCACATTGTTGAAGATCACGAATTACCATGCGACATACTTATCGGAGCAGAGATTGTTAAAGGTACCGGATTGAATGTACTTATTACTCAAGAACGCGCAATAGTCTTCCGACAATCTATTATACATAACGTCCGGACTGTGGAAGAGTATTTCCTACATACTGATTTGACAGATAATCACGAAAAACAAAAGTTGAGGAGCCTACTAAAGAAATATGAAGGCTCTTTTGTAGAAGGAATCCCCAGGACTAAAGTAACGACTGGCAGTTTAAATATTCAATTAAAGGATCCAAATAAAGTTGTTTCACGATGAGCCTATCGTATGACACCCGTGGAACGACAAAAATTAAAAGCCATAATCAAAGACTTAATGGATAAAGGCATAGTACGAGAAAGTACTTCTGATTTTGCAAGTCTGTGATTCTTGTGAAGAAAAAGAATGGCGAAGATCGGATGTGCACTGACTACCGAGAGCTGAACAGAAATACTGTTCCTATAAAATATCCGTTACCAATAATATCGGATCAGATAGATCGACTTTCGGATGCCAACTACTTCATCACCCTCGATATGGCACAAGGATTCTATCAAATCCCGATTAATGAAGAATCAATTTCAAAAACCCGCTTTTGTCACACAAGATGGTCTCTACGAATATGTGAGAATGCCGTTTGGGTTAATGAACGCACCAGCAGTATCCCAGAAAGCAATAATGACTGCACTTCGACTCTTGCTTGACGATATCCTCATCTACATGTGTTAATAAAATGTAAGCAGTTTTCTGAGGGCCTAGAAATTTTGGACAAAGTCCTTGCAGCACTTACTCGAGCAGGGTTTTCAATCAACGTGAAGAAATGTTCGTTTTTTAAAACATCTATTGAATATCTTGGTAACGTGATATCTAACGGCACTGTCCAACCAAGTCAACGAAAGGTCGAAGCTCTAGAAAAATCGCCAGTACCGACAAATGCAAAACAAGTTCGCCAATTTTGTGGTCTAGCAGGTTATTTCAGACGCTTTGTTCCATCTTTTTCACAGAGGATGATTCCTCTGTATAACTTGACTAAAAAGGACGCCAAGTTTGAATGGACTCCTGAATGTGAAAATGCTCGACTTGATATCATTCGACGTCTAACTTCAGCGCCCATTCTTATTATTTTTCGAGAAGAATGGCCAATTGAACTCCATACTGATGCCAGTAGCATTGGATTGGGAGCTATTTTAATACAAATAAATAATTTACAACAACACGTAGTGGGCTATATGAGTATGAGAACTACGACACCCGAAAGTCATTACCACTCATACGAGCTTGAAACCCTAGCTATTGTGCGAGGAATTAAACACTTCAGACAATATCTTTATGGAAGAACCTTCACAATAGTTACAGATTGCAACGCCATAAAGTGTTCATCTCGAAAACACGAACTCTTGCCAAGAATCCACAGATGGTGGTCATATCTTCAAAATTTCGATTTTACAATTAAATATCATCAGGGTAATCGAATGAAACACGCCGATTTCTTTAGCAGAAATCCTGCAAAGTGCATCAATTTAACAAAAAATATGGACACATGGCTCAAGGTCGAACAAAGACGAGATGAAGACCTTGCTAAACTCATTAAGCAGTTGGAAAACGGTGAGAATATTGAAGAATATCGTCTCCATGATCAAGTGCTACAACGGAAATATGATGAAGAAGTACCTGGAAGTAAGAAATGGAAAAAGATAATCCCTAAATCGTATCAGTGGAGCATTATTAACGCCTACCATACGGCATTGAAACATTTCGGATGGGAGAAGACTTTAGCAAAAATCCGCGAAAATTATAGGTTTCCTGAGATGTCCACAACAGTACGAAATTCATCGAAAATTGCGTCATATGTCAAACAGTAAAAGCGCTTCTGGATCTAGACAGGTTCAAATGCATCCCATAGAAAAGAAACCGATTCCATTCGATACTATTCACATTGACATGACTGGACATCTTACAAAATAAAACAACAAACATGAGTACGTTGTCGTTATTGGTGATTGCGGAAAGACCGACGTGCCATGCGGTGCGGGGCGGTTGCGGGGGTAAACTGAGGGCCCGAAATATATAAGCGGTGAAACAGTTGGAGGTTGATGCTAGCAGTAATAAGCGGAGTTGGCAATATTATAAGTGGACTGTATTTTTGACGTCCCCTTCAGAAGGGGCTGGTTCGCGGTGCGGATGCGGTTGGGTCGGGAACAAGGAAAAGAACGCACGCCTACCTTACATCTGCATCCTCGGCGAGGTGGCGCGCAGTCCCGGCGTGATGGCGTCGAAGCAGTAATACGTGGCACGACACACACAAACAGGGGCTTGTCCCGTGCAAAATAGCTATGCCGGCATCAACTATACGGTCCTCAGTCCTTAATTAATTAGTGTTATGATTTAAGCGGCGTGCGATTGATTAATTATTCGCGGATTAGCGGTGGCGCCATATGCACACATGCCGGGTAGCGGCGGCGGGAACACTTACTTAACACGAATGCGTGTGCGGCGCGTGCGGCGATGCGAAGCGAAGTTGCGGAACTGACTTGAGGGGTGCGCTAGCGCGTCCCCGTGGTCCTCGCGTGACGTCACGCGCGAGGAGTACAAATATGCGGTAAAGCGTGCGTTAGAGGGAGAAGGAAAAGAGCAGGAATGTTGGATAGTAAGGATTCTACAATACTGCCAACTGCGCGTGAAATACATATAAAATGGCAGTTTGAGACATCGTCGAATAGACAATGACCTTGTATCGAAATGTATAAATATGGCGTAACCATTTATCATAGATGCTTACACCAAATTTGTAACTTTGACGTACGCAACAGACAAAACATCAAAATCTATGTTAAATGCACTTAAAGCTGTTGTTTCACTTTTTGGAGCACCAAGGCAAATCATAAGCGATCAAGACACGGCTTTCAAAGCTGAATTCGAAGATTTCTGCAAAGCCTTCGGAATCCATCAGCATTTTATAGCCCCAGGCGTGAGTCGAAATGGCCAAGTCGAACGAGTGATGGCCATAGTCAAAAATGGACTAACTATAATTCGTAACTACGAGACAAACAATTGGAGAAAAGGACTGGATGCTTTACAACTAGCAATAAACTGTACCAAGCATAGACTACAAACGTGAGTCCAATGAAAGCCTTGACTGGAAGACAAGGCGCAGTACCAGCAGAAATAGTTTCCTTAATCGATGAAGAGGGGGACAGTAGACAGAGCACAATTGGATAATTATATTCATAACAAAATTCAAACAAAGGGCAAAAATGATAAATTGAGATTAGACAAAGGAAATATAGTATATTCAGGACTAATCCTCGCAATCAAAAATTGTACTGGTGGTAGGTCTCTCATATGTGAGAGGCCATCTGGTAGGTACCACCGCAATGTCTATTTCTCCCGTGAACCAACACTGCGTAAATGCACTGTTGTGTTTCGGATTGAAGGACATTGTAGCCAGAGTAACTACTGGACATATTGAGACTTAACATCTTATGTCTCAGGATGACGAGCGCAGTGGAATGTTGCTACTGTTTATGAGCGGTCGTATCGCTTACCATCAGGCGAACGGCTTGCTCGTCTCGTCATTCATTGCAATAAAAAAAAAAAACAAATCGGACTTGATCTTAAATACCCTGAAGCCTATGAAATTTGGAAGGTGCTACCCAATGATCGCTACCAAGTAAAGAAATTAGCAAACAGAGGAAGACCAAAGAAAGTTGCACATGATCAGTTGCGATTAGCTCCAAAACCAAGTAATCAGCAAGTAAACACCATTTCTGCTTCAGAACACTAGGGAAATACAGAATCGAATAACATACATAAAAATAATTAAATTCAGTTAAAGTGTGTGCGTCTTACGAATGACCGTGTCGGAGTATCGTTGCACAGATATTGGATTTTACTTTCATTGTAAGTAATTATGATTTTCTTAAATAAGTTAATTGTTTCCTTTCTATTCTTCTCAAATTTGTGGTGAAACTCGTTGAGGCCAGGAGCCTCCGAATCTTATTGTAATTGATTGAGGACAGGGGCCTCCGAATTATATTGCAATGCGTTGAGGACAGGGGCCTCCGCATTGTGTTGAAATTCGTTGAGGACAGGGGCCTCCGAATTATGTTAAAATTCGTTGAGGACAGGGGCCTCCGAATTATGTTAAAATTCGTTGAGGACAGGGGCCTCCGAATTTGCTGGAATTCGTTGAGGACAGAGGGCTTCGAATTTCCGGTTTTCTTTTTCGGTCAGAGGCGACCGTATTGCAGAATGGCCGTGTCGGAGTGATTGAAAAATTTACGAATTGGAATGATTATTTAATTATGATTTAAGCTTCTTATTGTAAACATAAATTATATGTCGGAGTGATTGAAAAATTTAAGAATTGTAATGATATTATAATTATGATTTAAGCTTCTATAATTATATATTGTATATTATATATATATATTGTAAACATAAATAATAGACTTTCAAATTATGCAAAATAAGTTGTTTATTTGATTATATTGATTTTTAGTAAGTTGGGTAGTTTGAAATAATGTAGAGGGGAGCGTACCAATATAAGGAGCGCGCTGACGCACTACAGGGCATTCGAAGTCTCGTCGGCAAGCTCTACAGTAGTTACGTCATAATTGTGCAGTGACAAAGTACTAATAAATTGTGTTTATCTGTGAAAACGACGTTTGATTACTCACCTCTTAAGATGAGTCAAGACGAAGACTTACATAACGAACGACCGCCTTCACCTATCCTAAACCTTTCTGTTCACTCCGAAACACCAAACAGTCATATACATAATCCTTACCCCACATAAGGATCGAGACTTATGTCCTGGGTATCAGCAACTACGAAACATTTCGGTCTCTCAAATACTTGTGACAAATACTTAAAACAACATTTTGTTTGTCGTCACCAAAATTACCACCCGAATTCGTTTTTGCTTTGGCAGTCATGATATACCCGGTATATCTTGTTCCCGATGTGTGACGGAACATACAAGGCGAAGTGTGGGTGTCCTGGCATCTCTGCATACCCCTTTGGGTAAAAGCCGTGAGTTTATGTATATATATATTTTACAGGTACAGCTGGGTGAGTGAACCAGTTGCCAACGATGAACCACATCAATATCACGAGCAAGTGAACTATGAGGACCTCATACCGCTGGAGACTGACGGTGATGAACCTTGTGGAGATCTCGACCGACCCAGAATAGTTATAGGACACAATGTCTCGTACGACAGGGCGAAAATTAAGGAGCAGTACTGGCTGAATAAAACAGGTATGTTTTTTTTATTCATCATCATCATCATCATCTCAGCCACAGGAAGTCCACTGCTGAACATAGCCCTTGTAACAAGTACTCATCATTTTTATATTAAGTAGTGGGTACCACTACCATTTGATACCGACGGTGGGGAGTCGGAGAGTATAAAATGGGCAACAAGCAATAGCAGAGCTCGGTCGTCATTTTGCCGTCGTGAAGTGATTTTGTTATTATTATTACTTTATAATAGAAATTAGTGGTGATAGTTGAAATAAAAAGTAAAAGTAGAATATTTTGTTTCAATAACTCCGCGATTATAAAAACCTGTTGACGTCCGCTTACAACTCAGAAGTGGGACATCAGACCTCTTCAATATGGACCGCGAAGATCGTGATTTAGAACGGAGTTTGTCAAAAAATCCACTGTTGCAGAAAATTACTACGAAGGCAGTAGTACATCATAAACCATATGGGAACAACCAAAGACCAGAAAAGCAAAGTCGCAGTCCTAATAGAATGCTGGACACACCAAGACGCAGCCACCAAAGTAGCCACGATTGGGATATTGATGAAATCTACCATCTAAGCGGTCAAGTTAGCCACACTATGGGCAATGGTAGGAGCCCGAGTCGAAGCAGCAGTGAGACCTTTCATCTAGGTCATAATCAAAGCCGTGTTTGGGGCAATGGTAGGAGCCGCAAACGAGACACTGATGGAAGCCACGCTTGGGGCAATGGCAGGAGCCGCAAGCGGGGCAACAATGGAAGCCGCACTTTGGGCAATGAACGGAAGCCGCAGTCGAGGCAATGATTGCAGGAGCCGCAGTCGCGACGACACCTGGAGTCGCGATTTGGGGCGTGATAGGAATTGTGATTCAAGTCATAGTAAGAGTCGCAATATGAGACATGACAAGATCCGTGATCCAAGGAATGGGTCAATGATTGGAGCCATGAGAAATGTGATGCCGGTGGTTATCAGATAAAACGCAGCCATTACGCGCAGCCGCAGCCCAAGAGATACCGTGAAATACATGATGACATAGAACAACAGAAGCAACGCTTGCTTTCCAAAGAAAAACAATTAAAGAGAGAACGGCAACATCTTAGAGAAATGGAGCTCGAAAACAGCGCCGATTTTCTGGAGAACACCATCTTGGAACTAAACAATCGACGTCGGATTCAGCCTCTAGATTTTTGAAGGAACTCTTATCTTCATTGAAGACTCAAGGGAACGATAGTTTCCCTATTCTTAACGTTCTTCCGGAGTTTGATCCATTACAAAAAGAACAATCTATTACTACTTGGCTTACAAAAGTTGACGAGTGTGCCGAAATATACAAATGGACCGAACGGCAAACGATACACTATGCGTTGCCCAAACTCGCTGGCCATGCAAAATATGGTATCAAGGCTACCCACTCTGAAACATACATGGCCGGAATGGAAGGCTCTCCTAAGAGAATCGTTCCCCAGCAACAGAAAATTATGCAGGAATTATTGACGGAGATGCTTAACACAAAGGCACGGCCTGGGGAGTCTCTTGAACTGTACTACTTTTCAAAATAAATTTATTGAACCGCTGCAAAATTTTTAAGCGGGAAGCCATTGACTGCCTGATACATGGCATAGAGGATAGAGGGATTAGAGTGGGCGCCCAAGCAGCTAATTTTGAAAAACCGGAACAAGTTCTACATTTTTTTAAAAGTCTTAAACTACAAACAAAGGAAGTAGAAAGTAGAAAAGATAAGAAACCACTTAATTACAATATAAGAGGCCATCTGGGTAGGTACCACCGCAATGTCTATTTCTCCCGTCAAACAACACTGCTTAAATGCACTGTTGTGTTTCGGATTGAAGGACATTGTAGCCAGAGTAACTACTGGACATATTGAGACTTAACATCTTATGTCTCAGGATGGCGAGCGCAGTGGAATGTTGCTACTGTTTATGAGCGGTCGTATCGCTTACCATCAGGCGAACGGCTTGCTCGTCTCGTCATTCACAGCAATAAAAAAAAAAAAAAAAAAAAGTCAGCCATTTACGTCCCGAAGATACCCTGATAGTATAATTTGCTTCAATTGCAAGGAAAAAGGTCACCCAAACTCCAAGTGTCCTAAGCCGATCATCAAATGTTCGTTTTGCCATTTGATTAGTCATGCGTCAACCGAGTGCACCAAGAAGAACTCGAAGGCTGAGTTTAAGGATAACAACGTTATAAGAATTCTTTTGGAAAAAAATTCAGATAGTCCTACTCATGCCAATTCAACAAGTATATATAGAATGACGATATACGTCAATGGATACCCAGTATTTGCACAGATTGATTTTTTAGTGAAGCTACCTTGATTCGAAAACAGACGCCGAGACATTAAACCTGCAATGGACAGCTGTAGTTGGACCCTTGTTAAGAGGACTGGGAAATGTGCCTTACACACCATTGGGTAAGACACTGTTTGTTGTAGAAGTTCAAGGCGTCGTTGAAAGAGGCGTTGAGATGTTTATAGTTGATGATCATCTTATCAATACTCCGGTCTTATTAGGACATACCTTCACTGAACGGCCGAATGTACGCATTATAAAGACAGCGTCAAAGCTAAGATTTGAAACTATAAACGAAGATGGAGAATACAAAATTTTGCTTACAACTAATCAAAACGTGTCTATAAATAAAGGAGAAATGAAGGCCGTGCAGGTTGAGTCGGAAGACAAAATTAGTGGAAATATTTACATCTGTGGTTCGGTGAGAGGATCTGTTGGATATGAACACTTGCTGCTGCCAGGAGAATATGATATCCATGAAGGCACATGTTCGTTGTTGATCCAAATTTAAGTACAAATCCAATTAATATCTCCAAGGGACATTGGTTACTCGTGCCAAATACTTAAGCATGGTGAAACATATTTTGAGCGTCGTTATTGACGGAAACTAAACGACACCCTCGTTCATTTTGGAGACCAACTATCTATGGAAGAAAGCGAAAGCTTGGAAAGATTGCTACATAAATACAGACGATGCTTTTCCAATAATTACTTGACTTGGGATATACTAACGAAGCTGAAATGGTAATTCAGTTAAAAGATTCTAATCCAGTAGTTATCGGCCTTACCGAATGTCGCAATCGGAAAGACAGGCAAGTGCAGACTATGGTCAATGAAATGATTAAAATGTGGAATAGTTCGCGAATCCAAGTCACCTTATGCAAGTCCAATTGTGTTGGTACAAAAGAAGTCCGGCGAAAAACGTCTCTGTGTGGATTACCGCGCACTCAATAACAAGACCAAGCGCGACCATTACCCTCTACCCAGGATCGAAGATCTACTGGATCGGCTATCAGGGCACACCGTATTTACAAACGCTTGATTTAGCATCGGGGTATCACCAGATTCCCATTGCGGAAGAGTCTATAGAGAAAACTGCGTCATTACACCGGATGGACAATACGAATACACCCGTATGCCCTTTGGATTAGCAAATGCCCCAGCGGTATTTCAAAGGGTTATGCACAAAGTGCTAGGAAATATTAAGTACGTAATCATCTATATGGATGATATCTTAATACCGGCCGTCTCTGTTGAAGAAGGATTGAAGCGATTAGAAGAGGTGCTAAACGTAATTCTGGAGAGTGGTCTCACACTGAAAAAGAAAAATGCAGTTTTTTTAAAGAAAAGATTGAATTTCTCGAATTTGAGATCAGCAAGGAAGGCATTAAACCCGGACAAGAGAAAACGGAAGCTGTGTCAAAATTCCCAACACCAACTAATCAACATGACGTCCGAAGATTTTTAGGTTTGGCAAGTTTTTTCAGAAGATTCGTTAAAGGTTTTGCTCTAATAGCAAGACCCTTGACAACCCTTCTAAAACAAAACGTTGCCTGGAAATGGAGTACTGAAGAGGACACTGCATTTCAAATACTAAAAAAGCAACTAGTAAAGCGACCATTATTAGCGTTGTACGACCACAAAGCAGAGACACAGTTACATACAGACGCTAGTAAAATGGGACTGGCGGGAATCTTACTACAACGTACCGAATCAAATCCTTGGAGACCCGTCGCATATTATAGTCGACAAACGACCATTTACGAGCAAAAATTACATTCCTTCGAACTAGAGACGCTGGCAGTAGTAAGTTCACTTAACAAGTTTCGAGTCTACCTACTTGGCGTAAAGTTCACAATTGTTACTGATTGTAATGCTCTACGATCAACCTTTACGAAACGCGATCTTGTTCCCCGTATCTCAAGATGGTCGATACAATTCCTGGAGTACGATTGCGTGATAGAATACCGAGCTGGAGATAAAATGGCACACGTTGATGCACTGAGCAGGAGCCCTATTTCCCAAGATGACGGCCAACTTCACACACTAGATGTTCTAACAATCAACATCGACGATTGGATTGCAACTGTTCAATCGGGAGATCCCGAAATAAAGCTCATGAGAGAAATTCTGGAAGATCCTTTGACTGCGAAAGTTGCAGACGTATACAAAAACTACAAGTTGAAAAACGGCCGCGTTTTCCGCATCATTGACGACAAGACAATACGCTGGGTTGTGCCGAGAGATGTGCGATGGCAACTACTAAAAGCAAATCATGATGATGTTGGCCACTTTAGGTTTGAGAAAACCTTACAACGTCTGCAGTCCTACTACTGGTTCCCCAAAATGCGCCGCTTTGTTAAAAAATATGTGCTCGCCTGTTTTGAATGTGCTCACCATAAATCCCCGCTGGACCCAAGCAAGGGCAACTTCATCCCATTGAGAAGCTGGAAATTCCATTCCATACGCTACATGCCGACTACCTAGGACCTTTGTACGCAGTAAGCATAGACATTCATATTTATTAGTGGTTGTAGACGCTTTTTCAAAATATGTTAACCTCACCCCAGTTCGTAGCACTAAATCCAAAGAACCATAAAGGTTTTTAAAACCTATTTAGTTATTTCGGAACCCCCACTCGTTTAATAACGGATAGAGGAACCAGCTTCACAAGCAAAAAGTTCAAGGATTTCTTAAAAAAAATTAAATATCAAGCATATTTTGAATTCTGTTGCTACGCCTCGTGCAAATGGACAAGTTGAGCGATACAATCGCACTATTTTATCTGCCCTTGGAACTATGATGCACGGGAAAAACCCAGACAAATGGGATGAATTCATTCAAGATATACAATTGGGCATAAACTCCGCCGTACATGAAGTAACCAAAAGAACTCCGACAGAGCTATTATTTGGCAAGAAGGTAATCAACCCAACACAAGGAATATTTAATGATGTTATAGATGATGTAGGAGGAGGTGTAATAGACAATAGCTTAGAAGCAATTAGAGACCAAAGCAAGAATTTAATTGATGAACACCAAAAACAAAGTAAACAGAGATTCGACAGGGGCAGGAAGAAGTCCCCGAATTATAAAGAAGGTGACCTCGTACGAATCATAAGAAATATACCTGGAGGCACAGGACAGTCAAAAAACTTGAACCTAAATGCCAAGGGCCGTACAGAGTGAAAATGATATTACCTAACGATCGTTGTTAATAGAGGATACGCCAATGACAAGGAAAGGAGGAAGACGTTATGAAGGTATTATGTCCATAGACAAAGTGTTCCCGTGGCTGGCTTTTGGTAATGGCTCAAAGGACGATACGTGTAGCGACAGTAGTTCATCAGAAGATTAGAGCCTCATAACAATACACTGTCGCATACAAATAGACTGATAATGAGGATACTAAGTGATATGAAGGCAATCAATATCATGAAAAAAAATCAGAAGATTTCCGAAGATGATTTAAACACATGATTCAAATGTTATGCTATGACTAGTTATAAGATTAAAATTTTTGATGATATTCCTGCTACAATGGTAATGAAGATAAATAAAAGTTCTCAAGCTGTAACGAAGGGACTCGCTACGAAAAGGATGGCCGACTGTAACAAGTACTCATCATTTTTATATAAGTAGTGGGCAACCACTACCATTTGATACCGACGGTGGGGAGTCGGAGAGTATAAAATGGGCAACAAGCAATAGCAGAGCTCGGTCGTCATTTTGCCGTCGTGAAGTGATTTTGTTATTATTATTACTTTATAATAGAAATTAGTGGTGATAGTTGAAATAAAAAGTAAAAGTAGAATATTTTGTTTCAATAACTCCGCGATTATAAAAACCTGTTGACGTCCGGTTACACCCTCATTTTTATTACTAGAAAAATAAAAGAATAATTGAGAACCTCATGTTTTTTTAAGTCAGTTAAAAAATGCTAAGTAAACCTGATGGTAATCATAGTGAGGGTTTTTTAAATTTTTTGTTGCTATCAATGTCAAGACGATCATGCCGTTCCCCTGATGGTAAGCAATACGACCGCTCATGAACAGTACCAAAACGAAACAACACCTTGAATTACTAAGCCATGCTTGGCATTCCACTGCCCTCGCCATCCTGAGACATAAGTTGTTAAGTCTCAATATATCCAATAGTTACTTTGGTTAGTGGTTACAATATCCTTCAATCCGAAACACAATAGTGTGTCTGTCTGTTTGTTGGGAGAAATAGACATTGCGATGGTACCTACCCAATCGGCCTCTCATGCTTACCACCAGTAGTATTTAATATGGTGATGAATGTTACATGTTGATAAAAGTATTTGGTCATTGAGTTATTATACTAGAGCGGACATCAGGAACAAAATTTGTGCGTATGGTGCGTGCACACGGGTGAACAGTGAAGCGAAAGGGAAGATAATGTTACTTCGTAGGCGTGACAGAGACAGAAATAGAATGTACCCTTCATTTTGTTACAAACATTTTGTTTGCAGTGTCCCCTCTAGTATATTATCTCAATGTATTTGTTTTCGGTTTGGGTGTTTGTAAGTTTAAACATATAGCATCTCCAGGTCGGTGCAAAATGTCACGTTTGCAATAATGCAACTTTACAGGAAAAGCATTGAAACTTTGACATCGTATAAAAACACAATATCAACTTTTAATTTACCGTTAAAAAAATTATGACCACGTAATATTCTAAAAAATATAAGATTATTTCTTTATACCTTCCAACCTTTGGAGTTTTTGCATATGTGACATTGTTGCACCGGGGGTATGATATCTGTGATGTGCAGGCGTGCGTTTCATGGACACGATGTCGATGCACACTTGCGTGAGCGGCGTCACCAGCTACCAGCGAGCCGTGCTCAAGTCCACCACCAAGGAGCCGCATCCAACAGACGATGAGTGGATAAACATCAGCTCGCTCAATAGCCTCACCGAGGTAATATACTGCTATACTAATTTGAAGGGAGAATTCCAATTCATAGTATCGGTAAAAAATATCATTGATCCCGTTATTGATACTGCTTAAAACTAATTTAGCAAAAATTGCTAATGCTTTGGCCTAAAACATTTTCCTGTTTCATCCCGGACGACATTTTGAAAAAAAATTAAGTAATTATCATTAAAGGAGAATGCCCATTGTACTATGAAACTTAGAATCGGTGCGAAGATTGTGTGCTCCTTTTTGGAAATGCTTTTATTTTGTTGATAGGACCTATATAAACACGAAAAGAATAATTTTACTAAAAAGTAAATTATTAATAAATTACTTAAAATAAAATAGTTTTCAAAATTCTCGTTAAAACGCTCCAATCTGTCACGGGGCTATAATAGCTCAACGATCGGTAACAGTCTAGCGTTCTATCAAAATGAACTGAGTTAATCATGTTGCCGCCCGTTCAGTGACGTCAGCGCGCTCCGATCGCTATTTGCAGTCACATGATAATGGATCTTGAATGAAACAATATAACATATTTTTATTTAATTAATTATGAATTAAGTTATCTAAGTATTAAAATACTGCATTTAAAGTGTGAAAAATAATACTAACACAAAAAAGCGTCATGTAATTTACACACCATTTTACAAATAACTACAAAATCATAAGTACGTAAAATAGGTCAAGTAACTAGCAAAATACATCCTTTGCGAAACAGAATTAGAAATATTTTAGATCAGAAATATTTTATAATTGATTGCCTTAGTGTTGCAGTTTTACTAGTTTACGACTTTAACGCTGAGTTCTCGGGTTCAAATCCCGCGTCGGGCCAAGTGATATCGGAATTTACTGTTCATTATCAGCACGGAATCAGGAATTTGTGTCTTATATGGCGATAGGCTCGCCACCTATCACATCGTGGGACGGAACATACAAGGTGAAATGTGGCTGTCCTGGCATTTGTGCCTACCCCTTCTGGGAAAAAGGCGTGAATTTATGTATGTATGTATGTATGTATGTAATTGTAATCCCACAGGTGCACAAGTTATACTGCGGCACAGCGGTGGACAAGGCGACTCGCGACGTATTCGTGGAGGGCACAATGGCGGACGTGCACGGAAACTTCCAGAAGCTGATGCAGTACTGCGCGGGCGACGTGCGCGCCACACACGACGTCCTGAGGGAACTTCTGCCCATGTTCCTGGAGAGATTCCCGCATCCCGTCACACTGGCTGGGATGCTGGAATTAGGTGAGGTTCTATGTGTTATTGAAGTGCAACTAGTGTTTATGTAATGATCTTAGAGTATATAATATAGAGGGAACACTGGCACATCAAAAACGTAGTAACATACATAAATTACTTGGAACAGAAAAGTAAAAATAAATTCGTGCTATTTAATTCTGCTCAAACCATTAACAATAAAACATTTAAAGTGCTTAATTGTAATACGTGTGATATGTGCCTAATTTATAATCAGATCTAACGTGTTTATCGTGCGTACATGATTTTTTTTCAACAGTACCATACCTTACATGTAAACCTAATGCGATATTGACTTGTGCTACCAACGTCCATCTTACTAACCTAGTGCGAGTTAGCAGTCCTCATATACTATAAATAATATAATTTACATTGCATGTGCCTTTTTTATATTATTACAACAACAATTAATATGAATTACAGGATCAGCATACCTTCCGATAAATTCCAACTGGTTCCAATACATAGAGTCGGCAGAGACTGTTTTCGAAGACTTAAAGTTAGAATCGCGACAGTTGTTGTCCTTAAAAGCCGACGAGGCTTGCAGACTCATGAAGAACGAAGCCTACAAACAAGACATTTGGATGTGGGACCAAGACTGGTCGGTGCAGAAATTAAAATTAAAAAAACAACAATTAAAAAGAAAAAGGCTGTACGTAATGAAGAACTGGCTGATGATACAAAAGATATTGAAATAAAAAATAATAATATAGAACTGGCAAGTGATAATGCAGAGATAGAAAAAGAATTTGAAGTTTGAATGAAGAATACATAGAGTATGTAAGTAATGACAACCGGCCAGAGATAAAAACTGAAGATTACTGCAAAAAGTTTCAATATCTGTATGATTTGGGTGAACTGTTGCCAGTAAAGAGGCCGTATTTAGCCGGTTATCCGGCCTGGTATAGGAAACTTTGCACCAAACCTGGGAAAGACCCTGACTGGGCGCCTGGTGCTAACAACATCACTACTAGTATGCAGGTAGATCTTTATTTCAATTAATATTTTATGACTGCCTCTGTGGCGCTGTTGGTTGTGAAACTTGAGGAAACAAATATTTGTGTGAACCACAGTTATTTGTCTTATTGCGGCGGGTTAGGCCGCCCGCAGGTAGGGGTAGGTAGTTAAATGAGAACTCAGGGTAATTACGTGGTTCGGGCTTTAATATATTCGCATCACTGATTACACCCGGCACTGTTGCTGGTGGTATGCAACAGGAGTCACTGGCCTTCGTTGGACACTGATCCGGGTCTTTGGCACGTGGCGGAATCTGGCGACAGCTCGCCGGCGAAGACAGCTGCCACGTGGCCGGATACGGTGCGCAGGTCAGCGGCGCGGCGCAGGCTCGGGCACAGTCAGGCTGGAAGCGGTGCGGAGCAACAGCGGGCAGCGAAGCACGGAGTCAGCTCTCCGTGGCGGAAGCAACGAAGTAGGCGAAAAACGCCAAGGACGAAGAAGTAGAAGAAGAAGAAGAAGAAGAACGCCAAAAACGCCAAGTACGAAGAACCTGAAATCAGCGTCCAAGAAATCGGAATGCAAACTAGGTTTGCATTCCGTGCCAGCGACTCGTGGTAGCTCACAAGCCCGGCAGACAGAATACACTGACAAACAAGCAGTTAAAAGCGGTTAGCAAATAGAACACTGAACACTCACCCCAGCGGGTTCGGAAAGACGCGTGGTAGCACGCGGCTTTCAGGTTAGGGAAAAGGACGCGAGCGCCGTTACACGCGTATTTAAGCGAGCACCGATGACAGTTCGTACGTCACATTTGACAGATGTCAGAGATTCAATCAACCAATCAGCGCAGCGGAGGCGTTGATTGGCATAGACTATAGGATTTATGCCGAGTATTGAACTATAGACCGCAAATATTAGAGGTGACACTCTCACAACGTCACATTATCTTTATGTTGATATACGTTTTTTCATACAGCTAATTGGGAATTCCTGGCAAAGACGAAGTTGTTGAAATTGAACCGGGCTTGACATATCGCTCGTCTTTATTGGTCAACAGGTTATGACTCCATATATATACTGGGTGGAATCGCTTATCGTCACGAAAAAAATTGTGCATGGCAAGTACATGATTTAGAACCCTTTGGCATACTTATTTTAATTTTTTTTTGTTTTTGTTTATGTAGTGTAAAATTAATTTACCACTACTAGTTACTAATTTAGAATAAGTTATTCATATAACAACGTTGTTTAGAGAAAGATGATATAAATGGAAAAAATCTTCATAAATACACATCATTGTTACCCTACTTTATACAATATGAATTCGAGTAGAAACTTCTAAATCTAAGTAATAAAATCCTTTGATCGCGCCGCCCTCGCCGCCGCGCCGCCGCGAGCGCAAGTACAAAGCGTGCCGCCGCGCCGCGCCGCCCGCTCCCGCGCCGCCGACACCAATCAGTGACGTTGTTACTTTCTCAGTCACGCGAAATGCGGTACCGAGTGACGTTGTACGAAATTATTTTGGTTATTGGTTAGTTTCTTGCGGTCAAAATGAGTGATTACACGAACAGTGAGTATGTGGCAATGATGACATGCTATGTCCGATCCAATGAAAACTTGGGGCATGCTAGAAGGATGTATGCACATCCAGAACATCTGCAGTCTTTGTGTAGGAATAGTACCATGAATGATGAATCCATGAGTTCCCAGTTTGTGAGACCGAAAAGTCTCTCGTAGTTCCTGATACCCACGACACAAGACTCGATCTTAGTGTGGGGTCAGGAATATGTATGTGACTGTTGGGTGTATTTATTTATTTACTAGCGGCCCGACCCAGCTTCACCTGGGTGCATATATTTTTTGATTCCACTCCACACCAAATACATGTTATTTTTCGTATTAATCTCTTGTATACCTAAACTTGACATAGCTATCCTACTGTCTGGCTCGATCCGTCTCATCCGACTGTTCAGTCTCTTCCCGATCCATCCCGTCTTATAACGTGCATTTACATTTCGTCCTATCAAATCTGTCAGCTATCCCAGCCCTCTCCCGTACCTTCCACTCTATTATATCTCGTCTCTATTACCGTTTTTTATTGTCCATCCAATATTCCGTCCCTTATTTCAGCACCAAAATGCTGTTTTTCCTAATAATATTGCACGCCATTACTTTTTGTTAGTAATAAAGTAATAATAACAATTTAAAAAAAGAATTGGCCAAATTGGTCCATGCGTTGTTGAGTTATGCGCTTACCAACACATTTTACGATTCATTTTATATTATAGAAGAAGATATTATAGTCCACCCTGCTGGCTTAGTGCGGGTTGGCGGATTTTATTTCACGTAGAATTTAATCCGAAAAGTCAGAGGTGTGCCCTGGGATTTGAACCCGTGACCATCGTTAACTTGTTGGCAGTCGCGTCTAGTACGTTACCATATACAAATTAATAAAACCTTCATACTGCCTTACCAGGTGACGTAAGTAATAGAACAAATATTTAAAAATATAAAACTGCATATCGTTTCGTTATAATGTCTAGATACGGCATCAACGTACCAATATTCTTTTTATTCTTGAGTCTAAAAACAATACTTATGCGAAATTTAAATATGTCCCCCAGCGCATCTAAAAGTATCAATCCAAAAACAATGTCGTTTATGAAAACGAAAAATTATAATTAGATATACAGGGTATATCAAGACTGCTACCGAAAACGAAGCCGGGTGGTAGTTTAAGCGACTTCAGACACAATGCAATAGAAAATTTGTAAAAAAAAAGCGACAATTTTTTTTTTGTTATATTTTTCCTATGACCGTATTTGGGTGGTAAATGCATTTTTTCCTAAAATAATAGTGTATACCCTTTTATTTATAAATAATCTAACTTATAAAAGAGTTTACATTATTATTTTAGCAAAAACTATGGATTTACCACCGTAAAATGTCGATATTTAAAAAATCATAAAAAATAAATGTCGCGTTTCTTTGCGAAATTTTTATTTGCATTGTGTTTGTAGTTACTAAAACTATCACCCGGCTTCGTTTTCGGTAGCAGTCTTGAGATACCCAGTATTTTGGTGTACTCCGGCAAAACGCTTCGATAGAGTATACCTTGTTTAAAACTGTTGCAATAATCTCAAAAAACAATGGGCGATTTTGGTAGATATGGACATGATTTCAGTTTACATTTCACAAAATTATGCGCAAGACGCCGTATCTAGATAATATTATATACACGATATACACATTTTTTGAATTTTGTTCTATTTCGTCAGCCGTCAATGAAAGACAATGGAAAGATAGATCATTTTACGTTGGATGGTAGTTGAAGCTGGACCGTCTTTTACGTCTCCCGTCAAATAAACAAAGATCATCCTATATTGGCTGGACGCATCACGCTTAAACGATACCCAAAAAAAGGTTTTTAGTATCTTCCTCAGAAATTTTCCTATTTTTCTCGATCTATTCCACTTTGATCACCTGGGTGATATCACCTAGGTGATCATAGGACACTAAATTGTCGCCTATGATCACCTGCGATTATGATCACCTGGGTGATCATAGGCGACTGCGACAAAATATTATTATAGTATCCTATGATCACCTACAATTTTTTTTTTACTTTTTTCGCAAATCACCCACCTTGCGACTCCACATATGACTCACCACACTAACACATTGGGGGCGGGTCTCTTATATGTGACAGGCCGTTTGGAAAGGTACAAACGAAATATTTGTTTCTCCCGCGAAACAGCAGTGTAAATGCACTGTTGTGTTTCGGTTTTAAGGACAAGGAGGAATGCCAAGCATTGCTTTGTAATTGAAGGTGTTGTTTGGTTTTGCTACTGTTTATAAGCGGTCGTATCGCTTACGATCAGGTGAGCGGCATGCTCGTCTCGCCATTCATGGCAATAAAAAACAAAAAGTTTCAATAATATTTATTAGAGTTACAACAAAAAAAAGTACTATCATTTATGTGGTAGAATACAATATTCATTTATTGCGCTATCGTACACAAACATGACAATTTATATTACATTAAAAATTTAACACTTTAAAACTATTACAATTATTTTACATTAAAAAGTTTATCTCTCCGAAAAATCAACTTTCATCCATAATTTCAACGACTTTTTCACCATCATCATTACCAGAACTATCATCGCCAATCTCTAAAACTGATACGATAGGTTTATGGTAGCTGAAGTAAGAAACGAACAGTTTTGATTCGAACCTATTTAAATGTCTAATAAAGACCGCATCAATAGTAGTTTTGTATTTCGTTGTGCTAAGATTGCGATCATTCGACATAGTTAAACCAAATTCATTATTTAAAAATTCAATTAATAGTTGATTTTTATCGTCTGCGAAGTTTATGTTGAAATCTCCACTCAAAATCATTGGCAATTCATCAAAGCTTTATAAACTGACAGCTAACTGACAGCTGTCTACTCTCCATCCGTCTTACGCTTTTCGTCTTACGATCAGGTCACGTGTCCTGACGCGAGTTTAAGATTTTATACCCATTACAGAAAAAGTGCTCAACGCCGCTAAAGAAGTTTTCACTTCAAAAACAGTGGATGAAGGAAAATTTGGTACATACATGGTGCATGTGGGGAGAACGACACCGGTACTACTAAATGTGTGGAAGGATGGAATTTCAAACTTAAT
Source organism: Hyles vespertilio (assembly GCA_009982885.2). Lineage (NCBI taxonomy): Eukaryota > Metazoa > Arthropoda > Insecta > Lepidoptera > Sphingidae > Hyles > Hyles vespertilio. The sequence continues at coordinate 4,202,663 of CM042817.1, forward strand.
AATTCGTTGCGTCGGAATAACAATATCGTACATATAATCAATGCATTTCGAAAAGATGCAAAAATACCGCGCTTACCCAACAAGAACTTAAGAAGAGAAATCGAATTTAAATTGTTCGTGAAGATTTCATCAAGCAATGTCAAATGGCACTACTGAGTGGTTCTGTCACTATTGGCCACTTCCTAGATAAGTTGTGATGAGAAACGAAAAATAAATTGTTGTAACTCTAATAAATATTATTAAAACTTTTTTATTGCAATTAATGGCGAGACAAGCATGCCGCTAACCTGATGGTAAGCGATACGACCGCTTATAAACAGTAGCGAAACTAAACAACACCTTCAATTACAAAGCAATGCTTGGCATTCCTCCTTGTCCTTAAAACCGAAACACAACAGTGCATTTACACTGCTGTTTCGCGGGAGAAACAAATATTTCGTTTGTACCTTTCCAAACGGCCTGTCACATATAAGAGACCCGCCCCCAATGTGTTAGTGTGGTGAGTCATATGTGGAGTTGCAAGGTGGGTGATTTGTGAAAAAAGTAAAAAAAAAATTGTAGGTGATCATAGGATACTATAATAAAAATTTTGTCGCAGTCGCCTATGATCACCCAGGTGATCATAATCGCAGGTGGTCATAGGCGACAATTTAGTGTCCTATGATCACCCAGGTGATATCACCCAGGTGATCAAAGTGGAATAGATCTTTTTCTCACCCCTAAAACCTTCCTAGGACTTCCACGAATATTTCAAGATCAAAATCAGCCAACTTGGTCCAGGCGTTGTTGAATTATGCGCTTACCAACACATTTTGCGATTCATTTTTATATATAAGATTTACATATGCAGCTTTTTCTAAGATAGTAGGTACGTTATGAAAATAATATGTTCAATTAAAATGTAAATCTTAACAAATGACCAACATCTACATTTATTTAAATGATCCTAACACACTAAAATTCTAAATAAATCAAAATGTTATATGGTAATATTTAGAGTAATAATACCGATAAATAGGCGCAAAGTAAGTTCAAGGTCGCTGCTCGATAGTCAGCTGTGGCGTGGCGTGACTCATACAAGCGCGCGTCTGTGTATTGACATGTCGTTGCACTTTTAAGTGTAGGGTGATTTAGATAATATTATGTGTTTTGGGGATATCTTGTACTGATATTGTTTATGCGATAGTTTGTAGTTTTTAATGATAAATATTGTATATAACCTTAATTTCACATACACAATACACTATGAAATTTTCCGGACGATAAGCGATTCCACCCAGTATATATATTTTCATCCTTGCGCTACCTTTATACAGCGATATTTTTTTCCACGCAGAGATTGGATACTTGCCGCCGCAGAAGTTTTAGAATTTCAGAAGACTTTTCCGATGACGCATCGCTTGTTCTTATTTATTGCTCACTATGCCGAGGCCCTTTTGCATGATTTTCGTGCAGTCTTTAAGTAGCTATATTTTAAAATAAAGCGATTTAGATTTTGTTGCCATAGAAGAAGTTGTAGCATCTGAAAAGACCTTTCTAATGACATATCGCTCGTTTTTATTGGCATTTCTGCTTCTCCTTTGCATTTGGCCTTGTATATTTAAATATAATTTGTTACTAGCTGTAATTTTTCCTAAAAGTACAAAATAAAATAAAATAAAGATCTCTGACGGACGATCTGACTAAGGTTGCAGGAAGTCGCTGGATGCAGGCCGTTTCCAACAGGTCACTGTGGATATCCTAGGGGAACGCCTATTAGCAGTGGACTTCCTGTGGCTGATATGATGATGAAAAATCTCTTAGATCGGGGTTATTATAACTTTGTTGTTTATTTATTGAATTCTAGAGATGATGATGAAAAATCTCTTAGATCGGGACTATTATAATTTTGTTGTTTATACAACGTTGATGCGACCGATGGGCATTAAATTACACTATGTATGCTATACGTCCTTGGTATTAATTCGGCACGGCACAAAAATTAATAATACCAAAAATGAGATTTTGTTTGTTTCAAACAAACTAAATAGCTTCCAAATAAGAGTAAAACGCAACCATCCTGTATAAATAAATTTCATTGACCTGTAGATACGATAGATAACAAATTGGCAACGTCGCGCGCGGCGCGTGTTATTGTCGTGTACTTATTATTGTGTGACTTGTGTAAGAGCGGCAACAACGCGCAGATTTTAGTACGATCTATCGTTTTAAGGTGAATGACCATGCGTTAGGCGTAATCAGCTGTTAGAAAAGCTACATCGTGTTCAAATGGGGCAAAATCTTAAAAAATCATTTATGACTAAACTACTGCTCCTATTTAATTTATTTTTAGTACAGTACAGACTGGTGGTAGGTCTATCATATGTGAGAGGCCATCTGGGTAGGTACCACCGCAATGTCTATTTCTCCCGTGAAACAACACTGCGTAAATGCACTGTTGTGTTTCGGATTGAAGGACATTGTAGCCAGAGTAACTACTGGACATATTGAGACTTAACATCTTATGTCTCAGGATGACGAGCGCAGTGGAATGTTGCTACTGTTCATGAGCGGTCGTATCGCTTACCATCAGGCGAACGGCTTGCTCGTCTCGTCATTCATTGCAATAAAAAAAAAAAACAGAGCTTCAAAATGGTACCTAGTATATATGCAGTTTAAAGAAACGCCCATCGGTCGCATCAACGTTGTATATTTATTTATCGAATTCTAGATAACTCCAAAACTCCTTCGTTTGTCATGGGAGGGATATCCCCTGCACCACGTCCCTGGCGAGGGCTGGGGCTTCCTGGTGCCTTTCAGCAGGAGACACCCTGGCGACGAGGAGCCTCGTCTGCCGCTGGAACAACTGCTGCGGTTGTGTCCGGTGGTCGAATGTAATGATGCAGCCGTTGATGCTGATGTACACATGCTGCCGAAGACTGTAGAGGTAATTGACATTTATATTTACCATTGACAGTGGCGCAGTTGGTTAGAACTGTGAAACGAGAGTTCGATTCGATCCCCGCACCTAGAGAAATGTTTGTAAGCCCTACAATGTATCATGTCTGGATGTTTGTGAGACTGAACTTAAGTTAGTGTGGTTAGAACTTTGTGTGTAGTAGGAAGTTAGGACTATGTATGTGGCTGTTGATTGTGGGATGTTTTTATTGTTTTATCATTTGTCTTGGTAGGAGGATCTAGGTAGGCGCGCGTACTTCGCTCGGAAGCGAGTGGAAGATCAGGCCGCCGCCAACCAGTACCACGGCCTGGGAGTCTGGTGCGGGATACAGTTACAAGGTATTGTCACAATAACCGACTTCAAAGTGTAGGAGCTCGAAAGACAGTAGATATTAAAAACTATATTAAGTACCTATCGATTCTTTCAACTCTTGGAAGACTTTTGAATTCAGTTTGAGCGAATAAATTATTCGATAGTGAAAAAAAATGCATTTTAAATCTGTCTGTGAATAAGGCCATATGTATTTGTGTGTTATTTGTCATTTGTATATTAGCTGAATATTCTTTATTATTATTAATCATTTATTTATATTATAAATTCTTTATTGAATACCATATACAGTAATAAGACGAAAAAATATGACAACACATTTAAATAATTGGTATCGCGATTTCTTTCAGACAATCATTAGATGGACTATAATCATGTTATATTGTACTATCTTGTTATTTTTTTCATTGCATACAAAATAAATTTAATATTACTATAGTTTTAGATTTATTTGGTGTACAAAAAACATTAAAAATAATAATATTTTTGTCTTTTCATTCAGGTTGCTGCCATTTTCTTCGCTTGCCACATAAAGACGGCCCTAAGTACAAAGTGGGCAATCCGTTGGCGCGAGATTTCCTCGACATGTTCAGTCAGAACGTGTTGTCTGCGCAGGGGAACGACGCCGAAAAGGTCAGTTTGATTTCCATTTTCTAGCAATCTGTATTCAAAATATGATTTTTACTCGTTATTGAGGGCTTAGAAGATAGCGGATGAATTAGTTCAAGCTGTGGAATGAGATACCGCGGGCTCGATCCCCGCACCGAAACAAATATTTGTGTGAATCAAAAAATGTGGGCTTGGCAACCCAAAAATCACCAAAGTGGGCGTCTACGTGTGATCTTGTTAATGATCGTTATACGCAATATAGATTTAACTCAGCGATTGATGATATTATGGCCTTTGATATAATATTATCAGTCTATCGATCTCATAATAGAGTGCAAGTGTGACGTCATAAGTCCGTTAGGGTTGTGGGCATTCCCATCGTGCTCACTACGGTGGATCCGCGCTTGGTCAATCACCGGTATTTGTTTCGGGTCTGGGTGTTTGTGAGACCGAAAAGTCTCTCGTAGTTCCTGATGCACACGACACAGGACTTAATTTTAGTGTGGGTTCAGGATTATGTATATGACTGTTGGGTGTATTTATTGTATTATGTTGTCTGGCAGGTCCTGGCGTTCGGTCGCATGATGTCGTACTGGCGCAACAACCGCGAGCGCATAATGGGCCAGCAGGCGGTGCGCCTCCCCCCCGCGCTGCGCCCGCCGCCCGCCGCCATCCTGCCGCAGGTCGTCGTCGCCGGCACGCTCACCAGGAGGTACGCACGCGAGTACGCACGTGAGCACGTATACACATACACGCACACACAATTAAAATATGTTCTTCACATTTGTATAAAAACTCATCTCGATAGATTATTAAGGTTACACGAGACCGTATTAAATATTAGCCGATCGGTTTTATGAATCACAATCGCAATCGCAAAAGAAGATGGGCCAGAAATGTATGGACCTTGGGCCGTTTGTAGTACATTACACCAAATTTTCTTAGTGAAATTGGCATTCGATTTCTGTATGAAATACTATTATACGTTGCATATTAGCTTTATACAAAAATAAATACCAAGCTAAGAACAGCAACACTACAAAGAGACAATATGGCGTCTGAAACGGCATGTTTGACAACCGATGTCAAAACTTGACATTTATGAAATATGAAGTCGTAAATCGTAATTCGTTTTCCTATAAATCAATATTATTTTTAGTCGTCTGTGCTATAAATTACTGTACTCTATATAACTCGTAAATGTTTTTACGTCAACGGAATTAGTATCATACTTTATTGATCATCTAATATAATATAACATAATGTGTATACAATAAATTGCAACAAGTCTGTCAGAATCTCGTCATGTTTATAGTTATTTAATATTAAGAAAGTGTACCTATATCTGGCCGTAAGTGCGGTGCATAATACTTGCTAAACAACCTATTTAAATAATCCACAATAAAAATCTGCTAGGCATGAGATAAAGCACGGCACAGACTGATCACTTGTCGCGACTGCTAGCATCTGTATCAGCCCATATACGTCCCACTGCAGGGCACGGGCCTACTCTACAATCGAGAGTACGATTGAGAGTGGTTAGGCCATATAGTCCACCACGCTGGCCTAGTGCGGGTTGGCGGACTTACATACCATAGAAATTCTTATGAATCGCTTTGGTATGCAGGTTTCCTCACGATGTTTTCCTTATTTATTTATTTATTTATTTATTTATTAGGAAAACAACAAGTGTACAGATATATTACAACTTAAAAGATCTTAAGATTAAGATAGAGTACACTCCATTACGTTTTCACGGATTACTTAAAGTAATAATGTAATTAACAAAGGTACAGTAGGGACAATTACATATTTAATATACAATCACTTTACGTGTTTTGGCGCATCAATAGGGCATATATAATTTGTTTTTTAAATACATCTTTTTTAAGGGCAAATATATCTATGTTAATAAAATTATCATTATAAATTTTAACTAGTCTATGAAGAGGCGCCCGTTCTCCCGCATTTGTACGACTCGTAGTTGTAGCAAAAAGCGGATAGACGCGCACCTCTCGCCTAATTACAGTTCTAGGTACAACATAAATATGTCATTAATTAGTTCTGGACAATCAAAATTATTGTGTATTAACCCATGTAACATCATGGCCTGTAACAGCAAGCGTCTCGACTTCAGTGTCAGTATCTCGTATTTAGCCAGAAATTCATCATACGGCAAAATAGGTTGTCTCTTGTTGTGGCATTTATATTGCTAGGTCTTAACAAACTTCCGTTGAATTTTCTCTATCTTCTGATCATATTTAGCATAGTATGGATCCCATATCATACAGGCGTATTCAACCTGTGGGGCGTATCAAAGAGTTGAAAAGATAACGATATGTGCTTTTGAGTTTAAAATCAGATGATGTTCTCATAACAAGGTTATACATTTGGAATGCTTTGACAACTATTTATCTATGTGTAAATTTAAATGCAATTTGCAATCCAGAAGAACACCCAGATCGCTAATTTGAGTCTCCCTAATTAGTTTTTCATTGCATAACGAGTAATCAAAATTAATAGTTTTCTTATTTTTTGTGAAGTTTACAAATTTACATTTACTGATGCTTAGTTTCAGATTATTTTTATCACAATAATCGGATAGTCTATCTAAATCATTTTGCAGAAGACGGCTGTCATCTAGGGTTTTGATGGCTCTGTATACCTTGAGGTCATCTGCATATAATAAGAATTTACTGTTATGAATCGAGATTGATACAATCTTCTTACGGCGGAGTTGGAATAAAATCTTGCTCATTGTCTACAGCTTGATTTATTTGCAGCCAGCAGTTTGTACAGATAATTGCTTGTTCTGATAACTAAAACAAAATAAAAAAGATTTAATATTGAAGATATCGAAGAATTATGATGAATAAATAACTCTTTGCAGTCACATGTGTTCCCTCCTTCCTATGATCTCAGGTCTTTCCGCTATTGTTTAAAGAAGCATCTTAGCAGGCCGGCCGGATAATTGTATGAAATGTCTTGGGACAGTCATCTGATGGAATTATATATTCCGCCTGGACGGCATTTGTGCTTACCATCAGACATAGTGTTGTTATTATGGAAATAATAATAATATAATATATTATACATAGCACTAGATCATCTGAGTATCCAGAGCGAAATAAAAGAAAATGTAATTCATTTAACAATTTAAACAACAATATATAAAATATCACTTCTTACATATTTATGTACTAGTAGACTTGGCCTGTGGACACAATGCAATTCAGCTCTAACATGAATACTTTTGTAATACTCCATACTTTGTATTGACCTTGATTAATTGGCATAAAACATACATTTCCCAAGTCAATGAAGAAAATAAAATACTTCTTGTTCTGCCATTTCAGCAATAAAACGTTTTGATATACTCTACACGAGAGTGAATTGGCATCCCATGTAGTTACTAAGATTGTGTTGAATGATAGAATCCATTTCAATTTTTGATTGCAGAAGTGCAATTCAACCATGTCACAACAATTGCAGAAGTGCAATTCAAGCAAAGCGCCACTTTTGATGTGCTGAAAAGCAGAATTGTGGGTTAGAAGAGAAATATGAATATAGAAAAACATAAAAGTATTACTTACATGTGGCATTCTAAATAATATATATGTTAACTCACCAAAATACGAACTAGTAATTACGTTTAAACGTCAAGATATATCATCTGCGAGAATCAGAATCCATAAAACAAAGCCAGGTCAACAGAGAAGCAAATACACATTTGCGAAATGTATGCGAATAATAAAAATAATACGAATTACGGCCACAGACGTAGACAGATAACACAGAGTTTTGCAATTGCTGTCAAGTTAAACATTTTCGTTCTTAAACTAAAATCATGTTATATAAATAAAATAATAAAAGTGACTTCTACAAGATATATCGTCTTTTAAAAAGCGAAAAATATAGAAATAGAAATATAGACAATAATTATAATTTGTAGGGGGTTTTTAAAAATAAGACATATTCAAGTTAAAGATAATGGGTTCGCGCATTTTGAACGAAATGACAATTAGGCATCATGGAGGACAGATTATAGAAGAAAATATTGCTTCTGTACTAAAACAATCACATTTTTGTATAAAGCCCCCTGTTGTCCCAGAAATCTAAATGTATTTTATTTGAATTCCACATTTTTTTCTAGAATTTGTATTAGACGTACACAAAACGGCCCAAGATAAAACATCTCCTTTTACTTATATATGTATGTTGTGTTGCGTCAGAGCGAGCGAGCCCACGTGGATGACGGCCAGCAACGCGCAGGCGGAGCGCGTGGGCTCGGAGCTGCGCGCCGCCGTGCACGCGCCGCCGCGGTACAGGTTCGTCGGGGCCGACGTCGACTCGCAGGTCACCACATTAAGCCTCTCTTCGGATTTCAAGCAATAAAGCACCCTAATGTCATTGAAATAGGGCCTATTTTAAATTAAGACCACAATATGGCGCTTATGACAGTCGAGGGTTTAACTCTACATTCATTATTCATAGCTCTGGCCTGCCCGGCAGATACCCTTTAAAAATATTACTAACATGACAACTCAGAGAAAAAGCGAAAAAGTACGCCCATCGGTTTCCCGCCTTTTTTACGAGGCAAAGGAAACGTAAAATATACGTACATACCAAAAACTTTATGTTTATTGTTAAAAGGGGTTCAGTCTGCCTCTGCCCGGCATGCATCAAAATGGTGACCAAAACTTACTCATCTTGAAAACCCTACATTAATTTTATTATTCATAGCGGTCTGGGCTGGCTCCGCTCGGCAGATAAATTTGAAAATGGTCGCCAAAATGCTCAATACCTACTATCAATTTAGAATATCAGAGCAAAAGATCCCCCACATATCATCAGAAAAACCAATAAAATATTCTCATAATGTGATAGACTTTTCACTACTGCTTCCCTCTTATAGGTTATGGCGTGAGAATATATAGCCAGTAGTACTCCTCGATTAATGACCTATCTAGCACAAAAAAATAATTATAAATTTTCCTTCTTTATGTCCATCCAAAGGTTGTCTGGTAGAGATCGCCTTCTAGCGATAAGACCGCCTTTTGTGCTTTCAATTGATGTTATTACTTTAAATCGTGATGTTCTATTTGTTTGTGTACAATAAAGATTAAATAAATTAATTAATAAACACCTAACAGCAACATACAAAGTCCTGACCCCGCACTAAGATCGAGTGTTGAATGAATGACTGAATGGTAATTATTCGTCGTGCAGGAGCTGTGGATCGCGGCACTGTTCGGCGACAGCAGTACAGGCGCGGTGGGCGGCAGCGCGTTCGGCTGGGCGGTGGTGGCGGGCGACAAGGCGGCCGGCACCGACCTGCACTCGCTCACGGCGCGCGCGCACCAACTGCGACGCGACCACGCCAAGGTCGTCAACTACGCACGCATCTACGGTCAGTCATCTCTCTCTCTCTCTCTCACTCACTCACTCATTCAGTCAGTCACTCACGCACACACTTAATCACTCACTCACTCACTCATTCTCTCACTCACTCATTCTCTCACTCACTCATTCACTTGCATCCTGTTCATTAGTGTTGAGTAGGACATGACTTGAAAAAGAGTTTGTAAGAGTAGCCTCATTTTTGTACTAAGCCAGTACAATGTCCCACTTCAATTGAAGTGAGGCGTATTGACGCTTATTTGTGGATCACAACTTTGCCTCACGGCTCACGCCAATTAAATGACATTACAGACCAAGTAGTACACCAAATTTGAAGTAGTACATATTAAAAAGTTGAGCCGCTCTTACATTTTGACGTCATGTACGGGACAAATGTACTGCCTCTTGTATGTCCTACTCAACACTTCTGTTCATACCTAATCTTATGTACTGCATTGTGTAACACATACGCTAGTTTATTTTATTGTATTTCAAAAAAATAAAGAAGATTATCAATTCGATGAGTATACAAGGAGCGCAAATAAATGGCGCACTTGCTCAGTTGGGTACAAGGGCATAATATTAATATCGTAATAAAAAATAATATTTGGAAAATACCCATCCGTTTTGAAGTTATGACCGTTTAAAGTTTTAAGTTTAATCACCACTTTTTCGCATAAAATCAGTTGGAATGGATGAAGAACAAGATTTAAACACATACGTATTTTTTCGTTTCGTCGTTAATTGAACGGTTAACGAAATATACCACGAAAACCATTTTAACAGCATCAAAACTTTCTTAAACTTCGCTTTAACAGCTGTTTACACATGAGTAAGGTCATGAACTCTTAGCTGTATAATTTATCCTTCTCTAACTTCAAAAAAGGATATTTTTTGTTTCATTTCAAATAAATCAATCAGTTAAACAGGGACGTACTTAGATTTAAGCGTCAATAAATTAACAACATAATAACTTTAGGTGCAGTTGCATCGTGAATGGATTGACTATTTTGTTTGTCATTATTTTCCTTAGTGTCACAAATCCAAACTGAAAGATACCAAGAAATCACACTGGTCATCGCTTAAATCATGTAAGATTGCGAATTTAATTATAATTAGAAAAGTTTTGGTAATACCTACATAACATTTAAATTTTCCAAATAATTTAGATTCCTTGAAAAAATAATCTGATGACACTGATTACTTAAAAATAATATTTTTAAAATGATGGCCCTATTCGGCCCTATTAGTCAAAGGAAGCCGCCGGTCATAGTGTACTTTGTCGGATCCAACGCGGCTCGATTATTCTTCCTTTGAGGTCGCCGCCGCCGTTTGTGAGTGCGTGCCGAAAGGCGGCAATTTCTTTGTCGGTAACTTTTAGCATTTTGCAAAAGAAGACCGACATCTTGAGGTGTGTTCACACTACACACTTGATATAACTTAATTGGATTAAGTACTCCGATATAAAAGTTACGTTAAAAAAAGATCTTATTGGACTGATACTGATACTGCTCAAGAGCTTATAATGTTATTTAAATATGTCATCAGCCGATCCAGTCAATTACAAATTGCCTATTTACTTTGCTTATTATTGTATTTAACATTATTTTAATGTATTTTGAAAATAATGTTACTTTAAAGTGATAAAATTTCTTCTAAATTCTTATACCTAGAGAAATGTCGTCTACCATTATAGCATAGAATTTGCATATGAGACTTATTTGAGATAAAATTAGTGAAATCAATAAACACTAACTACTAATTTACTGCACTGGAGACCCCGTGCCCTGCAGTGGCACGTATATGGTCTGATACAGTAGTAATACTAATTGTTCAGATGAATTATTATGAACTCAAATAGGAAAGCTTTGTATCTAATGTGAACAGGCCTTTATCTTTCAAGAATCAAAATAATAATTTATTTTTTTATTAGTTGAATTCGGATTGCGATCGCGTGTGCATGTATTAGTCGTGTGCATATTATTGTAAATTCGTTTTCAGTTATTTTGAGTAAATTTTATTAATTTCACTATGCTTTGAAACATTACCCAATTTGATAGCTTTTGATGTAACTTGTGTTATGTGAAATGTAAAAGAAAAAGTGATTTGTGCTACCAAACTGTGACAGTGTTTTCGTGCGGGTTTTGGCGGATCCTGCGCTTCCAGCTTGCCTATCAGGTCATTACGGTTTACATTACAAGGTCAGTTAACTATTTTGGTGGTCATTAATGACAACTAACCAGCCCATATGAGTCACCGACGGGCCTCCGTGGCGCAGTTGGTAAGAACCGCCTGTGAAATGAGAGACCGCGGTTCGGTTCCCGCCCCGAGACAAATAATTTCCGTGAACCATAATTATTTTTCTAATACCCGCGACACAAGATTTGTATCTTAGTGTGGGGTTAGTGCCCATGTATGTGACTGTTGGCAATATTAATTTAATATCTTTTTATGTACCCTGAGCGTGATGTACACAATCGACTTATAAGTAATAATGAGCTCTGCTTATTTATTGTTGAATGTCTACCGTTCAGGTTGTAAGGTTCAATCACTTTAGCTTAACATGTTAAGGGGTAGCATGTGTAACGTTAGTTTTTTTTTTCTCGGCATCTTTCTTAATATTCGCTAGCGCCATACTAATCCGTCTTAATTAAGATTCCTTCACCATATACTATATGTATATTGGCAGGTGCGCCGTTTCCCTTGTCCACCCTGTATATTGATTACCACCCTAATACAATAATATTAAAAATATCTGAACAAAACCATTATCGCATTTCTATACGAAATTTTTAGATGCATCATGTTTGTGGTCACTGAAACTACCACCAGGCTTCATTTTCGGTAACAGTTTTGACATACCTGTATAACTGTTGTGTGTGTTGATTATATTTATTATGTAGGTAATGTTTCTGTGTCCTTTCTCTTATCTCCATCCAAGAGATTGTCTAGTGCAATAAGGCCGCCCATGTACTTATTTACATGGCGGTTCGGTCCGGCTTCGCGCGGGTGCAGATTCTTTTTGAGTCCCCCCATCCTCTATTTTATCCTCTTATAGGTGAATTTCATCAAAATCCTTTCTTAACGGATGCCTATGTCATAACATCTCCCTGCATGCAAAAATTTCAGCCCGATCCGTCCAGTGGTTTGGGCTGTGCGTTGATAGATAACTAACGCCCGAATACTGGAACGCCATTCAAATAATAAGTTGCTCTTAGCAGCGCACGGCCCACTTAGCCAGTACATTTAATCGGGATTAACGTAGTTAAGCGCCATTTATATTTAAGTTGCGTTCCAGTATTTGGGCGTAAGTCAGTCAGTCACCTTTGAGTTATACCGGGTATCTCAAGACTGCTACCGAAAACGAAGCCGGGTGGTAGTTTTAGTGACTAAAACACAATACAACTAAAAATTTCGCAAGAAACGCGACAGTTATTTTTTATGATTTTTTAAATATCGTCATTTTTGGGTGGTAAATCCATAGTTTTTGCTAAATAATATTATAAACACTTTTCTACCTTAGATTATTATAAATAAAAGGGTATACACTATTATTTTAGAAAAAAATGTATTTACCACTCAAATATGATCAAAAGAAAAAAAATACAAAAAAAAATTATCGCTTTTTTCTGCAACTTTTTCTGTTGCATTGTGTCTGAAGTCGCTTAAACTACCACCCGGCTTCGTTTTCGTAGCAGTCTTGATATACCCTGTATATATTTAGATATACCTACAATTGCTTTAGTTTTTCTTTGGTGTGTAAATGTATCACTACATAGTATAAAACAAAGTCTTTAAAACTACGCAACGGATTTTGATGCGGTTTTTTTAATAGATAGAGTGATTCAAGAGGGAGGTTTATATGTATAATACGCGCATATTATTGTAGAGAAATCTATATGCACCCGGGCGAAGCTGGGCCGGGCCGCTAGTATTCAATAAAGATATAAATAAATGAAGATATTTCTGACAGGTGCGGGACAGAACTTTGCCGAGCGGCTACTGAAGCAGTTCAACCCGACCATGACCATATCGAGGGCTAAAGCAAGGCCGCCAAGATGTTCGCCAGCCACAAAGGCAGACGGGTTTACACATTGAAGAAACAGTATATGGAGGGATTTATGGACGAAGATTTGGAAGATCAGGTAATAATACTTGACGGCATATGCACTTACCTGCCAGGTTCCAATGCAATCAATGTGCCGTGCTGGAATAATAAAAGAACACTCGGTGTTCGTGATTCCGAAAAGTCTGTCGTAGTTTCTGATACTCACATGATATTTCACTTATTATGTGACACTCTTATGTACTTATTGACAGCCTCCGTGGAACAGTTGGTTAGACGCCGACTGGGGAACGTAGACCGCGGGTTCGATCAAACAGAGACAAATATTTGTGGTATCTACAGATATTTGTTTCGGGTCTGGGTTGTAAGCCCGAAAAGTCTCTCGTAGTTTCTGATGCCCATGACACAAGACTTTATTGTGGGATCAGGGCAATGTATGTGACTGTTGGGTGTTGATATGACATGACTGGACATATCGACTTTATATCTCAGGATGGCGAGCACAGTGGAATGCCAAGCATTGCTTTGTTTCATGGTGTTGTTTGGTTTGGCTACTGTTTATGAAATTTCGTATCCCTTTATATTATGTGAATGGACAGCTCGTTTCGCCATTCGTTGCAAAAAAAGATAGTTATTAGGTACTTTTTATTGAATAGTAAGTGCAGTAGAATAAGCATAGCACTCTTTTTTTACAGCAGGTTAATAGTCCTTTTCACTTTCTCTCTTTTTTCCTCTTAGATACTACTATTTCAGCTACAGGAAGTCTACTGTTAGACATTCCCACGAGAACCTGCATCTACCTCCTGCAAAATGTAGTGTAGAAATTTTTATATGACCAGGTGTGGAGATGACGTCATACCAGGGCGATGCGTCTCGCCAAACTGAGTGGCAAGAGGGTGGAGGAAATGTTCGAGAGGCCGCGATGGGTCGGCGGCACTGAGTCTGATATGTTCAACAAATTAGAGGAAATTGCCGGTAAGAACCATTTGAATTCTTCCAGCATTCGCATCAGCCCATATACGTACCACTGCAGGGCAAGGGTCTCCTCTACAATCAACAATACGACTGAGAGTGGTTAGGCCATACAGTTCACCACGCTGGCCTAGAGCGAGTTAGTTCCAGTATTATACCTTTTATTTCAAATTTGTCATGGCTTGGTCATGAAGAGAGGATGAACCAAAGTGCGCTAGGCAAAAACGTTATATTGAATGGGTGGACCCGCCGAACCTTTTTTATCGAGAGGAAACCGCCTTAAGCTGCCTTTTCGTATATCTGGTAACTGGTGGTAGACTCTCATATGTGAGAGGCCATCTGGGTAGGTACCACCGCAATGTCTTTTTTCTCCCGTGAAACTGTGTAAATGCGCTGTTGTGTTTCGGATTGAAGGACATTGTAGCCAGAGTAACTACTGGACATATTGAGATTTAACATCTTATGTCTCAGGATGGCGAGCGCAGTGCAATGTTGCTACTGTTTATGAGCGGTCGTATCGCTTACCATCAGGCGAACGGCTTGCTCGTCTCGTCATTCATTGCAATAAAAAAAAAAAATTGGGGGAGGCTGAAAGGGGTGTATTGAAGTTTCCGGCATTCCAGACTGGTTTGCGGGGACGACCGCATGCGTTGAGCAGTTGTTTAGGTTACGTCCGAGATCCAAATCTTTCGCCTGCATACCTACTGAAATCACTCACGGTGAAGTAAACAATAGATATGTGGCCATGCGTTCTGCCGCCCATCTCGGAATTACCCTTAACGATTACTCTTATATTCGATGACTCCTTTTAATCGCCGATCACTCGTTGATCACAACTGGTTTTACCTTGTTGGTCACAGATATATCTTTGAGTATATCGCCGTATTTGTGCTATGCCAGTACCGAAAATGATTTTTTTTAAACTGGCCCGGCATAGTGACAACACGGCGCCTATGGTAAGCGCGAATGCTGTCCAGGCAGACTATAGAATGGCATCAGACGGCAGTTCCAAGACATTCGATACAATTATGCCGTCCTGTTGAGATACCTCTTTACACTACTGCGGAAGGACTCAGGATCATAGGAAGGAGGGAACACGCGTGACAACAAATAATTTCACGGCCTGATGTGCGGCACATAAAACAATTTGCGAACCTTTCAGTTCATGCCGAGATGGTTTGGACCATCAAGCTATGGCCTCGTAAGGCAGCACGCCGTAGTTCTGTTTAGGAATAGGAAAGAAAAAGGAGAGGAGGGGGTGAAATTGAATAATTCTTCCATACGAAATGTGTTAGATTCTGCGAGTCCAGCCACGTTGTTCCTGGAGGGTCGGCTGTCCCGTGCGCTGGAGCAGGCGCGCGGCCGCTGGACCAACACGCTGCCTCAACTGGGCCGTGCAGAGCGCCGCCGCAGACTTCCTGCACCTCATGCTCGTCAGCGTGCGACACCACGCGCCCACCGCCAGGTACTGCCATCTACTGGCACCATGCTCACTACATACTGTATCATGCTCACTACACTGCACACACGCGCCTCAACTGGGCCGTGCAGAGCGCCGCCGCAGACTTCCTGCACCTCATGCTCGTCAGCGTGCGACACCACGCGCCCACCGCCAGGTACTGCCATCTACTGCACCATGCTCACTACATACTGTATCATGCTCACTACACTGCACACACGCGCCTCAACTGGGCCGTGCAGAGCGCCGCCGCAGACTTCCTGCACCTCATGCTCGTCAGCGTGCGACACCACGCGCCCACCGCCAGGTACTGCCATCTACTGCACCATGCTCACTACATACTGTATCATGCTCACTACACTGCACACACGCGCCTCAACTGGGCCGTGCAGAGCGCCGCCGCAGACTTCCTGCACCTCATGCTCGTCAGCGTGCGACACCACGCGCCCACCGCCAGGTACTTGCCATCTACTGCACCATGCTCACTACATACTGTATCATGCTCACTACACTGCACACACGCGCCTCAACTGGGCCGTGCAGAGCGCCGCCGCAGACTTCCTGCACCTCATGCTCGTCAGCGTGCGACACCACGCGCCCACCGCCAGGTACTGCCATCTACTGCACCATGCTCACTACATACTGTATCATGCTCACTACACTGCACACACGCGCCTCAACTGGGCCGTGCAGAGCGCCGCCGCAGACTTCCTGCACCTCATGCTCGTCAGCGTGCGACACCACGCGCCCACCGCCAGGTACTGCCATCTACTGCACCATGCTCACTACATACTGTATCATGCTCACTACACTGCACACACGCGCCTCAACTGGGCCGTGCAGAGCGCCGCCGCAGACTTCCTGCACCTCATGCTTTCAGCGTGCGACAACCACGCGCCCACCGCCAGGTACTGCCATCTACTGCACCATGCTCACTACATACTGTATCATGCTCACTACACTGCACACACGCCGCCTCAACTGGGCCGTGCAGAGCGCCGCCGCAGACTTCCTGCACCTCATGCTCGTCAGCGTGCGACACCACGCGCCCACCGCCAGGTACTGCCATCTACTGCACCATGCTCACTACATACTGTATCATGCTCACTACACTGCACACACGCGCCTCAACTGGGCCGTGCAGAGCGCCGCCCGCAGACTTCCTGCACCTCATGCTCGTCAGCGTGCGACACCACGCGCCCACCGCCAGGTACTGCCATCTACTGCACCATGCTCACTACATACTGTATCATGCTCACTACACTGCACACACGCGCCTCAACTGGGCCGTGCAGAGCGCCGCCGCAGGACTTCCTGCACCTCATGCTCGTCAGCGTGCGACACCACGCGCCCACCGCCAGGTACTGCCATCTACTGCACCATGCTCACTACATACTGTATCATGCTCACTACACTGCACACACGCGCCTCAACTGGGCCGTGCAGAGCGCCGCCGCAGACTTCCTGCACCTCATGCTCGTCAGCGTGCGACACCACGCGCCCACCGCCAGGTACTGCCATCTACTGCACCATGCTCAATACATACTGTATCATGCTCACTACACTGCAACACACGCGCCTCAACTGGCCGTGCAGAGCGCCGCCGCAGACTTCCTGCACCTCATGCTCGTCAGCGTGCGACACCACGCGCCCACCGCCAGGTACTGCCATCTACTGCACCATGCTCACTACATACTGTATCATGCTCACTACACTGCACACACGCGCCTCAACTGGGCCGTGCAGAGCGCCGCCGCAGACTTCCTGCACCTCATGCTCGTCAGCGTGCGACACCACGCGCCACCGCAGGTACTGCCATCTACTGCACCATGCTCACTACATACTGTATCATGCTCACTACACTGCACACACGCGCTCAACTGGCCGTGCAGAGCGCCGCCGCAGACTTCCTGCACCTCATGCTCGTCAGCGTGCGACACCACGCGCCCCACCGCCAGGTACTGCCATCTACTGCACCATGCTCACTACATACTGTATCATGCTCACTACACTGCACACACGCGCCCTCAACTGGGCCGTGCAGAGCGCCGCCGCAGACTTCCTGCACCTCATGCTCGTCAGCGTGCGACACCACGCGCCCACCGCCAGGTACTGCCATCTACTGCACCATGCTCACTACATACTGTATCATGCTCACTACACTGCACACACGCGCCTCAACTGGGCCGTGCAGAGCGCCGCCGCAGACTTCCTGCACCTCATGCTCGTCAGCGTGCGACACCACGCGCCACCGCCAGGTACTGCCATCTACTGCACCATGCTCACTACATACTGTATCATGCTCACTACACTGCACACACGCGCCTCAACTGGCCGTTGCAGAGCGCCGCCGCAGACTTCCTGCACCTCATGCTCGTCAGCGTGCGACACCACGCGCCCACCGCCAGGTACTGCCATCTACTGCACCATGCTCACTACATACTGTATCATGCTCACTACACTGCACACACGCGCCTCAACTGGGCCGTTGCAGAGCGCCGCCGCAGACTTCCTGCACCTCATGCTCGTCAGCGTGCGACACACGCGCCCACCGCCATGGTACTGCCATCTACTGCACCATGCTCACTACATACTGTATCATGCTCACTACACTGCACACACGCGCCTCAACTGGGCCGTGCAGAGCGCCGCCGCAGACTTCTCTGCACCTCATGCTCGTCAGCGTGCGACACCACGCGCCCACCGCCAGGTACTGCCATCTACTGCACCATGCTCACTACATACTGTATCATGCTCACTACACCTGCACACACGCGCCTCAACTGGGCCGTGCAGAGCGCCGCCGCAGACTTCCTGCACCTCATGCTCGTCAGCGTGCGACACCACGCGCCCACCGCCAGGTACTGCCATCTACTGCACCATGCTCACTACATACTGTATCATGCTCACTACACTGCACACACGCGCCTCAACTGGGCCGTGCAGAGCGCCGCCGCAGACTTCCTGCACCTCATGCTCGTCAGCGTGCGACACCACGCGCCCACCGCCAGGTACTGCCATCTACTGCACCATGCTCACTACATACTGTATCATGCTCACTACACTGCACACACGCGCCTCAACTGGGCCGTGCAGAGCGCCGCCGCAGACTTCCTGCACCTCATGCTCGTCAGCGTGCGACACCACGCGCCCACCGCCAGGTACTGCCATCTACTGCACCATGCTCACTACATACTGTATCATGCTCACTACACTGCACACACGCGCCTCAACTGGGGCCGTGCAGAGCGCCGCCGCAGACTTCCTGCACCTCATGCTCGTCAGCGTGCGACACCACGCGCCCACCCGCCAGGTACTGCCATCTACTGCAACCATGCTCACTACATACTGTATCATGCTCACTACACTGCACACACGCGCCTCAACTGGGCGTGCAGAGCGCCCCGACGCAGACTTCCTGCACCTCATGCTCGTCAGCGTGCGACACACGCGCCCACCCGCCAGGTACTGCCATCTACTGCACCATGCTCACTACATACTGTATCATGCTCACTACACTGCACACACGCGCCTCAACTGGCCGTGCAGAGCGCCGCCGCAGACTTCCTGCACCTCATGCTCGTCAGCGTGCGACACCACGCGCCCACCGCCAGGTACTGCCATCTACTGCACCATGCTCACTACATACTGTATCAGCTCCACTACACTGTCACACACGCGCCTCAACTGGGCCGTGCAGAGCGCCGCCGCAGACTTCCTGCACCTCATGCTCGTCAGCGTGCGACACCACGCGCCCACCGCCAGGTACTTGCCATCTACTGCACCATGCTCACTACATACTGTATCATGCTCACTACACTGCACACACGCGCCTCAACTGGGCCGTGCAGAGCGCCGCCGCAGACTTCCTGCACCTCATGCTCGTCAGCGTGCGACACCACGCGCCCACCGCCAGGTACTGCCATCTACTGCACATGCTCACTACATACTGTATCATGCTCACTACACTGCACAACACGCGCGCCTCAACTGGGCCGTGCAGAGCGCCGCCGCAGACTTCCTGCACCTCATGCTCGTCAGCGTGCGACACCACCGCGCCACCGCCAGGTACTGCCATCCTACTGCACCATGCTCACGTACATACTGTAATCATGCTCACTACACTGCACACACGCGCCTCAACTGGGCCGTGCAGAGCGCCGCCGCAGACTTCCTGCACCTCATGCTCGTCAGCGTGCGACACCACGCGCCCACCGCCAGGTACTGCCATCTTACTGCACCATGCTCACTACATACTGTAATCATGCTCACTACACTGCACACACGGCGCCTCAACTGGGCCGTGCAGAGCGCCGCGCAGACTTCCTGCACCTCATGCTCGTCAGCGTGCGACACCACGCGCCCACCGCCAGGTACTGCCATCTACTGCACCATGCTCACTACATACTGTATCATGCTCACTACACTGCACACACGCGCCTCAACTGGGCCGTGCAGATGCGCCGGCCGCAGACTTCCTGCACCTCATGCTCGTCAGCGTGCGACACCACGCGCCCACCGCCAGGTACTGCCATCTACTGCACCATGCTCACTACATACTGTATCATGCTCACTACACTGCACACACGCCGCCTCAACTGGGCCGTGCAGAGCGCCGCCGCAGACTTCCTGCACCTCATGCTCGTCAGCGTGCGACACCACGCGCCCACCGCCAGGTACTGCCATCTACTGCACCATGCTCACTACATACTGTATCATGCTCACTACACTGCACACACGCGCCTCAACTGGGCCGTGCAGAGCGCCGCCGCAGACTTCCTGCACCTCATGCTCGTCAGCGTGCGACACCACGCGCCCACCGCCAGGTACTGCCATCTACTGCACCATGCTCACTACATACTGTATCATGCTCACTACACTGCACACACGCGCCTCAACTGGGCCGTGTCAGAGCGCCCGCCGCAGACTTCCTGCACCTCATGCTCGTCAGCGTGCGACACCACGCGCCCACGCCAGGTACTGCCATCTACTGCACCATGCTCACTACATACTGTATCATGCTCACTACACTGCACACACGCGCCTCAACTGGGCCGTGCAGAGCGCCGCCGCAGACTTCCTGCACCTCATGCTCGTCAGCGTGCGACACCACGCGCCCACCGCCAGGTACTGCCATCTACTGCACCATGCTCACTACATACTGTATCATGCTCACTACACTGCACACACGCGCCTCAACTGGGCCGTGCAGAGCGCCGCCGCAGACTTCCTGCACCTCATGCTCGTCAGCGTGCGACACCACGCGCCCACCGCCAGGTACTGCCATCTACTGCACCATGCTCACTACATACTGTATCATGCTCACTACACTGCACACACGCGCCTCAACTGGGCCGTGCAGAGCGCCGCCGCAGACTTCCTGCACCTCATGCTCGTCAGCGTGCGACACCACGCGCCCACCGCCAGGTACTGCCATCTACTGCACCATGCTCACTACATACTGTATCATGCTCACTACACTGCACACACCGCGCCTCAACTGGGCCGTGCAGAGCGCCGCCGCAGACTTCCTTGCACCTCATGCTCGTCAGCGTGCGACACCACGCGCCCACCGCCAGTACTGCCATCTACTGCACCATGCTCACATACTATACTGTATCATGCTCACTACACTGCACACACGCGCCTCAACTGGGCCGTGCAGAGCGCCGCCGCAGACTTCCTGCACCTCATGCTCGTCAGCGTGGCGACACCACGCGCCCACCGCCAGGTACTGCCATCTACTGCACCATGCTCACTACATACTGTATCATGCTCACTACACCTGCACACACGCGCCTCAACTGGGCCGTGCAGAGCGCCGCCGCAGACTTCTGCACCTCATGCTCGTCAGCGTGCGACACCACGCGCCCACCGCCAGGTACTGCCATCTACTGCACCATTGCTCACTACATACTGTATCATGCTCACTACACTGCACACACGCGCCTCAACTGGGCCGTGCAGAGCGCCGCCGCAGACTTCCTGCACCTCATGCTCGTCAGCGTGCGACACCACGCGCCCACCGCCAGGTACTGCCATCTACTGCACCATGCTCACTACATACTGTATCATGCTCACTACACTGCCACACGCGCCCTCAACTGGGCCGTGCAGAGCGCCGCCTGCAGACTTCCTGCACCTCATGCTCGTCAGCGTGCGACACCACGCGCCCACCGCCAGGTACTGCCATCTACTGCACCATGCTCACTACATACTGTATCATGCTCACTACACTGCACACACGCGCCTCAACTGGGCCGTGCAGAGCGCCGCCGCAGACTTCCTGCACCTCATGCTCGTCAGCGTGCGACACCACGCGCCCACCGCCAGGTACTGCCATCTACTGCACCATGCTCACTACATACTGTATCATGCTCACTACACTGCACACACGCGCCTCAACTGGGCCGTGCAGAGCGCCGCCGCAGACTTCCTGCACCTCATGCTCGTCAGCGTGCGACAACCACGCGCCCACCGCCAGGTACTGCCATCTACTGCACCATGCTCACTCCATACTGTATCATGCTCACTACACTGCACACACGCGCCTCAACTGGGCCGTGCAGAGCGCCGCCGCAGACTTCTGCACCTCATGCTCGTCAGCGTGCGACACACAGCGCCCACCGCCAGGTACTGCCATCTACTGTACACATGCTCACTACATACTGTATCATGCTCACATACACTGCACACACGCGCCTCAACTGGGCCGTGCAGAGCGCCGCCGCAGACTTCCTGCCACCTCATGCTCGTCAAGCGTGCGACACCACGCGCCACCGCCAGGTACTGCCATCTACTGCACCATGCTCACTACATACTGTATCATGCTCACTACACTGCCACACACGCGCCTCAACTGGGCCGTGCAGCGCGCCGCCGCAGACTTCCTGCACCTCATGCTCGTCAGCGTGCGACACCATCGCGCCACCGCCAGGTACTGCCCATCTACTGCACCATGCTCACTACATACTGTATCATGCTCACTACACTGCACACCCAGCGCCTCAACTGGGCCGTGCAGAGCGCCGCCGCAGACTTTCCTGCCCTCATGCTCGTCAGCGTGCGACACCACGCGCCCACCGCCAGGTACTGCCATCTACTGCACCATGCTCACTACATACTGTATCATGCTCACTACACTGCACACACGCGCCTCAACTGGGCCGTGCAGAGCGCCGCCGCAGACTTCCTGCACCTCATGCTCGTCAGCGTGCGACACCACGCGCCCACCGCCAGGTACGGCCCTCTACTGCACCATGCTCACTACATACTGTATCATGCGCACTACACTGCACACACGCGCCTCAAACTGGGCCGTGCAGAGCGCCGCCGCAGACTTCCTGCACCTCATGCTCGTCAGCGTGCGACAACCACGCGCCCACCGCCAGGTACTGCCATCTACTTGCACCATGCTCACTACATACTGTATCATGCTCTTAACTTTCATGAAGATCAGTAAACAACACCATGTTGAAATGAAATGAAATGAAAACGAAAATGTATTTATTGATCACGTAGGCAATTAAGGAGCTCTTATGGGACAGGTCAATACACATATAAATTAATCGCTATTTACAATCTATTTCCTAAACTTAGTATTACTTATTTTAATTTCTTGCTTTTGTCAATTTATTTATTAATTTATTTATTTTAAATAAATTAATTTTTATTTATAATTAGTTTTATTTATTTATTTATTAGTTTTTATTCCTATTTATTTAAAATATTAGTTTTTACTTTATAATAATTTATTTGTCAAAGAAATACATTATTTTACGTTAGTCAAATTAAATTATATTATTTGTGGACCATGAATATTACAACGGTGCGTAACGGTTTATAGTTACCACCGGATCCAACGCGGTCCTTCCTGAGAATTCCTAAGAGTAATGTTCACTACATTACACCATGATCTTAACATTTCATGATGCTCACTAAACTGCACCCATGTTGACTACATTGCACCATGCTCTTATACCCTGCATGCATGAGATGATCTTTAAAGCAATCAACATGTAGTTTCAAGTTGAGGCGATATAAACCTTGTTTATTTGTATTGTTATTTTTCAGATTCTGCCTCAGTTTTCATGACGAAGTAAGATATTTAGTGCCTGACGAACTAAAGTATGAGACGGCGTTGGCGCTTCAAATCACCAATTTGTTGACAAGGGCTTTCTGCTCACAACGGTATCATTATTGTTTCTTATAAAAACATATACCGGGTATATCAAGACTGCTACCGAAACGAAGCCGGGTGGTAGTTTTAGTGGCTACAAACACAATGCAATAAAAAATTTCGCATAGAAACGCGACAATTATTTTTTATGATTTTTTAAATATCGTCATTTTCGGGTGGTAAATCCATAGATTTTGCTAAAATAATAATTTAAACTCTCTTATATCTTAGAGTATTTATAAATAAAAGGGCATACACTATTATTTTAGGAAAAAATGTATTTCCCACCCAAATAGGCCATAGGAAAAAAAATAACAAAAAAAAAATTGTCGCTTTTTTTTTGCAACTTTTTCTGTTGCATTGTGTCTGAAGTCGCTTAAACTACCACCCGGCTTCGTTTTCGGTAGCAGTCTTGATATACCCTGTATTATAAAAATACTGTTATACAAAAAATAAAGAAGACTAAAATAATTTTATATTAAATGTAAAATATAAATATTAAGTGAAATGACAAAATTTGGAGGAGGTCTATGTCCTGGAGTGGCCAATACAAGGTTGACAAATAAATCATCCAACACTAATCCCACACTAAGATCGAGTCTCGTGTCGGTGGGTATCAAGGAACTACGAGAGATTTTTTCGGTCTCACAGACACACAGACCCGAAACAGATACCTGTGACTCACACAAATATTTGTTTCGGTGCGGGGATCGAACCCGCGGTGGGATGCTGAAAATAAGAGTAAATTTTATTTTTTCTTTACACTTAGATACAATACTAAATTGCATATGAATTTAAAATATTGTTTTTTTTCCGAATAAATTAAATTTATGCGCATCGTTTGTTCCAGAGTCGGCAATTAACGACTTGCCACTGTCTGTAGCATTCTTTTCGTCAGTAGAAGTGGACCAAGTACTAAGGAAAGAATCAAGCTTAAGCGTACAACGCCGTCGAACCCGCACGGCTTAGAAAAAGGCTATGGAATACCAAATGGAGAGTCATTGAACATATTTGACGTGCTGGGAAAAATTAAGGTTAAAAAATAAATTATAATAATATAAACAGCTTTGTTTTATAAACCATTTGCTACGATTATTGTGCATCATTTCTGCATATTTTATGTTATTGTTTGATATAATAACCAGGTTAGTTATCACAAAAGACAATTTTGATTACATTCACAGCTGCCGGCTGCAAAATGGTTTCTGAACGATTTTTAGTTGACAACGTATCTTAAAATCAGAACAAAGTTTGGAAAATAGAAATTATATAACATATTAAAATATGATATCATGTTGATATATAGACGGCTATGATTTTTTTGGCTTAAGCTCTTACATAGATTATTAAACAATATATCTACCGGCACGGATCTTGAGCGCTGACCGTTACATGCGCAGATGTCGATTTTTGGGTCTCTTTAGTGTATGATGAAGTAAGCGGGCGGGGGCATTATCGCATCGGCCTGTGATTGGTTCACTACGCAGCGCCATATTGTTGTTATGCCTAATTCATTCATTGCGTTTGCTGCACGTGCTTTACTACGACTAAATTATACTTGCTTGCATTTTAATTAGCCATTTCACTTTTCTATAAATACATTATTTTTTTTGGTCAGTGTAAAATTCAAATAGTTTATTATACGTTACAAAATATGTTCGTAATATGTGTAATGGATTTATTTCATACTATGAAAAAAAGTGAGCAAGCTATGAAAAAAAGTAAAAGACATAATATATCTCTTAATATATTCATAATTCTAATAAAATATTCCTTTCATCCCATAAAATAAATATAATAATATAAAAGTAACTAAGAATAAATTAATAATAATAAATCGGTATACATTTATTTTGTTCCTAAGTTCACGATGCGCAAAGCAATCCCCACTCTGTCGCCGAGCGCTCAAGATTCGTGCCGGGGGTTATAACCATAGATTAGTATAAAACATAAATCGGCAATGTGAAAGAGATAGAATAATTTAACTCATATGTTAAAGCGAGACGCATGATGCGACCATACGTTTACACAAAAGTAGCCTGCAGTGACCCAGAGTCAAAATATGTCAAACTAAGTGAGCAACAAAATTCGCTTTTTTTTCATAATTTATTTAATTTTACAGTACTTGGTTATATTTATTAAACGTAGTTTATTATAGTGTATTGTGCAGTGCCAAGGTGTGGTTCATGCAGGCGTAAAAATCCGAAATAATTAAAGTTTTCACTGGTACCGGCCACTTTTGTACAATACTATTTTGTGACGATATTATAGAATTAAATGGAAATCCGTGTATACATATCGGTAGAAAAGAATATATTTCATTATAGGTATAAATACGCTGAAAGCATCCATTCCGTATAAAAAATAATATCAAATCAATGATTAGAGAATATAAAGGATCACGCACAAAAGTAGCTATATATGTCAAGTTATAGTTAAGAATATCGACGCGGAATGTAGATTTATGTATCTGTCTCATTTACACAAAGCTGACTTGTCCCTTAATGAAAGAGACAAATAATAATTCCTTTGTTTCGAATATGGCACTGGTGGTAGGTCTCTCATATGTGAGAGGCTGCCTGGGTGGGTACCACCGCAATGTCTATTTCTCCCGTCAAACAGCAGTTTAAATGCACTGTTGTGTTTCGGATTGAAGGACATTGTAGCCAGAGTAACTACTGGACATATTGAGACTTAACATCTTATGTCTCAGGATGGCGAGCGCAGTGGAATGCCAAGCATTGCTTTATAGTTCAAGATGTTGTTTGGTTTTGCTACTGTTCATGAGCGGTCGCATCGCTTACCATCAGGCGAACGGCATGCTCGTCTCGCCATTCACAGCAATAAAAAAAAAAAAAAAAATGGCAATATTTTGTTCACTAACCACACTGGGACCGCCCTGGACCGCCCATAGACCAAAATGACGCCATTTTAGTTACACCAAAAACTGCATGAAATGTCAAACTGTGGCGTTATCTGTCAATCGGAGTAAACAAATCTGCACAATCAAAGAATTTGGAATTATTCATTGGTTAATCTCGTTTGTTAAGTTTGTTTAGTTTGCTTATTAGTTTAGTTGTTAAGTTTTTAAAATCCCTCAGTGTTGTGTTAAAGGATTCGAGTCGAGTTCAAGCAAAAAGGACCCTAACATTTCTTTTCATAGGTTAGTAACTGTTTTTACGAAATACTAACAAATATGTGATAAATTTACATTTAGGGTTTATTTTATCATTTATAAATGTATTTGGATCTTGTTGATTAAGTTTTAGACTCTTCTTGGCGTTATTTATACAAGTAGTGTAAATAACAACCTTATGTTTGTTTACACACAAGTTTAGGGATGAGTGGATTCGATACGAAATTATTCATATCGATATTATCATTTTTAAATATTTTGATCTTTATTTTTCAAAAAAGAAAAAAATAGTTTATATTTAAATATATATTCAGACCGACAAACAAAGTGAAATTAAAAATATTTTTTAGATTCCCTATAAACATACAAACCAGGACAAAATGGATACAAAGATTGGAAGCTATTGGAACCCTGCAATAAATACATTTATTTGTTCATTACATTTGAAAAAGAAAACAGCTTTCCAACAATATTCCCGGTAAGTGAAATTGTAGTAATTATGATATTTTACCTAATAATCCTATTAATAATACAACTGTTAATAAATAACCAAGATGACATGCAAGATAATTTGGACAATTGGTAGTCTATTGTCTAATGTTCTGGAGAACCTTTTAATGAACAGAAATAGTTTTATATTTTATTAATAATTATTATAATTGTTTATCTTAACCAACACTTTCATATTCATGATTGAATTCTAAGTGAGACATAATGATTTTCCTCAGTCAAATAATAGCAATAAAAATCTACCTATGTTATTTTATTTTATTTGGTATGTATTAAATATCCTGATAGGTATTTTTGATTTTAGCAAAGAACGGTGCAACGTAACAATGAACGAAATGTATTAGATGCAACTGGGTGTTTGTCTCGACAGGTATAACCTTGTAACGGTTGTAACATATAAATTAGTATTAGTTGGTCATATGTTTACATTATGGCGACTAAAAAAGTAACGATAATTGTAAAGTATAAGTATATTTTTAGGAATATCAAGAAATAATTACCTCCAACCGTCACATACATAGTCTGACCCCACACTAAGATCAAAATGTTTAATACATCATATTACTATTGTTTATGTAGCAGTTACATTTTTATTAGTTTTGTTACAAATAAATTTATCATAATATTAATATTTATACATACATAAACTCACGCCTTTTTCCCAGAAGGGGTAGGCAGAGGTGCAACCAGGACACCCACATTTCAGCCTCCGTGGCGCAGGCGGTAAGACGCCGTCTGTGAATCGAGAGGCCGCGGGTTCGATCCCCGCACCGAGAGAAATGTTTGTGCGGCTCACAAATATTTCTCTCGGGTCTGTGTGTTTGTGAGACCGAAAAGTCTCTCGTAGTTCCTGATACCCACGACACAAGACTCGATCTTAATGTATGTGACTGTTGGGTGTTATTTATTTATTATTTCGCCTTGTATGTTCCATCCTACGATGTTGTGGGTGGCGAGCCTATCGCAATATCGGGCACAAATTCCTGACTGTGCTGATAATGAATAGAAAATCCGATATCACTATGCGCGACCCGGGATTTGAACTCGAGACCTCAGCTTTGTAACCGTACCATAATACAACTACGCCACCGAGGCAGTCAATATTTATACATAAATTAAAATCTATAGTCCACATTATTCACCGCTTGTATGTTTATGTATGTATGTACCTTATGTATTTTTTGTTTGATTGAATTATTTGAAAAATATTTTTATTCTAGTGCTGATTTCTTGCCTTCGTTCGCGATGTCCGCTACAATTCCTTTATTCAAAATCAAAATCACTATATCTTTATAATTTAAGTTCATTTCATTTGGCGATCTTAGTGTTGTTACATAGTTTATTAAGTCTTTTAATTATTTTTTTCGAGTTTCTTATTTTTTTATATAAAGCAGCTGTTAAATAAATAATTGTCGAAAGAGACTGACTTCTGTTATACAGGGCTTCCTAGTTCAGGAGTCAGGGTGTTATTATGTTGTAAACATGTTGTAATGAAATAAAGATTTATTATTATTATTTATTCAAATAGTCTTTCAAAAGATCTTTTGGATTGTTCATTTCTGCTACCACCGCTTCGGAACGTGTTGTAGCTGTGAAGAAGAAGTGGCGCAAGAAACTTCGTCAGCAACACGAACTGTCTTCTTTTTTCTTTTTTTTATATCGCCATTTAAAATTACAATGGTTCATGTCACAGAACACAATAATGTCAGTTTATTTAGTTAATTGTGTTTATTTAGTTAATTGTTTAATTTCTATTTTTACATTTTAATTGTTAATTTTGTGTAGATATTTTATTTCTATTTATATATTTAAGTTGTTAGTTTAGTGTACATATTTTCATTGTTGTTTGCTAAATGTCTGTTTTTTTTTAGATTTTAGTTATAATTTGGCAAAAGAAATATTGACATGGTGAAATTGGTGCTTAAGGAAAAAGTGTGGTTTATTCGAAGTCGTAAGCAAATTCTAGCTATTAATAAAGTTGTATTTTATCTCACGTGTGTATTATTTGACAAATCCAATCCAATCATCAGGTAAAACTTACCCATCAAATAATCATAGCATGAAAAAAATATCAAAACATTGACCTATTATTATGGGATTTAATTTTTAAAGACTTGACTGTCAAGTCCTAAAATCCCCTGTTTATACTCAATTGACATGTAAAGCAAAAATTAAAATGTTATATTAATGTTAGTCGTATGCCACTGTTGATGATCGATATCGATAGAAAATTTGGTACTAGCGTATCACTATTTTTAGGGGCGGAGCCGCCGCCATGTTTGTGTATCAAAGTGGTACGCATCACGTGACCTTATGCTTTATCCTCTCTATTCTATAATCATTGTATCAAATACGCACCAAATACGTGAATTTACAATAATTTCAACCAAAAGTTGCTAGGGATTGATTGACAGGTTCGATCAATAAAGGTTGTCGATAAAATACTCGATGACATCACATGTTTCCCTACATTTTTATGGAGCTATAGTATGTTGTGATAGTGTGCATTCTTCTTCTTCTTCTACCTGGCGTTATCCCGGTCATATTTCCCCGGCCATTATTATAGTATTCATTCTACAATATTACTTATTACTTTACTTTTACTCATTTATTTATAACTAGCTTTTTCCCGCGGCTTCGTCTGCGTGTTTGTTATCATAATACGGACGTAAAAGAAATAAATTATATGAAAATGTCATCCCTTATTTCACCCCCTTAGTGCTATTTTTCTAAAAGAGTTCACGCCATTATTTTTCGTTTAAATAAGTCGTATAATACGAATTTTGATATCAATAACTTAAGTGTTTTGATTTTGCATACAACACTTCAACCCCTATATATATGCAGTTATATTTGTTTTTGATAGGCTAACTAACTTGCAAAGTTTGAGAATTCTAGCTTTAACGGTTTAGATTTTCCATACAACTGTTTTTTACCCTTTTCACCCCCTCAGGGTTTAAATATCCAAAAATCCTTCCTTAGTGCTACCCTACGTCATAATAGAAACTCCTGTGTAAAATTTCACATTGTAGCTCCAGTATCGGCTGTGCGCTTATTAGATAGTCATAAAATCACCCTACTCTCGCAACACTTCAACCCTTATTTTAACCCCTTTAGGGTTAATTTTAGAAAAACTAAGTATGCAGTTATATTTGCCTTTAATTGGCTAACAAAACTGCAAAGTTTGACAATTGTAACTTAAACAGTTTCGATTTTCCATACAACAGTTTTTAACCTTTTTCACCCCCTTAGGGGTTGAATTTCCGAAAATCCCTTCTTAGTGCTACCCTACGTCACAATAGAAACCTCTGTGTAAAATTTCACGTTCCTAGCTCCAGTAGTTTCGGCTGTGCGTTGATACGTCAGTCAGTCAGTCAGTCAGTCAGTCAGTCAGGTTCCTCCTATATAAAAATATATATAGATTGTGGGATAATTATTATAACACTTTAAAAATTAAAATAATAATAATAATAATAATAACTCTTTATTTAAAACACCACAAAGTATTTACAAAAATAAAAAGAGAAAAACAAATAAGTGTTAAAAAACGGCGGTCTTATCGCTAATAGCGATCTCTTCCAGACAACCGTGAAAGAAGAGGAGATAAGTGGTAAACATTGACGGTGCTTTTATGACACTAAAGATAAACTTACATAAACAATACATAAATATATAACGATGCAATGAAAAAACATACATCAAAACAACATACATACAATATAATAATAATAAAAATATATTAATAGTAAAGTATGGACATAGTTTTAGCTTCCCAGAAAGTGTGCTTTCACTCTCGATTTAAAAGTTTCCAAGGAGGGTGATCGTTTTATACCGAGAGGCAATGCATTCCACAATCGCACTGCTTCTACAGTAAAGGAGCGATCGTAGAATGATGTCTTGTGTACCGGGAACTTCAACATCAGATTCTCTGACGACCTGAGGGAATGAGAATTTGCAGTATAGAGGAAACTAAAACGGTCCTGAAGATAGCGCGGAGCTGAGGAATTAAACAGGATACTGTAGAGAAGAGACAGAATATGAACATTCCGGCGATGTCGTATAGGAAGCCACTTGAGCTAAATAATAATAATAAAAACTACAGAAGATATATGGGGACTGTCTGTTAAAGCTATAGAAGCTATTATTGTTAACATTGCACCGTTATTAGCTACTATTTTTAATTCCTGCCTAAGTGACGGTATCTTTCCCGACTTAATGAAAATTAGTAAAGTCGTACCCATTTTTAAGTCAGGATGTTCGAACAATCCGTCGAATTATAGACCCATTTCTGTACTACCGGCTCTTAGCAAAATCTTCGAAAAGCTTTTGCTTAATCAAATGCACTGGCGGCGTAAAGGGGGGGGCGGAGGGGGCGGTCCGCCCCGGGTACCAAGCACCAAGGGGTGCCAAAGACGCCCACAGAAAGCACAAAAAATGTACCTGTATCCAGGAATAACTACCAATTTGTATACTAATAGTAGGTATATTTTTAAGTTTATCGCAACTGTAAATATTTTTATTATTAAATATAATGTCTCATTCTCTAAAAAATGAATTTTAAAATTCGGTAGCTGGGCCTCGCAGTGGATAAATTTGAGATTATCCGCTTGCACGAGTCTAAGAGCCACTTGCAGGGGCCCACACATAACAGTTAATGGCGTAGAGGTCTCTATAAGCTCCTGGTGAAGTATGTTAGAGTTGTCTTGTTTAGTCGGTGGAGTGTTCAGGTCCATTTCAAAAGCCTGAGATCGAAACTAGTCAAGGCAGCAGACGCATTGTCTAGCCTAGGGCTTCCCAAACTAAGCGTCACGACGCCCTGGGGTGTCGCAACATTGTCCCAGGGGCGATCGAGTCGAGCGAGCCAAACTGGAGCCCCGTTTTATTTTATTTTATTTTATTTTATTTAGTTTTGGGAAGCTATGCTCAGAAAAGCAAGCACATTCTTCCCATTATTAGTTAACCAAAAGTTAAATAAATATACCTGTTCTTTTTGTCTTTATTTTCTTATTAGGGGCTGGTCTGAGGGAATCGTAAAAAAACTATAATTTCATAAAGGTCCGTGATTGTCTGTCTATGTGTGAACAGTAAAAATAACTTCGGGAAGTCCTGAAGTGATTTCGATCGTGAGTTGTGACAGAATCGCACGGCTGGTCTAACCAACTCAACTTCGAAGATTCCGGCACTCCTTACCAGAGGCTGTACGCGGGAGCTGTGCGCAGTGGCGTAACTACCCCATCGGGGGCCCGTGGCAAAGTTGGTCAAATGGGGCCCTTCGTATATGTCAAAAAATCTTAACATTGTAATTTCGTTTTTATGAATCTTTTTTTTAAGGTGGCCCATTTGTAAACGGACTAAACGCGGCCGAAAACATGATCATAGTCGTCTCGGGATCGAATCCCAGGGCACACCTCTGAGTTTTCGGAATCATGCGTGTATTGGTATTCAATCAGCATGCATTATGACGTTGAAGGAAAACATCGTGAGGAAACCTGTATACCATATCGATTTGTAAGAATTTCTATGGTAAGTTAAGTCCGCCAGCCTGCACTAGGTCAGCGCGGGACTAATATGAGCTGATATAGTACAGTGCAGAATTTGGTAAGCGCAAATGCCGTTCAGATAGAGTATCACACAACGGCGGAAGGACCCGGGATCATAGGAAGGAGGGAAAGCGCGTGACCGCAAACAATTCCACAGCTTGACAGTGCGGCACAAAAACGAATTTGCGAACCTTTTGGTTCATGCTGAGATGGTTTGGACCATCAAGCCAGCACGCGTAGTTCTGTTTAGGTATAGAGAGGAGGGGATCAAATTGCACAATTCTTCAATTCAGAGAACAAACAATTCAGAGCATTCACCGTGATGACAATGCGGCTGGCCCGCCGCTACAATCCAAGGCATCGTGCAGGTACTGAGCGGATCCATCCCAGAGGTAAGGGCAGTATTCCAAACCAGGCCGAACCTGCACTTTATACAACCGATACAGTTGACTCCGACCCTGCGTGCTGTGGTAGATTTTACGCCCTGGCCTGGTGTGGAATTATGTGATGCCTCGATTGAGATCAAAGCGGATATCCACACCAAAGACTCTCAGGTCAGACCGCATTGAGAGGGGAGCACTCTGAAGAATGCGGAGGGGAGAGAACGGGGATTTCTTGCACGTGAACGCACACACCTGGATTTTCTTGGCATTGAATTCAACCATATTCCTAGAACACTAGGTAGAAATGAGATCCAAGGTCCAGTTGAGCTCGATGATAAAATCTTCACAGTGTCGACCCGGCAACCTGGAGACCCATAGTGGTATCGCCCATGAACCATGCTATCATCTGCATAACAATGAATTTTGCCAAGCGACAACATATCATTGATATGCAGAATAAACAGGGTGGGCGACAGCACCAAGCCCTGAGAAACTCCGGTATTTACTGACATGAGCGCCGAATCGTGTCCGTCGACGACGACACGCATTCTACGCTCATGCAGAAAGTCGGAAATCCATGAAAACAGGTTGCTGGGCAAACAGTATGCCGGAAATTTGGAAAGAAGACCACGGTGCCGGACCCTATCAAACTCCTTGGCTATATCGAGGCTCGGAGCAAGAGCTTCGCCACGTCAGTAAATCGCCTCACCCCAGCGATGCAGGACAAACGTTAGATCAGTTCTGAGGGAATCCGTATTGTCTGTCACTGATCAACGAGTGATTCTCCATGTAGCGGGTCAAATGAGCGTTTGTAATGCGCTCTATGATTTTACACATAATCTTCATCCTTTTTTGTCCACTGCTGGACATAGGCCTCCTCGAAATTGTGCCATTTCACCGTGTCGTCAACTTGTCGCATCCAGCATCGGGCAGCGACTTTTTGCAAATTATAATATCACTCCACCTAGCAGGAGGGCCTGCTACACTACGTTACCCAAGACGAGGTCTCCTCTCAAAAATACGTTTACCCCAACGGTTATCGGTTCTTCGACAGATGTGCCAGTGCACTGCCACTTCAGCTCGGTAATCCTGGTTGCTCGGTCCTCGGAC
The DNA here is from genome assembly GCA_009982885.2 of Hyles vespertilio. Taxonomy (NCBI): domain Eukaryota; kingdom Metazoa; phylum Arthropoda; class Insecta; order Lepidoptera; family Sphingidae; genus Hyles; species Hyles vespertilio. The sequence goes on from CM042817.1 coordinate 4,237,295, forward strand.
GGATAAGTTCTTTAAGAATCTTATCCTTCAAAGAGACACCGAGCATAGCACGCTCCATAGCTTGACGCCTTAAGCAAGTGGACCAATCGTACTGTGAGTGTATAAGTCTCAGCACCGTAGGGTATGACAGGTAGGACGCACTGGTTGAAAACTTTCATTTTCAAGCTTTGTGGTAAAGGTGACGAGAATATGCGACGTATAATTTACCAAATGCTGCCCAGCCCAGCTAGAAGCTCCGCGTAGCCTCTTTCTCAATGTCAATTATTTATTGTTAATTTAGTTATTAATGTTACATTATTCTCTGCTTACACCCTGTCAGGCTTGAGTCCTAGGACCTGTCGAGCCAGGGCCCTGTCGGGCCTGAGACCCTGTCAGACCAGGGCCCTGCCGGGCTGGGGGCCCCTAAGGCCAGGGGCCCGTGGCATTTTGCGCACTCTGCCACCCTATTGTTACGCCACTGGCTGTGCGATCGATGGCCTTTTACGGTGTCTTTTTATACTTATATCATAAGTAGCAGACGATCATACGGTTTACGTTATGGTAAGTGATCACCGCCGACCGTGAACATTTGTAACACCATGTGGCATAGAGATGCGTTGAGACCTTTAAGGCGAGAATACGCTATTTTCTTGAAGGTGGCCAAGTCGTATTTGTCCGGAAATGCTGCTGTTGGCAATTGGATCTCAGGATTTGTTGTACGTAGAAGAAAATGTCGAGACAAAGGTACTAAAGTGGTATTTGGAGGTTTGCCGCGTTGTACGTTGGCGGAACTCAGCAGCAGAGAAAATTCCGAACATCGGAAAGAACTCGGTCGTCGATGATCGACCTGCCCGACGTTGAAATCGGTCGAAAGGGAAATGTTGGTACTGGGGTGCCCCTGCCCAACGATGGGTGCCAATGTTCCACGTAGGGCCGAACCTGCGCCTTATAACATTGCAGACACGCCAAAGCCCTTTCGTTGTGGGTTTATTACTAGCGACTGGAATCGTCATGTCATGGGGAGCCACCAGCCCTTAGAGTAGGGTTTCGTAAAGTGCGCGATTCTGCGGGTAAAGGCACAAGCGGAGCGTGCGGTGTCCCGGGGTGGAGTCGTGGTGGCGGTGTCTCTCGACATCGCCAACGCGTTCAACACCATGCCCTGGGCCTGCATCGAAGAAGCACTGCGGTACCACGAGGTTCCGCCCTACCTTCGGCGTCTGGTGCACTCGTACCTGTCTGATAGGTACGTGGTGTATCCGGGTGCCGACGGGTGGCACCGCAGGGAAGTGACGTGCGGTGTTCCACAGGGCTCGGTTCTTGGGCCGCTCCTGTGGAACATCGGCTACGACTGGGTGCTACGTGGTACCAACCTTCGGGGCGTCGCTGTCGTCTGCTACGCGGACGACACACTGGTGACAGCGACGGCCAGGACATTGCAGAGGTCCGCCCTGCTCGCCTCGTTCGGTACTGGACTGGTGGTGGGCAGGATTCGGCGACTGGGCCTCACGGTGGCCCTCAACAAGACCGAGGCCGTGTGTTTCCACGGACCTCGGTGTGGGCCACCACCAGAGGCCCACATCACGGTGGAGAGCGTGCGGATTCCCGTCGGCTCGAGGATGAAATACCTCGGTCTCGTCCTCGACAGTCGATGGGATTTCCGCGCGCACTTTGAGGAGTTGTCGCCGAAGCTGGTGAGGGCGGCGGGCGCACTGGGGCGCCTGTTGCCCAACACTGATGGTCCTGGCATCCCTTGCCGAAACCTTTATGCTGGAGTCGTGCGGTCCATGGCCCTCTACGGGTGTCCCGTTTGGGCCGGGTCCCTGGGCGATCGTTGCGTCCGCCTGCTGCATCGTCCGCAGCGCATGGTGGCGCAGCGAATAGTCAGGGGCTACCGCACGGTCTCGCACGAGGCGGCCTGTGTATTGGCGGGAACTCTGCCCTGGGTGCTGGACGCGAAGACCCTCTCGTCGGCTTTCTTCCGGCGAGAGGAGGCGTCCGGGCGTGGGCAGAGGTTGGTCCCCCGAGAGGTCGAGGCCTTGTTGGCCTCCCTCCGCAGGTCCGCTGTGGAGGAGTGGCGTTCCAGGCTGGAGAACCCTAGTGCTGGTACGAGGACCGTCGCGGCAGTGCGACCTGTCCTCGAGCAGTGGCTGGACAGGCGCCACGGCGCGCCGACATACCGGCTGACGCAGGTGCTCACCGGGCACGGCTGCTTCGGTGCGTACCTGTGTCGCATAGCCGGAGCGGAGGAGTCCGCCGTGTGCCACCATTGTGGCAACTGCCGTGAGGACACGGCCCAGCACACGCTAGAGGAGTGCCCAGCCTGGGACGAGGAGCGCAGCGCTCTCACTGCGGTTTTAGGTGGAGACCTCTCGCTGCCGGCCGTGGTCGCCGCCATGGTCGGCAGCCAGAGGTCGTGGCGAGCCATGCTCTCCTTCTGCGAGCGCGTCATGTTGCAGAAGGAGAGCGCCGAGCGGGATCGGGAGCAGAACGATCCCGCTCGTCGTCACCGCAGACGACGAACTAGGCGCCGGGACGCCAACTAACCCGGCGCCGCAGAGGCCACACGGGGCCGCCTTCCCTATCCTGGCGGCCCCCGAGACGTAACGCCAAAGGCGTTTGAAGCCGCGTCGCTCTAAGCGGCAGTGCACAAGGAGGCGGTCCTGGCGCGTCTGTTCAGCAGTATCCCGGGGCCGTCTCTAAAGTGCACCGATGGTGGCCAACGCGGGGTTTTTAGTCGGTATTTCGGTGCGCAGACTACGATAGGGACCCGACCCAGCTCCACGTCTCGCTGGGCCGGAAGGCGCACCGGTGAGTCCGACACACCCCCGCCCCTTCGGGGGTGGGATGGTCCGTAAAGGGATTTTCCCCGCGAGAAAAAAAAAAAAAAAAAAAAAAAAAAAAAGGGTTTCGTAAAGTGGGGTCCACAGACCCTTTAGGGGTCCGTAACATGTATGCCAGAGGTCCGTAAACTTTTAATGTATATTAATCAGAAAATTATCATTTAAATATCTATCATTATTAAGAAAAATATAACTAAAATTTGAAATAACAATAAAAACTTCAAAACTAAAAAACCACTATAAAGTAAAGAATTATAATTCCGTGACTGCAAAAAGTTTAAGAAACTCTGCCTTAGAGAGAGATACACCCTGCTCACCGCCACCTGCACAAAAGGTTTGCCGGGCAATAAATGGCTGAACCGCTGCGGCGCCTCTACCCTATCGTAGAGTATAAGAATTTCGCCACGGTATTTCCTAACCGTCATAAGAGGCGACATTACGCTGGCTGGGCATACCGTGCAGGGGGCGGTGCGCCCTTACCTACAGCAACTTGGATATGAGCGACAGGGCGTATGGCCTCATCCCTGACGTAGACGACCTAAACATCTTTGACCGGCGCGGCGTCCTGAAACAGTCGCACCCTTTAAAAGAAGAAGCAATGATTTTGTATAGGACGCTGAGGCAGGCATCGATCATGCGCTTCTCGCCTTGTGATGTCTGGAGCCGCCCATAATGCATCTGACGGTCATCCAAGGAATTTAGTCGGTATGCTAGCGTAGGTTTTGTGAGGGACCCGGCTTGGCCAAAACATCCGTAACATGCCAGGCTGGAAGGCGTGAGTCTAACATACAGTTCCAGCCGCGTCCGGGGCACCGAAAGAAGAGCATAATAGCTTTCCTCCGATAAAAGTCAGATTTCATACGTGCACCAAATTGCCCTTGTAGGCCCTTTTAGTATTGGGTGTTATAAATTTTATGTAGGGTTGCTCAATACAAAACCGCCCCGGGTGCCAACCTATCTTACGCCGCCACTGATCAAATGCTAGCACATTTTGATGAAAATAAGTTAATACATAGGAATCAATTTGGTTTCACAAAGGGTCGCTCAACTCAAGATGCCGGGACATCACTAATCACGTCGGTTTTAGAAGCCTGGGAGGCATCTCAAGATGCTCTAGGAGTTTTTTGTGATCTCTCCAAGGCTTTCGACTGTGTTGACCACCAAACACTTATTATGAAGCTAAGGTACTACGGAATCAGTGATACGTCACTTGATCTCGTAATGTCTTACTTGTCGGGTCGTGAACAAAAGGTTTCTTTGGACGGGCTCACTTCGGTAGGATCAAAAGTTAAAATTGGGGTTCCGCAGGGCTCCATTCTGGGCCCCTTTTTATTCTTAGTCTACATAAATGATCTTCCTTGCATGGTTCAGAAGTGGTCAGACATAGTTTTATTCGCTGACGACACCTCTATCATATTTAAAGTTAATCGGAAAGACGATAATCTAGATACACCTAACAATATTCTTAATTTAATTTCGGATTGGTTTTCTGCTAATAATCTACTATTAAATGCTAGTAAGACTAAATGCGTCCGCTTTGCTTTACCGAACGTGGCAAGCGTAAACACGCGTATCGAATTAAATTCAGAAATTCTAAATTTAGCTGATTCCACAATTTTTTTAGGGATCACTCTAGATAAAAAATTACAATGGGGTCCACAAATTGAGAGATTATCAGCTAAACTTAGCAGCGCAGCGTTCGCGGTCCGAAAAATAAGACAACTAACTGACGTTGCAACGGCTAGATTGGTATATTTTGCTTATTTTTATAGTATAACTAGCGGCCCGGCCCGGCTTCGCCTGGGTGCAGATACTTTTTTATTTTACTCCACACCAAATACGTGTTATTTTTCGTATAAGCTCTTGTATACCTAAACATGAATTAGCTATCCTACTGTCCTGCTCAATTCCGTCCCATCCCGTCTGTTCATTCACTTCCCGATACGTCGCGTCCTTTCTCTTAATTAACCATCCCGTCTTATACCGTGCATTTACATTTCGTCCTATTAAATCTGTCAGCTATCCCAGTCTTCTCCCCTACCTCCCACTCTATTATATCCAGTTTTTCTCTACTTTCTAAACACTTTATCGATTTTGATTATCCATGCAATATCCCATCCCTTATTTCACCCCCACTATGCTCTTTTTCCAAAAATATTACGCCATTACTCTTGTTAGTAATAAAGAGATGAAATATTAATTTTCGTAGAAATGCACTCACACACACACAATTAACGTAGAAACAATTATATTTAACTGGTTTTTCAAGACACAGGCAACGCCTAATTTGAGAATCCCTGCAATACTCTCCATAATTATATAATTTTTTTATTTTATTCAGTTCAGTTCAGTTTTTATTTTTATGTGTTATTTTATTAAAGATAAAATAACACATAAAAATGTTCAAGTGATTCAAATTTTCAAGTGAAATTCTATCTTGAAAAGAAGTAAAACTTAATACATGTGAATATTATTTATTTAATTGTCCTATATTTATGTAGCATCATAATATACTCTTTAGTTTACAATAAATTCCTGAACGTATGCATAAATATTTGACAATCAATTTAAATGTCAACCACTTTTCTTTACTGTCATTAATTTATATCTTTAAAATCTAAAATACGCCATAAATCGAATATTGTGGCTATGTGTTGTCGATTCGAAACCTTTATTTAAATACGTTATTTAATTTTAGGGAAGAGTTTACCGTATCGACGCTATGAACATTAAATCTTTGACAGTTACAAACCCATGAACATTTTGTATGGCAAAATGTTTTTTCCTTTTTTTTATACTTTCGTCAATTCAATCGAGATAAAAACTATCCCACCTTTAAGTTGGAACAAATAACACATATCTACAAAATTTCATTATAATCAGTTGAGTGGTTTAGGAGTCCATCGCGGACAAACAACGTGACACGTGAATTATACCGGGTATCTCAAGACTGCTACCGAAAACGAAGCCGGGTGGTAGTTTTAGTGGCTACAAACACAATGCAATTAAAAATTTCGCTTAGAAACGCGACAATTATTTTTTATGATTTTTTAAATATCGTCATTTTCGGGTGGTAAATCCATAGATTTTGCTAAAATAATAATTTAAACTCTCTTATATCTTAGAGTATTTATAAATTAAAGGGTATACACTATTATTTTAGGAAAAAATGTATTTACCACCAAAATATGGCAATAGGAAAAAAATTACAAAAAAAAATTGTCGCTTTTTTTTGCAACTTTTTCTGTTGCATTGTGTCTGAAGTCGCTTAAACTACCACCCGGCCTCGTTTTCGGTAGCAGTCTTGATATACCCTGTATATATTAAGATGTCATACGGCATTATTTTATGGGGATCAGCGGCTGATATCGAATTCATATTGATCTTACAAAAAAGAGCAGTCCGTGCTATTTATAATCTAGGAAGCCGCGATTCTTTGCGATCTGTTTTTAAAGAAAGCAATATACTAACCGTGTCATCTGAATACATCTTTTAGAATATAATGCACGTTCGTAAAAATATTAATAAGTTTTATAAGGTCAGTGACACCCACACCATTAATCCTCCCAGTAATCGACTATGGTGATGTGTGCTCTTTTGACCTGAATGCAGATCTTCTCAACAAATTAGATCGACTTCTGAATAACTGCATTCGTTTCGTTTTTAATCTTCGTAAGTATGATCATGTGTCGACTTGCCGTTCCCAGTTAAAGTGGTTGCCCATTCGCTAACGCCGTAACCTGCGTGCACTTACTCTTCTGCATTCTTTTCTTGTCTCACCTTCTCCACCTTCTTACTTAATTCCCTGCTTTCAATACCTTGGTAGCAACCACGATAGAAATCTTCGTTCATTTAATAATCTACTTCTTAAGTGCCCCTCCCATAGCTCTGATTTTCTTCATTCCTCTTTCCATATCCAATCCATACATCTTTGGAACGCGCTCCCTACGGAAATTAGGACGTGCAGGAATCGTCTTGCATTTAAAGTGAAGGTTCGAGAACTGTTTCTAAAACAAATGGCAGAACAGTCAAATTAAGTTCTCGTTTCATTTATGACATGTATATTTTATAGCTATATATTGTATTCATCTATGTATGTTATGTATGTATATTTATATATATGTATGTGTATATGTATGTATATATGTATATGTATGTGTATATTTGGTATATAATCGTGTATATATTTTTTTCTGTATCCTCGAAACACCCTTTTAATCTCATCTCTGCATCTCCTAAAGGTTGACTGGTAGAAAATGCCGACGGCATTAAGTCCGCCTGTACATATTGTATAAAGTTTAAAAATAAATAAATAAATAAATAAAAATAATACGCGGAATAAAAATAAACTAGCAATACCCTCGTTTAGACTAGAAAAGTCAAAAAAATCTTGCTTGGGTAGTTGTATTAAATTTTATAATAAACTTCCCAATAGGATAACGCAGCTACCGGACAAACTATTTAGGGCCCATATTAAAAACAAACTTATGACTAGGGGTTATTATAATATTAAGGAATATATTGAGGATAAAAAAGCCTGGGATTAGGTGTTCTCTTGCACATTGCGACCTCTTGGGGCCCTGAACTATTCGCTTATTACACCACCTAATTTAAATAATTAAAAATATCTAAAATTGTGAACTTAAAAATTAAGCTATATACAATCAAATAAATCAATTAAATTATATGACGACCGATCGAAAAAATCGAAAAAATCATATAAAATTAATAATTAATATGGCAAATCCTTGTAAGACAAGTCACAAATACTTATTTTAGTAAATTGACCAAAACGAAGCCCACTGAGTTTGACTCGCTGGATCTACTCAGAAATAAGCATATTTTTTTAACTCTAGTACACATATAGTAAAAATGTGTTTCTTAGACTTATGCGACTGTTACTCATTGAAAAAAACTAATAATCACGGATTTTGTTGCAGACTGAGTCCACCCTGTGACTACGAAAGCTGCAAAGTAATCGAAACTTTGCGACCGGAAATTAAAAATGAAAAAAGACGGGTTGCACTCCGGGAGTGCCGGCAGAAGTGAAAACTTGATTATTAACGTTGAGCATGTTTGATATTTTGGAATGGTTAGGGAATAATTTTGCACCAATTGCTTTATCAGTATAAAAGTACTATCATTTATGTGGTAGAATACAATATTCATTTATTGCGCTATCGTACACAAACATGACAATTTATATTACATTAAAAATTTAACACTTTAAAACTATTACAATTATTTTACATTAAAAAGTTTATCTCTCCGAAAAATCAACTTTCATCCATAATTTCAACGACTTTTTCACCATCATCATTACCAGAACTATCATCGCCAATCTCTAAAACTGATACGATAGGTTTATGGTAGCTGAAGTAAGAAACGAACAGTTTTGATTCGAACCTATTTAAATGTCTAATAAAGACCGCATCAATAGTAGTTTTGTATTTCGTTGTGCTAAGATTGCGATCATTCGACATAGTTAAACCAAATTCATTATTTAAAAATTCAATTAATAGTTGATTTTTATCGTCTGCGAAGTTTATGTTGAAATCTCCACTCAAAATCATTGGCAATTCATCAAAGCTTTATAAACTGACAGCTAACTGACAGCTGTCTACTCTCCATCCGTCTTACGCTTTTTCGATCAGGTCACGTGTCCTGCGAGTTTAAGATTTTATACCCATTACAGAAAAAATGCTCAACGCCGCTAAAGAAGTTTTCACTTCAAAAATACCGGGGGAAGACCGTGGGTACAGATTGCAAATTACATATAATTTTAGACTGCTGCCCCAGCCTGATCCCACGGCTGGCTACGATCATGCATATGAGAGACCTACCACCGGTATATAGTAAAAATAAGAAAAATCGTATTTTGCCTGCTCTCGATTGTCGAGCTCGTCAAGACGATTCCTCTGACTCCAAACACGGGGGGTTTACTTTAAGAAATGACGGAGTTATGCCTGGACAAATATTTTAGGGGAGAGATAACAACCAACGATACCAAACTCGGTGGGTCTACGATCTATATTGGCCGAGATAGGATTGGGGGGGGTGAGGTAAATTTTCGGGGTGGGAGTAAGGGAGGGGGGGGAGGAAGGTTTCGTGGGGAGGCTAACTTAAATTAATTTTTTGGAGGTAAAATATTTTTTTTTGGGGGGGTAATTTTTTGCGTAATTTGGGATTTCTGGCGGGGTCAATTTGTAGCCCTCACCAAGATGGTTCCGAGGATACCAAACTCGGTGGGTCTACGACCTATGTTGGCCGAGATAGGATTGGGGGGGGTGAGGTAAATTTTCGGGGTGGGGGTAGGGGAGGGGGGGGGGTAGGTTTCGTGGGGAGGCTAATAGGCACTATTTCGGAATAAGGGTGGGGGAAGGCAGGGGGGGGGCTATGGGCAATTTTGGAAAAAGTGGGTAAAACTGAAAAAAAAATCGAAACAGTAGGCCCAGGCATACATTTTCGCCGCGCTGTAGAGAGGGGATAGCTGTCTACTCTCCATCCGTCGTACGCTTTTTCGATCAGGTCACGTGTCCTGACGCGAGTTTAAGATTTTATACCCATTACAGAAAAGTGCTCAACGCCGCTAAAGAAGTTTTCACTTCAAAAATAAACCGAAACCGCTAAAACTTTGTAAATTATAGTTTTATTTCATAAAAGTGTTTTTTTGCTCTCAGTTTAATTAGGTGTATGTGTTATGGGCCAAGTGATTAATGCGGGCAGTATTCATAATGCCCGAGCAATACGAATATTGCCGAGCCATATCGGGCCAAGTGATTAATTATAATCTAAACTCACCTATTTATCACATTGCCCGGGCATTATGAATATGGCTACATGATGATCGGGCAATGTGATTAATTGGTGATTTTTACGTGGTGCGCTGCCGCATTGTCTCATCTGCGATAGACCCATAAATTAGAAAGGTTGAGTTGATTTGCTTATGTTTAATTGTTTTTTAACGTCCGAAACATTATCTTTAGAAGAAAATTAGTGTACCCACTTTATGGATCAGTTAGGTCGACTGTGCCCCAAAACCGACTCGGAACACCCCGACTTCACATAGTCTTTTGGATTCCGACCCTAGAGTGTATATAAAAAGCCGGAGGCGCGGAGGGAGAACAGCCCCCGCCCGCTGTAACGACCAGCAAGCCGAAGCTACGGAGGTGGGCATGGGTGCCTATCTTTTGTTACGCAAAGGCGAAGGGGCTGAACTTCCCGTAGCGCCGGAGATGATGCAGAAGCGCATTTGTATTGACAAGTGTTTTAAGGGTTAGGTTGCTATAATAGATATTTCTCAGGAATGGTACGTTACCTTTTCATGGGAGTGGTACCAGGAGAGGTGTGACACTCCCCCTCCCCCTCCACTCCTCGCAACCCACCCCCTCGTGCTGCCCTGTTCTAAATTCTACCACTTCGGCTCATTGTTTTGATTTTGATTCGCTTTACATCATTCTGCCCAATAGACACTTGGCATTATTCATAATGCCCGGGCAATGTGATAAGTTGATTGGTTATAATCACATTGCCCGCTCTTATTGGGCATTATTCATATTGCCCGGGGATTATGAATAATGCCCGATTTATCACTTGGCCCATAACATATGTACTATGTATACATCACAAAGAAAAAATAATTTTGTTCACGTGAACATAAAGACCCATACAAAACATCTCAAACAAAATGTTTTCAAATAATATGACAATTTATATTTATTTATTTGTGTGTTTATCAATCTGTATTAAAATAAACACATCAATAAGTTATTGTTAATATACAGGGTATATCAAGACTGCTACCGAAAACGAAGCCGGGTGGTAGTTTAAGCGACTTCAGACACAATGCAACAGAAAAAGTTGCAAAAAAAAAGCGACAAATTTTTTTTTGTTATTTTTTTCCTATGGCCATATTTGGGTGGTAAATACATTTTTTCCTAAAATAATAGTATATACCCTTTTATTTATAAATACTCTAAGGTATAAAAGAGTTTTAAATTATTATTTTAGCAAAAACTATGGATTTACCACCCAAAAATGACGATATTTAAAAAATCATATAAATAATTGTCGCGTTTCTAAGCGAAATTTTTAATTGCATTGTGTTTGTAGCCACTAAAACTACCACCCGGTTTCGTTTTCGGTAGCAGTCTTGAGATACCCGGTATAATAAAATGTCGCATATATCCATAACATTTTATTTCACAACTACAGGCCGACAGCTATATCGATATCGATATGATAGTATTATAACCATAGATTTAGTATAAAACATAGATCGGCAATGTGAAAGAGATAGAATAATTTAACTCATAGATGTAGTATAGAACATAGATCGGCAATGTGTCATTTTGAGCGCGACCAAAACTGACTTACGATTGTGTGCGTGAAGTTTACATGTGTGCTTGACATATAGTGGTGTACCATGCACTTTCGATACTATCATATCGATATCGATATAGCTGTCGGCCTGTAGTTGTGAAATAAAATGTTATGGATATATGCGACATTTTATTATATATTAACAGAAACTTATTGATGTGTTTATTTCAATACAGATTGATAAACACACAAATAAATAAAGATAAATTGTCATATTATTTGAAAATATTTTGTTTGAGATGTTTTGTATGGGTCTTTATGTTCACCTGAACAAAATTATTTTTTTCATTGTGATGTATACATAGTACATATACTAATTAAATTGAGAACAAAAAAAACCTTTTATTAAAATAAAACTATAATTTACAAAGTTTTAGCGTTTTCGGTTTATTTTTTTCATTTTTAATTTCCCGTCGTTAAGTTTCGATTACTTTACAGCTTTCGTAGTCACAGGGTGGACTCAGTCTGCAACAAAATCCGTGATTATTAGTTTTTTTCAAAGAGTAACATTCGCGTAAGTCTAAGAAACACATTTTTACTATATGTATACTAGAGTTTAAAAAATATACTTATTTAAGTCAATCAATTGACTTGTAACACATTGGGAAGTGTTGGACGCCGGCTAGGCCGCGTTGGAGGTGTGCGGAGGAGCTTGTAGGAAGTCGTTGGATGCAGGCAGCTTACAACAAACTGATGTAGACATTCTTGTGGAAGGCCTATGTTCATTAGTCGCATTCCTGTGGCTGAAGAAAGAGACAGTTTAATAAACTATGAAGCTTTTCTCGATCACGTCATCTAAACTAATATTTTTCCTAAGATAATTATAAATTTTAAACCTATACCTAATGTTATGATAAATGAATAATGTTGCTTCAAGGTTTGGACGATCATACTGTGCATAGAAGTATCGCATATTTTATGATAATATCGAATATGTTCTTGTTTTAGTATTATAAATTGACAGCCTCTTGGCAGAGACTGAAACAGGTTCTTAATTCATCACATAATCACACACATGAAGTGTTATATTAACTATTCCACAAATATAAAAAAATGAGAAAAAGTAAAGTAATAACTAATATTGTAGAATGAATACGATAATAATGGCCGGGGAAATATGGCCGGGATAACGCCAGGTAGAAGAAGAAGAAGAATGCACACTATCACAACAACTATAGCTCCATAAAAATGTAGGGAAACATGTGTTGTCATCGACTATTTTATCGACAACCTTTTATTGATCGAACCTGTCAGTCAATCCCTAGCAACTTTTGGTTGAAATTATTGTAAATTCACGTATTTGATATTATTTTTTATACGTAATGGATGCTTTCAGCGTATTTATATAATGAAATACTATATTCTTTTCTACAGATAAGTATACACAGATTTCCATTTAATTCTATAATATCGTCACAAAATAGTATTGTGCAAAGTGGCCGGTACCTGTGAAAACTTTAATTATTTCGGATTTTTACGCCTGCATGAACCACACCTTGGCACTGCACAATGCACTATAATAAACTACGTTTAATAAATATAACCAAGTACTGTAAAATTAAATAAATTATGAAAATAAGCCAATTTTTTTGCTCGCTTAGTTTGACATATTTCGACTCTGGGTCACTGCAGGCTACTTCTGTGTAAACGTATGGTCGCATCATGCATCTCGCTTCAACATATGAGTTAAATTATTCTATCTCTTTCACATTGCCGATCTATGTTTTATACTAAATCTATGATTTAACTCATATGTTAAAGCGAGACGCATGATGCGACCATACGTTTACACAGAAGTAGCCTGCAGTGACCCAGCGTCAAAATATGTCAAACTAAGCGAGCAACAAAATTCGCTTATTTTCATAATTTATTTAATTTTACAGTGCTTGGTTATATTTATTAAACGTAGTTTATTATAGTGCATTGTGCAGTGCCAAGGTGTGGTTCATGCAGGCGTAAAAATCCGAAATAATTAAAGTTTTCACAGGTACCGGCCACTTTTGCACAATACTATTTTGTGACGATATTATAGAATTAAATGGAAATCCGTGTATACATATCGGTAGAAAAGAATATAGTATTTCATTATATAAATACGCTGAAAGCATCGATTGCGTAAAAAAAATAATATCAAATACGTGAATTTACAATAATTTCAACCAAAAGTTGCTAGGGATTGATTGACAGGTTCGATCAATAAAAGGTTGTCGATGAAATAGTCGATGACAACACATGTTTCCCTACATTTTTATGGAGCTATAGTATGTTGTGATAGTGTGCATTCTTCTTCTTCTTCTACCTGGCGTTATCCCGGTCATATTTCCCCGGCCATTATTATAGTATTCATTCTACAATATTACTTATTACTTTACTTTTTCTCATTTTTTATATTTGTGGAATAATTATTATAACACTTCATATGTGTGATTTATGAATTAAGAACCTGTTTCAATCTCTGCCAAGAGGCTGTCAATTTATAATAGTAAAACAAGAACATATTCGATATTATTATAAAAAATGCGATACTTCTATGCACAGTATCACCGTCCAAACCTTGAAGCAACATTATTCATTTATCATAACATTAGGTATAGGTTTAAAATTTATAATTCTCATATAAAAAACATTAGTTTAGGTGACGTGATCGAGAAAAGCTTCATAGTTTATTAAACTGTCTCTTTGTTCAGCCACAGGAATGCGAGTAATGAACATAGGCCTTCCACAAGAATGTCTACATCAGTTTGTTGTAAGCTGCCTGCATCCAACGACTTCCTACAAGCTCCTCCGTATACCTCCAACGCGGCCTAGCAGGCGTCCAAGAATTCCCAATATATTTCAAGTCAATTAATTGACTTAAATAAGCATATTTTTTAAACTCTAGTACACATATAGTCAGAGATGTGACTTATCTAAGATACAAGTATCTGAAATACAGATACAAGATACAAGATACGTATTTCCATCTTGTATCTCAGATACTTTTTAAAAATGTATTTTGTATCTTGTATTTAAATATATTTTATTCTGTATCTTAGTATTTCATAAATACTATTCTTGATAAAATACTTTTAGAAATATGTAATCCCATCAAAAACATCCTGTAAAAAAATTCCAAGTCTCGCAGCTCAGTTTTTCTACCGCAAAAAGTAGTGAGATGCATGTAATACCAAGTCGATTAATTTATTTAGTCCTTAAGGGACCTTCTATATAAAGTTATTACGTAAGTTATTACCATATCAATATTAAAAATTCTTTACGTTTTAAATAAATAGATCGACTTGGCCAGCAGCATTATGTATAAATTGTACGATACATTATGTTTTCATGCGATCCTATACATTTATATGGGATTACAAAGTTATTCACGCAGTTGGTCTATCTAGAAAACTAGACACAAATTATGAAATGTTTGAATTTTCCCTTACTTTAGACACTAAACACTAATTATATTCTAAATTTGAAGGTTCTATGTCTGCTAGGTTCTATTCTATGGTGGCATTTGTAAAATAAATGCGTAAAACTAATCTTGATTAATCTTATTACCTACATGTTTTTACAAGATTCTGATTCCTCTATTGCACGTGCTGAAAATACGGGGTCCCCCCTGTATGCCCCTATCTATATGGAGGATCGCTGTGTGCCTTGAATAAGAGGGAAGGAAGTGTGCGACCTATAGCGGTGGGGAGCGTTTTCAGAAGATTTACTGCTAAAATCACATGTAATTCTGTAAGAGATAAAATGGCAGAATTTCTACAGCAACTGCAACTGCAACTGGGGTTTGGAACCTAGTTAGGGTGTGAGGCAGCTATACATGCTACACACGCTTTTGCCTTAGAATCCACAAACATTAATAAATTAATTATAAAGCTGGACATACAAACCGCTTTCAACGCCTTAGAAAGAGACGTAATGTTGAGGGAGGTAAAGGAAAATATCCCGGCCATTTAACCCTTTCTGTATCAGGCCTACAGCGCTACAACCAACCTTTACTACGGCGATATTATTATCCCCTCTCTTGTAGGGGCTCAACAGGGGGATCCTCTTAGACCGCTTATCTTTAGCCTTAGTATTAAAAAGGTTATTTTCGATTTGAAGTCCCGCTTAAATATTTGGTATTTGGATGATGGCACCATAGGAGGGACACCTGAGCAAGTGGAGGACGATTTGCTTAATTTGATTCCCCGTTTTAGTGAACTTGGTCTTAGGTTGAATTCCGCCAAGTGCCAACTTTACTCTTGTGGGTCCGTTATGCATCACCTTATATCCCGATTTAATCCAACCCTCCCTGGTCTCACTGAACTCACCACCGAGACTTTCACCTTATTGGGATCGCCTTTGTTTACTGAGGGTGTTCCTGCAGCTATTGAGCAACGTAGAGAACTTCTTTTGGCTGCTCAAGCACGGTTACACAATCTTACTCCACATGTTGCTTTGGTTCTATTGAGAATGTGCTTCGCTGTACCAAAGACACGTATTTATTACGTACTGCGCCCACATGGCTGTGCCTTGACCTTGTGACCTTGTTAAACGTCTTCTTAAACGAGGCACAATGGGACCAGGCAACGTTGCCGATTCGGCATGGGGCTTGGGTATAAAACGACCCCGGGATGTGGGTTTGCCTGCCTTTCTTGCGTCGGCCAATGGCGTGATAAGACTGCGAAGCGAGCAAAATATGCCTTAAAAGAGGTTTAAGGAATTATTTAATTGTTCCTTTTGCCGTTGAGGTGACTGGTTCTTGGGGAACTGAAGCCAAAGTATTTATTAAGGACATTGGCCGTCGTCTTAGAGATCTGGGTGGGGACTATCGCTCTGGGTGGTTTCTTACGCAAAGGATAGCTATCGCCATCCAAAGAGGAAATGCCTGCAGTATTCTGGGCTCTTTTTCCCCAGGGACTATGACAGGTGGTCTATTTGATTAGATGTTTTTTTGTTTGTAACATGTATAAAAATCTATATATTTGGTTTTAGTTTTATTGTTTAAGAATATAAATGAAATAAAATTTACTTTAAAATATTTTAAGAATTTAAGGTATGGATCAAGCCTGAAAATTGGTTTTATTAGTCAAGTGCTTTTTATCAACCATTTTTGTATAAACTATAATATTAAAATTAAATTTATTACAAAAGTATTTTCATCTTCAGAAGTATTTAGAAGATACTTATTTTGTATCTAGTATTTCAGATACAATTTTCGAAAGTATTTTGTATCTGGTATCTGAAATACTTAATTTAAAAGTATCTTGCATTTTGTATTTCAGATACTTTGTAAAGGGTATTTTGTACATCTCTGCATATAGTAAAAATGTGTTTCTTAGACTTACGCGAATGTTACTCATTGAAAAAACCTAATAATCACGGATATTGTTGCAGACTGAGTCCACCCTGTGACTACGAAAGCTGTAAAGTAATCGAAACTTCGCGACAGGAAATTAAAAATGAAAAAAATAAACCGAAAACGCTAAAACTTTGTAAATTATAGTTTTATTTTATAAAAGTGTTTTTTTGCTCTCAGTTTAATTAGGTGTATGTACTATGTATACATCATAATGAAAAAAATAAGTTCAGGTGAACATAAAGACCCATACAAAACATCTCAAACAAATTTTTTCCAAATAATATTACAATTTATCTTTATTTATTTGTGTGTTTATCACTGGTGGTAGGTCTCTCATATGTGAGAGGCTGCCTGGTGGGTACCACCGCAATGTCTATTTCTCCCGTCAAACAGCAGTTTAAATGCACTGTTGTGTTTCGGATTGAAGGGCATTGTAGCCAGAGTAACTACTGGACATATTAAGACTTAACATCTTATGTCTCAGGATGGCGAGCGCAGTGGAATGCCAAGCATTGCTTTATAGTTCAAGATGTTGTTTTGTTTTGCTACTGTTCATGAGCGGTCGCATCGCTTACCATCAGGCGAACGGCATGCACGTCTCGCCATTCACTGCAACAAAAAAAAACTGTATTGAAATAAACACATCAATAAGTTACTGTTAATACATAATAAAATGTCGCATATATTCATAACATTTTATTTCACAACTACAGGCCGACAGCTATATCGATATCGATATGGTAGTATCGAAAGTGCATGGTACACCACTATATGTAAAGCACACATGTAAACTTCACGCACACAATCGTAAATCAGTTTTGGTCGCGCTCAAAATGACGCATTGCCGATCTATGTTCTATACTACATCTATGATTATAACTGAGTCTTGCTAAGAATTAGAGTTGTGTTATAACAGGTCAAACTCAATATCTGTTCTTCCTGTTACTGTTCCTTCCAAATAACAGTTCCTATTATCTGTTCTTAAATAACAGCCTGTTATTTTTCAAGTTCGGTTTGGCAGTATGATTGGATACGCGTTGTTATTATTTATGGTTAAAATACTAGGTGCTTCTCGTTCTAGCAAAGGCCTATTCAGATGGTATGAGGGAGACATAGTACGTAATATGTACGTCAACGTATAAAACAGGTAACACGACCTAATTCAAGAAGCATTTTTCAAAGACGATTTCTTCGTACATGACTGCCAATTGCTTTTTTCGCATAAATACTAGGTGTGTCTCGTTTTAACAAGTGACATTCGTGCGTACATTAAAAAGAGACGGGTGATGAGAACAGTTCTGTTAATCACAACTGTTATATTTTTAAGAACAGATCAGGTCTGTGGAACAGATATATGTTAACCGTGAGAACAACTGTTATCTGTTATTTGTCTTCTACCTGTTCTTTTGAACTGTTATGATAAATACGCCTCACTCCTACTAAGAATTTTATGTTAAAAATGTTAGCTGTCATCTGTCAATTTGTGTAACATAAAAACTCTTGTTTAATAGTCTGTAGTACTAAGTAATCTGTGATAGTCTGTGATAAAAACCAACAGTGCGTATTTATTGAAAAACTTAAAACGTGCTTTCGACAATATTATTGAAGCATTTAAGGGAGTTTACTTACTGTTATTACTATCCCAACAATTCATGGAACTATAATATAATTAATATGTCTAAAGTAACTAAACGTAAACATGTAATGAATGAGGCGCTATGGGACGACTATGAGTTACCAAAAGAGAATCAAAGCATTGTGAAAGTTGTTAAAAGTAAAGGGAATAATCTTCATGAAGTAAGAATACTTTTTATTACTTTTCTTTTCATAGTTATTTGGTTTTGAGCATTAGACTAATATAAGTAAAACAAATAGGTTATGTTTTATAATAACAAATAGATTTTTTTACCTCAAACAATAACCGTAGGTGATTTTATTACAAATTTTTATATGTCTCACAATACTTTTAATGAAATATTGTTTATACTTGGAAATGTATTATTTTTAAGTCAGCTAATTCATTAAAGTAGTTAATTGATAATTTTTACCCTCAGATAACAACTCCAACTGGTGAAGAATTCTTGGTGTCTATGCCAACAAAATTCAGAAAGAATATTTGGGTGAAAAGAGGCGACTACATACTCGTAGAACCTATACCAGAAGGGGATAAAGTTAAAGCAGAAATTGTGAAAATAATGAATAAAGACTCAATAAAATATTATAAAGAGAATAATATGTGGCCAAAAGAGTTTAATGATGGTAAAAAGGAAACCCCGACGGACAATGATGACTTATTTGTTAATACTAATAGGCAAAATGTGGTGACATATGCAAGTGACAGTGATTCTAGTGATACAGACTCAAGTGACGGTAGCGATAGCAATGAATAAACAATAATATGTATATTGAATTTTTATTGTTATAAATAACTTGACATTGATCTTATATTCTATTTGGAGCATAATTTATTCAAGACTGTTTTCCATGGTGTGAAAGTATGATACAAGTTTACTAAGTTAATATAATCATCCAGTAACACATTGCCAGCACAAATTCAACTTTAATTTGGGTATTATACTTTCATTACACATAACTTAAAACATGAAGTCATGAAATTAAAAAAAAATTGTTGTGCATTCAGACAAGTCAATATCAGTTTTTTATTTTCTTACATGCAAAAATATGGAAGCTTTACATTTTATATTATTGCAAATCTCATTACTCATTGATTCCTTTAATTAACAAAAAATAGTTACTTAATTTAATAGATTTATGTACCAGCCATAAAAAACAAATCCAACCAATTCTTTGCTGGTGCTGCATATTCAACAATATTTGTGTAATTTCTTAGCAAATGTTTAAAACTTACAACACAATTTTTATAATTTTATTATAAGAACCTAAATCAATAATATAAATAAACTAAGTAATAAATTAAGAATATTTCATATTAAACAATATAAGGACTTACACTGAATTTTTGTTATAGCGCATATATCAGTACTATTAGATCACTAATATCAGGTCTCTTCTTTGACCTTCTTGTGAGAACTCTTTCTCACATGTTTAGTGAAATGAATACTCAGCAGAGTTCAGCCATAGCAAGCGTTTAATGTTACACATACATAAAAAAAAAGTTATAAACTTTAATCACCATACAGTAAGAACTTAGCAAAAATATATATATGTGAAAAATATTTGAAGTTTATGACATATGTAAACTTGTGTGTTTACAATAATAACTTTGAACAACGACTGACGTCCCAAATATTTTTCACACTTTCGAAGGCTTATTTTATTTTTGAATCTACATTCAAAAAATACCTTCCAGCCTGTCTTACACACTGATATGAGGTTACATACAGTCCAATAGCAACTCTATGCTCTAACAATTTTTTGATAGTCATTTTAATTTAATACATGTAGCTCAATGTAACATTAACAAGCTACAACATTTAACTTACCTATGGTTATAAACATTTTCTTATGATCTATAATTTTTTAATATTGGTTTTAAAAAGTATAATATGTTTAAATATTAAGATTTAAAAAATACATTTAAGTAGATATACAGGATATCTAAAGAAATGGCGCACCTGCTTATATACATTTTAGTAAATTGTGATTGCATCTACATAAGGATGAATTTTCGTATCCTTCTCTGATACTAACAAAGATGTTGAGAAATCAAGATCTAACATTACAAGTGCTTAACAAACGCCGCCAAAGTACGGAGAATTCATGACGTCGCCTATATGTAAAAAGTGGGTGAAGTCTATGAAAGTTTTGTGGCTGTTAAAAATGGTTTTCATGGTGTTTTCTGATAACCATTGAATTAAAGACGAAATGCATAAATATGTATATATGTTAAAATTCTGTTCTTTAACCATTCTAATTAGATTTATGCAAAAAAAGTGGTGATTATATTAAAGATTTGAAAAGTCATCACTCCAAAATGGATAAGTGTATTCCAAATATTATTTCTTTATTATCATATTCATATTATGCCTTTATATCCAACTTAGCAAGTGCTCCATTTTTCTGCACTCCCAGTAGAATGTCTTGAGTCAGCTTAGAATAGTACTACAATTACATAAATGCAGAAAGCTATTTCAATACATCTAATGAATTTTATAATGTTGGAAAATTTAAAAATCTAAAAATTATCTTGAAAAATTTAAGGTACAACAATTAGCTAATGTAGTCCAAAAGTCTGCATAAGTCTGATTTGGATAAGAAACTACTTGATAAAGCTTAACAGCTAATGCATTCTTTCCATTAACATTTTGAGTGAGGTTAGCATATGAAAACAACACACCACACTACTTGTGGCCCTCAACCAACAATGGACTTTGAAGAAAGTAATAGCATTTCATTCTTAAACTATGAAGTCTGATCATTTGATGTCTGCTTCTATATCATCTGCCATAATATACTCATAGATTCTCTTTATCAATTCAACAGATTTGACTTTAGTCCACCCTTCAGTTTTAGTTATCAACCTGGCCTGCCCATCCTTAATAAATTCCAGGGTCAATTGCTTTAAACCATTAGCTGAGTGCAAATCTGCCAACTGAAGAGTCTCTATAGCATTCTCTACAGTAAGTCTCTTGTGTAGTGCTTCCTCACATAAACTTTTCAACCTGTTAAGTTGGTAATAATCAGCTGCAGCCAGGAGTTTCTCTGGTATTTCATCAACTCTTGGAGCTTTGTCACTGTATATGAAGGTGAGTACTTCTCGTAAGACATCTGCCTCTAATGGAGATTCAACCACATTTGTGAAACATTCAGTGGTGTTATGCTCGAAGTGTGCTTTAAGAACTGCACTTCTGCTTGCTAATACAGCCTTGTGGACTTTATATTCAATACCTTCAGCAGATTTCATAGTTACATCAGAAAATAATCCATTATTAAGTAAATTTTCGAAGTCATCGCTCAACTGAGCCTCAGGGACATGAGAATGGTCAACTTTGATGTCATTTGTAACCATAAATTGAAATTTAATACGTAAACTCCCGTCACTAAGTAAATATATGTCACGACCTTCATAGCTGGCAATGTCGCGTTTGAATAAAGTGGCTAAATACTGCCATTTGTTCGCCTGAATCGTATGATACTCTTTTATAACGATAGTGCGTTCTTCAAAACGTTTCAAACATATAGTCATAAGCGACTTCAAGAAAACTGGATTTGGTGATAAATAATATATCTCAATAATATCGTTATCGCGTCCAAGAAATTGCATTTTTAACTGAAACCTTGAATCCGAGGGATCAGCCGTCGGATCCTTAGATTTTTCGGTGCGAAACTCCCGTGTCGTCTTGTTTTCTAGCAAATTTACAAAATTTGACACCGTCCATATTATAGTATTTATTTTTGTTTGGCCCTCCGTACGGGTAGAGTAATTTATGCTAGACATTTTGCACGCGAAAACTTCTATTAGTTAATGTAATTAATTATTTTTATATCACAAAAATAAAACCAAGTCAAAAGCAATGATAAAAGAATTATAAGTCAAAACAATAATTGACATTTGACATAGAGATGTGTAACACTGCGCTACGCCGCGCAATTGCGCCAACTCAGTTCACTGCGCCGGATGTGTTAACTCACTTGTTCAAAATGTGTTGGCGCAAAAAGGAGTTATACAACAGTCAACTCGATTTCGGATTTACTAACTTGAATTAAATTATTTCTAACTCGAGTTTGAAAATCGCGGTAGGTGAACACAAGTTGGTACGAAAGAGTAGCAAATAAGCATATTTATGGCAATATTACATTTTCGGGATACATAGTATCCTATGCAATATATCAGGGTATCAGCTACGTACGAAATTTCATCATTTTGCTTTAAATTTTAAAGTAACAGACTCATCGCGGCCTCTTACATATGAGACACATATAACAGTAAGTCAGTAAACAGTACAGTCTCATACCAGTAAAAACTATAAAAACCTATCTAATTCAATCCTACCTACAAAGTTCAACACTCAGTTTCTTCCTTCCAAGTCGAATTCTGTAACTCGAGTCGGGTTTATCCCGAGTTGGCACATCACTGCCACAAACTAATAAACAGACTTGTGAGCGTGGCATGCCCCGTGCGCCGCGCAGATTACGCGCATAACGCATTTCGTTGCTCACTCGGCGACAAGCGTTTTCATTTTGTTGCGCCATGGCGCAATTTTGAGTTAACTCAGTGAGCCAGCGCAGTTAAGTGCGCCTGAGTTACTGAGTTAACGCAAGGATTTTCGCTGAGTTACCCATGTCTAATTTGACAATAATGAACAGGCGAATTATAGAGATGTCCAGCCTCGATTTATCGAATGTCAAACTCTGGAATCGATAGACGCGTACTAAAATATGGATAGATTTGTATGTGAAGTCGTTGATAGAAAATATTAAATCAAATTATCTTAGATATTAAAGTTACTATTACAATTACTATCACAACACGATACATTCAAAATTTTCAATTTTTTTTTTCATCGCCTTCAACATTTTTGTATCAGGTGTATATTTGTTTTGCGCAAATATGACCATGTTTCTGAATATCGTAACAGGCTCAAGTGGCTCCCCATACGTCGTCGCCGAAATGCTCATATACTGTCTCTTCTCTCCAGTGTTCTGTTTAATCCCACTTCTCCGCGCTACCTTCAGGAACGTTTTATTTTCCTACATACTGCTAATTCACATTCTCTTAGGTCATCAGAGAATCTGATGTTGCAGTTTCCAGGACATAGGACGTCATTTTATGACCGTTCCTTTACTGTTGAGGCAGTGCGGCGCGATCAAAGAATAGACCACTAGAAGAACGACATCTCCATACTTTAAAGTCCGGATTTGAGTTTATTATGACAACTAGCGCCGCCAAAAATAAACCCATAGAACTAAAAACGATTGGCGGGATTTACAAATCGAAAACGTGGTATTTCAAATGTATATTTAAAAATTGCGTGGGATCACCCAAAATATAGGCGGGTAATTTTGAACGTTAATCCAACTTAACAAATAAGTACCGTTTGATGTTTTATACTTTCCAAGTCGAAACAATTTGTACAGGCGTAACTCACACAATTTCAATAAGACAATTTTATTGAATTTTCAACTTGAAAGTATAAAATGTCAAACGGTACTTACTAGTTTAGTTCATTAATAGATATTTTTCTTCTTCTTGTGAGTTAAATAAATTAAAACCCAGGTTTCTGCTTGTATTAAATTATTTATTGGGCTAAAAGTGAAAATCCATCACTGATTGTGCTGTGAAATAATTTTTGATTAGTTGACTGGCTATTAACAAATAAAAAAAAGAAACTTATTGTAAGTTCCGACTAAATAAACATTCTTCAAGTGGACTACAGATAAAAATCCTAAATATCAAGAAAATCATTTTGTAAAACTAGGCAATTCTTGTGTTACATATGGGCCTAGTAAATTAGATAAAAATTAGTGCCATATATTAATCAAATGTGCTTATAAAATAACATTGCTTCATTTAGATGGTGTATCTAAATGAAGCAATGTTATTTTATTATATTGGGGCGCAAATTATTTGTATTTTAGCATGTGATGCGGCAGTGTTTTATAATTCGTTAAGATTTTAATAAACTCATTTGCAAAAAAAACGGGCATCTAAGCAATGAACCATTTCAAATGTTACTATTGGTTTGTTTGATAATTATAGGTAGTTTTACTCTCACAATTTTGTAAATTAATAAGCAAATAATCGTTTTCGTCAGTATTATCATAAAATTTTGATAACATTTATGGGTTTTAATGCTAAAGTTCACTAGTAGTGTATGCTCGCTAGTAGTGCATATGCTCGTGAAGAAAAAGTTAACAAAGATTTTTGTTTGCTTTTTCTTTAATAAAATAAAAGCAGATAAATGTTTAGTATCGAGTGTGACCCCCTCTAGCTGAAATCACAGCTTGAATTCGTCTGGGTATGCTAGCGAGGTTATCCCGGATACTTGCTTGCGGAATACGTTCCCACTCCGCGGTAATCACATTCTTCAGCTCTCTGATGGTCTGCGGAGCCGGTTGTACTGATCTCATTTATATTATCTCATTTAATTATTTGGTTGCTTTTTAAATATCATTCTTCTATTGACAAACTCGTAATTTTCAGGTTCTGGTACAGCTTATTTTCTCTACTTGTTACTTCTCGGACCAATTCACATCATGAGCCTTCTAATTGCA
This sequence comes from Hyles vespertilio, assembly GCA_009982885.2. NCBI lineage: Eukaryota > Metazoa > Arthropoda > Insecta > Lepidoptera > Sphingidae > Hyles > Hyles vespertilio. The sequence continues at coordinate 4,262,027 of CM042817.1, forward strand.
CTATGTAGTACTTGTGTGCTTTTTATCATCTGAAAAGTACAGTAAAGAAAAATTAATGTAATATAAAACCATTTTTAGGATTTGTGTCTTAAATGTAAAATATAGGCTTTTCTCTTTCTCTCTTCAGCTACAGGCAAAAGAGTTTAGGCTTATTGGGCTTTAATAGTCGGTAAGTTAAATGAGGATATTAAATTCTTGATGTGAGAACTTTTTGGAATCTTGATGTAACATTTGGAAAATGCCAATAAAATCAATACAGTGGTACATTGCATCTGTTGAAAGTGATTTTAAAACAATAGTCTCACACATATAGGAAAGTATAATAGTACCTACATTCTTACTCACATAATGTCCTTTATGATTACTACAATAATGAACGAAAGTTCCAATTTACTGTTAAAATAGTGAATTATATACATACCTACGTTTTTACAGACTTGTATACAATTTTTTTATTTGAAGTATTGCATTCCCACTCTGCTGGTCCATAATTTCAGTTTGTGAAAGCAAATGAACTGGTACTATTTGCTGAAATCATATTTTTATTATGAAAATAATAATAAGTGTATAAAAATATTGCAAGGTATAAGAAAATAAAGATATAATAGAAGACATATTGGCAAAGATCCCGTTATTTATTTATTTATTTATTTATTTATTTTATTCTTAACTGCACAAAAAAGGATAAACACTTAAATATATTACGAATGAAAAAAAAAGTACAGATGGCGGTCTTATCGCTCTAGGCGATTTCTTACAGACAACCTTTGGAGATAAGACAAGTCTGATTTTAGTAAAACCTGATGTTTATTAATTTTAAACTGAAAAAAAAAACAGTTCATAGAGCCTGTTTACTTATATGTACAAATATAGTGTGCACTTTCTGTTAAATACAAAGTAGTCGATATTTATTTAATTATTTGTTTTCATTCCACTTTACATTTATAAATATCTCAATACAGTAAGCATTATTAGCTGGTGAGATCATAATGTCATAAAACTTGTGTTGTGAAAATTATTTGAACATGTATTATTTATAAAAAAAAGTTTCCCCATTATTTGTTGAACCAATATTTTTTGTTGTTTCTACATTCAATTTCAACTCATTAATGAAATATGGTATAAACATACATATCTGTTCAGAGAATCAAACTTCTAGATATTAAAGAACTGGTTATGCAGTCTCGGTTAATCCAATCCTCAGTTGCATAGTGAAATACAGCCTGGATACATACTCTGAAAAAACATAAGCAATTATTTTTAAGAATAAAAGTAAAAGCAAATGCAGATATGGACAACAATTAAGCAATCAACAAATGGTAATATTCATAAATACAATATTATTTTATATGATGTTTTATTTTCTACATAATTATTATTTTCTACTTAAATTTTTTCTACTTAAATTATTAATTTATTTTCTACTTAAATTTTTGGAAGTGATATTTTGTTACATATTCTTGTTTAAAGTTATATCCTGTATCATTTTATTTTATAGTTATATCATAAAGTTTGAGTGTTTGTATATTTTTGTTTAAAATTCTGACTTCATAAGGGTTATTTTGTTTGTTTAATGTCTAATGCAAATGTTACGTACATGTGTAAATGAGACTCACCAACTCCACGGCGGAAGCCCGGTTTCGTGGAAATAATATTAATTTTTTGTTTCTAACTCTGTATTTTAATAAATAAATAATCAAATAAATTAAAATAATTTAAGGATATTATTTTAAAAACCAAACCATATATTGAATCATTGTGGCGGTCAAAAGACACTATATAAATAATTACCACATAATTCTATCTTTAATCACCACTCAGCAGTATTAATTTAATGATATAGATGACTTGATATACTAAGATAACATTTTATTAATATTATCTATTAAAAGGTGTCCTAACATTGTAGCCCTTCTCTAAACATATTCATAATGTCCTGTTGAAAACAGTCTGCCTGTCGTCTGTATAATGAGGATATATATCCGATAAGCATTATTGAATACAACTTAAAACATAGTACAAACATACCTGATGTTCTTTAAGATGGTTATTTTCCAATGTTATAAAACTTGTGTAAAGTTATGGATGGATGGCTGGCCAGTAAGTCAAATCGCACATCACATTTTCTATATTGATTAGACGTGTTGAACCATTTCCAGTAAGTATGTGAATATCACATACTTACTGGAAAACGGACCAGACGCGGCTGCCAACATGTTCACGGTGGTCGCGGGTTCAAATCCCAGGGCACACCTCTGACTTTTCGGAGTCATGTGTGTATTGATAGTCAATCACCACGCACTAAAACGGTGAAGGAAAACATCGTGAGGAAACCTGCATACCATAGCGATTCATAAGAATTTATATGGTATGTAAGTCCGCCAACCCGCACTAGGCCAGCGTGGTGGACTATATGGCCTAACCACTCTCAATCGTACTCTCGATTGTAGAGTAGGCCCGTGCCCTGCAGTGGGACGTATATGGGCTGATCCAGAATAGAATGTGAATATCTCCGCAGTAATGGATATTAGAACAAAACTTAAACACAAAACTTCAAAAGAATAGTTTTGAAAATAAAACTTGATAAACAGACTTTAGTCCGCCATTTTTCAATGTATATTTTTTTTAACAGAAGACCACAGACCAATAAGAACAGAAGACTAATTTTAATTACAGATTATAATACACTGGGTATACAGATTCATGGGAATAGCCACAGATGAGCATAAAATTGCCCAGGATTTTGACAACTGTTGGAAGGCTCGATCCGTTCATAGAGAGATGGACCACCCTGGGCGCGATCGTCCTCGCTGGAAATATTTAAATCAAGGGTGAAAGCTCACTACCTTTCGCAATAGATTTATCACCATTCACTATTATCATTATAATATTGTTATGTATATATATGTATTATATTGTATTTAAGTGTAACATACCTTGCATTTATTCGTTTTATTACGGTATTTATATATTTATATTTCATGTAAGTGTTATACTAAGCACCGTCCATAACCATTGGATCTTTCCTTTACCAACCGGTTGCCTGGAAGAGATCGCTTAAAGCGATAAGACCGCCAGTTATATCACCAAAGTTATGTGTCACTATAACTTTTGTTTTCTTTTTTGTGTATTTCTTCTTTTTTGTTTTTTTTTTTTGTTATCCTTTGTACATGGTGTTATAATAAAGAGTTATATTATTATTATTATTTTTATACATTATATAAAATAGAGTTACAAAAATGTTGTTATGTATTAAAATGCAAGAAAACTAGTGGCCCAGCTAAGTGCTGATACACTTTTTGAAATTATTCTATCGCTTATTCATTAGGGGTAATGTAGAATACTAAAGGCGATTTTTTTATCAAATCAGTCCTGAAGTTTCGGAGACTATTTAATGCAAACAAACAATCAAATATTGCCTTTTTATAATATTTTCTTTAGAACATCCAATTAATAAATTAAACTTACGATACTTTTCTGCAGGGATCGAAACCGGTTGCAAATAACGGTACCGGTATCGACCAATTTCGGTTACCTTTAAGATTTGGGGACCCGTTATGACGGTAACCAATGCAAATTATAAAGGTTACCCTTATATACGGGAACCGATTTAATACCGATAACCTAAAAAAGACCTTGACGGCAAAAGAGAGCGCATTGGAGAATAGTTACTCATTTCCATATTGCATACCAAGTAAAACATATACTTGGCGTGTTGTTTACCCAATATCCCTGGAATCGGTTCATTTTACTTGCGATGTAATAGTGTTGAAAATAAAAGGAAATGAGTAAAGGCAAGGATTTGGTGTAATGTACTGTATAGTAAAGACATTTTTATATCTCAGTATATTTAATTCAATAAATAAATAGATAGATACCTAAATTCCCATAAATAAACAAAAAACCCTATATTTTTAAATTATAAAACATTAAAATAAGATAAGCCACGTCCCGAGCAAATGACCTTGAGCATTTATGTCTTTCTAATGCCTACTATACACGACGTCGTATTCAGTTGCGTCCGCCGACGTATAAAGGAGGTGATTTGTGCGTCTGTTATAGGTATTTAACGTCCACAGATGCGTCCGCCCCGAATCCGATTGTTGTCGGTTTCTGTGGCACGGATCAAAGGGTTTTGTTGCGACTTCTGTCCACAAGTCTTCGCTTTTTTTACCATCGCACCACACTTTACCGCAGTAGAGTTCATTCGAGGGGGTTAACGTCACTCGCGTCCGTAGGTTTTGACCCTAGATTGCCTACACTTGACCCTTGGGTAGTGCCAAATGAGTGATACAGTTCGTGGTGGTAGGACTTAAGTGTCCGCCCGGGTAGCGACCACCGTCCACAAAGGCGTAAAGGCCGTCATAGTGATCTCCATAAGGGGATCGCGTTCCGGGATCAGCTCATGGTTTTCCGTTTTTTTCGAGGGGCTTGAGTCCAGGCATGAGGTTGTACCGTGTGAGTATTTTCGGTCGTTTGTCGAAAGGAGGAATGTATGTGTATGTGTGTTACTTAAGTAGCAAACTATACCCGTCTGGTTATTTTTTTCATACAAAAAGATTACACCCTAGAGCATTATGTATCCACAGGGTATATCAAGTGTGCCACCGAAAACCAAACCGGGTTGCAGTTTAAGTGACTTCAGACAATGCAATTTAAGAAATAAAGAATTTTCAAAAAGGCGACGAATTTGTGAATTTGGGTGGCAAATAAATAGTTTTTTTTTCTAAAGTAATAATGTAAACCCTTTTTTTAAAGGCGCTATGGTACGCTAGGCATTCAATTAATATTTTAGTAAAAACTATATATTTACCAGTTAAGACCTAAACAAGACGATATTTAAAAACTCACAAAAAAATCGTCGCCGTTCTTTGCAAAAATTTTACAGTGCCCTACTGCGCTCGCCAACCCGCCTGCCAAGCGTGGTGAATCTCAGCAAATACCCCCACAATCGCGACACAAACAGAGACCAGGCCCCCAATCCCCGGCAGCCCCACTATTCCTGGCTATGGCAGCAGTCATGGTTACGGTGAGGCAGGGGGTACCAAGAATCCCCGGTTGACCTCGGATACCACCCCCGACGACGACTGGCCCGGTAACACAACAACCGCACGATGGGGACAGACGAGAAGATTATGGAACTGGAAGAAGAATTGAGTGGTTACACTGGGACATTCTGGGGTTATCGGAAGTCCGAAGAAATCCGATGTCATATCTCCGAAACTGTTCACTGCCGCGCTGGAAAACGTCATCAAGCTCTTGCAGTGAAAAGGACTCGGCACCAACTTCAACGGCGAGTATATCACTCACCTTAATTTGCCGATATTGTAGTCTTTGAAGGATCGCTGGAAGACCTTCGCACTATGCTCGAATACCTCAATCGAGCCTCCCAAGGTTGGTCTTAAAATGAACATGGACAAAACGAAGATCATGTCGAATGTCCATGTTGTGCCCACCCCCATAGGAGTTTGGGACTCCACTGTTGAAGTTAAATAAATAAATAAATAACACCCAACAGTCACATACATAGTCCGATCGTCGAATCCAACTCGATTGGGCAGCGTTCGGAAAATTACGCGACATCTTCTTGTCCAAAATACCTAAATGCCTGAAATCGAAAGTGTTCTATAGTTGTGTGTTGTCACTTGTCAGTGATGACATACGGCACCGAGACGTGGCCTCTCACCTTGGGACTTATTAGGAAGCTCAAAGTCACTCAACGAGCTATGGAGAGGGCTATGCTCGAGGTTTCCCTACGACTCGAAATCGAATTAGAAATGAGGGGATCCGTAGGAGAACTAAAGTAACCGATATAGCTCAGCGGATTAGTAAGTTGAAATGGCAATGGGCGGGGCACATAGTGCGGAGAACTGATGGCTGATGTGGCCAAAAAGTGCTCGAACGAAGGCCACGTAGCGGAAAGCGCAGCGTAGGAAGTCCACCCGCAAGGTGGTCGGACGACCTGGTTAAGATCGCGGGACGTCGCTGGATGCAGGCTGCCTCCAACAGTGAACACTGTGGAAATCATTAGAGGAGGACTATGTTCAGCAGTGGACTTCCTTTGGCTGATGGAGGATGGATGATATGTTTTTTGGTCACTTAAACTAGCACCTGGCTTCGTTTTCGGTCGCAGACTTGATATACCCTGTGATCTACAATTCGAATTGACTAAAACATATTATTTTCGCTCACCTTCCTACACCAAGAAATCTTCCATCTAAAAATGTGTCTCTAACTTCAGCCGTTTGCGCTCTGGGAGTATGCCACTTTGTTAATCAGTGAATTAAGAGATTTTTATCTATCCATAGAGAGTACTTTCCTTAGATAATTTATTTTTTTAGGTTTGGTTAGGTACCTCATAGGTCAGAGCCAGGGTGGGGCAAGTGCCCTACCCTGCCCCACCGTGGCTACGCCCATGTACTGAATGAAATATCAATTAAGAGTCTCAAAATTCAAAAATCGCAAAGAACGCGTTTGCGTCGAATTAGTGCAAGTTACAATATGCACCACCCGGGGCGACGGCCTTGAGGTCGTGTTTGGTCGACACACGGCGCATCGACGCTTTGACTTTTGCCGACGACGCTTGAAACATAGAGGTAATCCTTATTTCGGTTACCGGTATGATACCGGTTAAATTCTAGGAATCTAATAAAATCGGCGTATAGGGGCGTATATTACCTTTAAAAATACCTGTATTATTTTTTTCGGTTGATACCAAAAAATACCGGTATTTCCGGAACCGTTTTCGGTCCCTGCTTTTCTGGAACACGCACAAACTAATATTATAGAGATAGGTACCGGAATGCGTATGAAATACCGAACTTCTACCCAGACAAACAAAAACAATTCTAACAAAGCAAGATACTCCTAAAATACATTTACTTTTCACTTGATATCAGATTCAGAAACACTGTTCAAATAATTTACGAAAGGTTGGCAGTTTCGCAATGTGAAATTGTTTGGAAATTCGATAGATTTTTTTTAACTTTTGAAACTTTGAAAAACATTAAATTTCTTTACAGCACAATAATAGTAAAAATATATACTGTATATTTTATATTATAATCGACTAGAGGCGTTTGTAACATTATTTTAATATCGATTATGATTGCAGCTAATTATAAATATACTTGTGTAATATACATCGATTAAAAATAGGCGATTTTAGGGAGAATCTGCCTATAAATATGGATTTGTCATTGTTAATTAAATTCCCCCGCTAGCTAGCCCCCTCATTCCACAACACCCAGGCCCGTTTAACTCGGGCTTAAAAAGTAACCCAATTTTCTTTCTCGCTTTCTCATATGCCGTTTTCGCCCCATCTCTTTCACTTTTATGAATGTGTGCGTGTGCCGGCGTGCGCTGTCGCCGCCATATTGCCGCCATATTTTTCAACAGTCGATTGCTGTTTAGTTTGGATTTGCTTATTTTATTTTAATTGCATGTTATTTCATCTGTTTTGTAATCAGTAACGTAAATATTTAACAGTACAAACGTGATATAATTTGGTTTGTGTAAATCGTATCTAAAAACTTGTGATTTACGTGATAATTAATAATTTTAGTTATGTGTTTTGTTCCCGAGTGCACAAACGAAAAAAACATAGAAATATCTGTGCAGCCTTCACAAACAAAATATACAAACACTTTAATAAGTGAACAGCTATGTTGGCGGAGCAAGAAATACCAAATTATTGAAATTATTGAAAAACATAAATCTAACCTCATCTGACATAATTAAGGTAAATAAATGGGTAAATATAATAATATGTTATTCCGCTGTGACCCTATTTCTAGTTTAATCTGCTACAGGAATATAAGAAATAACAATAAGTTGAAATAAATACCCATTAAAATGCAGATTTATTAGATCTCTGAACATGTGATAAGGTTAACTTTTTGTTAGTGTCTAGAGTTGATGGATTATGTACCCTTACTCCTCTCATTCGTACTCTCGACTGTAGAGGAAGCTTGTGCTCTGCAGTGGAAAGTATAAGTCGACCCAGCACAGTACAGTGCAAGATTAAAGCTATTGGTATAGGTATTTCCAAGTTCCTAACATATTAATGTATAATTATCAGTTTTTATGGTTATATGTATCTAAAGTCAGGAAAGCAGTCAACTTCAACAGATTGTGCCCTTATAATATTTATTTTTTTATTAATTGTTTTATAATTTCTAGGCTAGACTCGGGTGAAATTTCCAGTCCAAGCAATTTGCAGGCAAATGTGTTCATCGTTGGAAGTACAAAGAAAGTCTACTATGTCTGCAGGATCACTTTTTGTAGACTTATATGTTAATATTGGTGAAGGTTAAATCACAACAGAAGTAATTATGTTCATTAATAATCTGTATATAATATTTATACTTCTTGATATAATTAAGATTCTCATAAAAATGCATTTGCTAAAGATTTTGGTTATATTTTCAAATTCAGTGCAATGCAGTTGTTTATAAGATTATATTACAGACCTATATTGTGCATACTATAATAGTAATAGCATTAACATTCTTTAAAATGACTTTATTTTAAACATATGTTCTGCCTATTCCTTTAATATATTATAATAATTAATCAAAAAAGTTTTAGTATAGCTATCATGCATTTAATGCGTTCCATGATTTGACTAATTATTTGTTAATTGATAGCTTATTTTAATTATGTATGTCTTGTTTTTGCTTTTCAATTTCTCCAAAAGTAAGCCAAATCGCTTTGTTATTTACTTAATGTCAATTGTGTCTTAGATAAAATTTGCCAACAAAGTAATCTTGTGCTGTTTCATGGTATTGTAAAATATAATTTGCAATTATTGTTTCCATTTAAACTTTTATTTATCAATGCATATTTCAATTCTGTAGTCATGTTCTTAAATTTGGCATTGTTTTATTGGTCCTAAAATTAAGAGAATTTTAAGTGATAAAATTAAGAGATATTAACAAATTGAAAATGTTTAAATTAATCTGAAGATCTATAAAAAAGTATTGGAGGTTATAATATTCATTAGGATAAAAATGTTTAAATAAAAGTGTTTTAATATAAAAATATAACATCAAATAAATCAAAGAATATATTATTGATTAAAGGTTTAGAATTATAACTTGGTTTTATTTGTTATTTTCATTTTCAATCCATAAAGAACAATGATAATTCTCCATACATTTTTTTGTTGTAATTTATTTTGTGTGTATTGAGATGAAAAATATTTTAAAATATAGATTTCGAATTCCTTAACAATTATTTCTTAAAATTTACTATTGTAGCAAGCCTAGGAAAAAAGATATTCCATTATAAAGTTTTACAGATTTTCTATATCTTATCAAACTCTGTGGGTAGCATTGAGTTACACAACTGGAGGGGACATCAAGACCAAATAGTTTGGAACATTCGCAAGAGTACATGTACCGTTAGGCTGTCAGTCGTCCCTGACGTTTCAGCGAAGACGGACCTAATTAGGTGTAACTATAATTGGTCCATAAATGCCGTATTGCATGCTAAACACGTGCAAAAACCATTCCAGAATAATAGGAAGAAAAGATGGAGTCTCATTCCATAGGTAAATCAACCATAATTGAAATAAAGAAGCACGAAATTAAATTTAAGAAATTAATTACCGGAGTCGTTTTGACAACCGCCATTTTTGAATGAAATTATAGATTAATAATAATGTAGTGACAGATAGGTAAAATTGAATTTTTCGTATAGGGATAGTGGATATTGTATGTGATGATAGATGAATATAGTAGGGTGTGAGTAGGGTCCCAGTGCTGCTGCATTGCTCGCAATTTGAGATAGTTACATAAAGTAACTGTGTTACACGAGAATTATTTATATAACTGTCGAATAATGAACGAATTCTTGATTAGTTTATTTATTTCTATCAAAGTTTTGCTAAGAGGTCATAATTAGACACTACAATAGTAATATTAGAAGTTTGCGGTTATAGTGCTCAAATAAAGTCACTTAGTTATTTTTGTAAATACATTTATTTTACCCAAAATTGGGATAATATTAATATATAAGAAATAAATATAAATGATTTGATTGAATTATGCTTTTTTATTTGACATCACGCGTATATAGATGTAGGTAGAAATTTCTGAAGTGTCGCATCTGGAACAATGTCGACTTAATCTATACTTCGCTGTCATATTGAAATGAGCACAATTTTTCTTCTACGTGTCCGCTCCAGTTGTAATACCCAATGATAAAAGAATTATAAAGGATGACGCACAAATGTAGCTATATATGTCAAGTTATAGTTATGTTAAGAATATCGACGCGGAATGTATATTTATGTATCTGTCTCATTTACACAAAGCTGACTTGTCCCTTAATGAAAGAGACAAATAATAATTCCTTTGTTTCGAATATGGCAATATTTTGTTCACTAACCACACTGGGACCGCCCATAGACCAAAATGACGCCATTTTAGTTATGCTTTCGAAACCACAGACTATTAAACCAAAAACTGCATGAAATGTCAAACTGTGGCGTTATCTGTCAATCGGAGTAAACAAATCTGCACAGTCAAAGAATTTCGGATTATTCATTGGTTAATCTCGTTTGTTAAGTTTGTTTAGTTTGCTTATTAGTTTAGTTGTTAAGTTTTTAAAATGCCTCAGTGTTGTGTTAAAGGATTCGAGTCGAGTTCAAGCAAAAAGGACCCTAACATTTCTTTTCATAGGTTAGTAACTGTTTTTACGAAATACTAACAAATATGTGCTAAATTTACATTTTGGGTTTATTTTTATCATTTATAAATGTATTTGGATCTTGTTGATTAAGTTTTAGACTCTTCTAGGCGTTATTTATACAAGTAGTGTAAATAACAACCTCATTGTTTGTTTACACACAAGTTTAGAGATGAGTGGATTCGATACGATATTATTCATATCGATATTATCATTTTTATTTTTTTTTATCTTTATTTTTCAAAAAAAGAAAAAAATAGTTTATATTTAAATATATATTCAGACCGACAAACAAAGTGAAATTAAAAATATTTTTTAGATTCCCTATAAACATATAAACCAGGACAAAATGGATACAAAAAATTGGAAGCTATTGGAACCCTGCAATAAATACATTTATTTGTTCATTACATTTTGAAAAAGAAAACAGCTTTCCAACAATATTCCCGGTAAGTGAAATTGTAGTAATTATGATATTTTACCTAATAATCCTATTAATAATACAACTGTTAATCAATAACAAAGATGACATGCAAGATAATTTGGACAATTGGTAGTCTATTGTCTAATGTTCTGGAGAACCTTTTAATGAACAGAAATAGTTTTATATTTTATTATTAATTATTATAATTGTTTATCTTAACCAACACTTTCATATTCATTGATTGAATTCTAAGTGAGACATAATGATTTTCCTCAGTCAAATAATAGCAATAAAAATCTACCTATGTTATTTTATTTTATTTGGTATGTATTAAATATCCTGATAGGTATTTTTGATTTTAGCAAAGAATGGTGCAACGTAATAATGAACGAAATGTATTAGATGCAACTGGTTGTTTGTCTCGACAGGTATAACCTTGTAACGGTTGTAACATGTTAATTAGTATTAGTTGGTCATATGTTTACATTATGGCGACTAAAAAAGTAACGATAATTGTAAAGTATAAGTATATTTTTAGGAATATCAAGAAATAATTACCTCCAACCGTCACATACATAGTCTGACCCCACACTAAGATCAAAATGTTTAATACATCATATTACTATTGTTTATGTAGCAGTTGCATTTTTATTAGTTTTGTTATTTATCATAATATTAATATTTATACATACATAAACTCACGCCTTTTTCCCAGAATGGGTAGGCAGAGGTGCAACCAGGACACCCACATTTCAGCCTCCGTGGCGCAGGCGGTAAGACGCCGTTTGTGAATCGAGAGGCCGCGGGTTCGATCCCCGCACCGAGAGAAATGTTTGTGCGGCCCACAAATATTTCTCTCGGGTCTGTGTGTTTGTGAGACCGAAAAGTCTCTCGTAGTTCCTGATACCCACGACACAAGACTCGATCTTAATGTGGGGTCAGGACTATGTATGTGACTGTTGGGTGTTATTTATTTATTTATTTATTTCGCCTTGTATGTTCCGTCCTACGATGTTGTGGGTGGCGAGCCTATCGCAATATTGGGCACAAATTCCTGACTGTGCTGATAATGAATAGAAAAATCCGATATCACTTTGCGCGACCCGGGATTCGAACTCGAGACCTCAGCTTTGTAACCGTACCATAATACAACTACGCCACTGAGGCAGTCAATATTTATACATAAATTAAAATCTATAGTCCACATTATTCACCGCTTGTATGTTTATGTATGTATGTACCTTATGTTTTTTTTTGTTTGATTGAATTATTCGAAAAATATTTTTATTCTAGTGCTGATTTCCTGCCTTCGTTCGCGATGTCCGCTACAATTCCTTTATTCAAAATCAAAATCAAAATATTCTTTATAGTTTAAGTTCATTTCATTTGGCGATCTAGTGTTGTTTAGTTATTTACATAGTTTATTAAGTCTTTTAATTATTTTTATTTTTTTCGAGTTTCATATTTTTTATATAAAGCAGCTGTTAAATAAATAATTGTCGAAAGAGACTGACTTCTGTTATACAGGGCTTCCTAGTTCAGGAGTCAGGGTGTTATTATGTTGTAAACATGTTGTAATGAAATAAAGATTAATTATTATTATTATTATTTATTCAAATAGTCTTTCAAAAGATCTTTTGGATTGTTCATTTCTGCTACCACTGCTTCGGAACGTGTTGTAGCTGTGAAGAAGAAGTGGCGCAAGAAACTTCGTCAGCAACACGAACTGTCTTCTTTTTTCTTTTTTTTATATCGCCATTTAAAATTACAATAGTTCGTGTCACAGAACACAATAATGTCAGTTTATTTAGTTAATTGTGTTTATTTAGTTAATTGTTTAATTTCTATTTTTACATTTTAATTGTTAATTTTGTGTAGATATTTTATTTCTATTTATATATTTAAGTTGTTAGTTTAGTGTACATATTTTCATTGTTGTTTGCTAAATGTCTGTTTTTTTTTTAGATTTTAGTTATAATTTGGCAAAAGAAATATTGACATGGTGAAAATTGGTGCTTAAGGAAAAAAGTGTGGTATATTCGAAGTCGCAACCGAATTCTAGCTATTAATAAAGTTGTATTTTATCTCACGTGTGTATTATTTGACAAATCCAATCCAATCATCAGGTAAAACTTACCCATCAAATAAATCATAGCATGAAAAAAATATCAAAACATTGACCTATTATTATCAGATTTAATTTTTAAAGACTTGACTGTCAAGTCCTAAAATCCCCTGTTTATACTCAATTGACATGTAAAGCAAAAATTAAAAATGTTATATTAATGTTAGTCGTATGCCACTGTTGATGATCGATATCGATAAAAAATTTGGTACTAGCGTATCACTATTTTTAGGGGCGGAGCCGCCGCCATGTTTGTGAATCAAAGTGGTACGCGTCACGTGACCTTATGTTTCATCCCCTCTATTCTTTAATCATTGGTAATACCTCAATGGTGGGTAGTTAATGTTATTTTGTTGCATTTATATTGGCGTAAGGCAAAGTTATGACGCACAAATAAAAGTAAAAAAATATATTCTACACGCAATTTAAATAACAAGTACTTATTTATTTTATTAATCTAATAGTAATATCATGTGCAATGAAATAAAAAGGAAACAGGGGACAACTATTTATTATTATTTGCACAATAACGCTTTCGGGCGACAGAAACAAATTGTTATTCCTTAATTAATTAATCAGTGATTATTTTGCTTTTCTCACTTCTCTACACTATTTTTTTACATTAATTATCTGAGAAAAATAATGCAAGAAAGCCAGTCAAGCTTATATTTTAAAAATGGCAACATTGAAACGACATAACGCCTCTCCTATAAAATTGAAGCAAATATCAATAGAGTTTTACGAAAAATGTGTTTTCGTAATTCAGGCTTAGGTACGCCGCGCCGTGAGCTAGGCACCAAAATTACTCAGAAAATTAATTATTAACATTTTTATACATGAAATTTATAGACGCTTAAGAATTGCATTAACAATGATTTTACCAATGTTCTTTGAACATAAAAGCATGAAACCCAAATATAAAACCGGTAAATTCCCGGTAGTAAAAATCGGATTACTGAAAGTATAACGTACATCCCTAAATATTTCAAAATCGGTAATTTCGGTAAAGTACCGATTTCAGATCAGCTCTGGTGGGAAACGCATCTAATATATATACGTATAACGTACGAAAGAGATGGCACAAATACGATGAACAAAATTCTTTAATACTATTGGTCAGTGACAAAATTATCAATGAAAAGAAAGAAAGAACCGATGAAGATTGAATGAATTATATATGTAGAATAGCATGTTTGGTTTCGATGTGTGAGTTTTCATAACGTGTTAAAAAATTTGTATGGAGTTGGCCGTCTGTATTTTTAGTCGTCTGTGACAACACCTAGCTAGTGTTCTATTCCTGTATTACAAAGTTCTCTGTGGGACTATTCTTTGCATAACACGGACGGGAGGACTGACTGCCGGTCTCCTCTTTTCTGGTTCAAGGAGCTCGCTCCAAGCTCCTTAGTCTGTGGCTCCGAGAGAGATCGGCGCCAGACCTCATTAAAGGACCGAACTCGTTTCGCACTTAACCAAGGAACGGCACCGTTTCTACGGGTTGCTTGGTTTGGCCACATCCAGAAGGCTTACGTCTAGGTATTGTTAAACCATAAAACGGTGGAGCTACTGAAATTTATTTTGTTCTTATATGGTAGTAGCTATATGGTAGCTTATATGGTGGTAGATATTAACTACACAATCGATCTCAACAGGCAAACACGTTAAGGTTTCATAAAAGGATGTAGAGTACTTTTCATCCAAAAAGTGATCCCGAGGATAGAATCAATACTAAGAGTGATTTTCGAAAAAATATGAAAGCTATCTACACAAAAACGTGGAACCGACATAAATATAGCTATATACATAAACTTACGCCGTTTTCCCAGGAAGTTCCCCTTGCATTTATCGTTTCACTATGTGATAGGGGGCGAGCCTATCGCCATAGTGGGCACAATTTTTTTTTGTACCTACTCTTCATCAGCTCGGAGTTAGATGCTGATAATTAATAGTGTGCAGGTCAGATCAGTCTAAGCAGAGCTTCCTGTCCTTGATCAACTACCCAGGCACAGTCCAGCACACACTGGTGTAATGTCCAGCCTGGGAAAGAAAATGCAGCACTCTCCGCACTACTGTTGGGAACGACCTTACACTCAGTGGCGTAACAATAGGGTGGCAGAGTGCGTAAAATGCCACGGGCCCCCGGCCTTAGGGGCCCCCGGCCCGGCGGGACCCTGGTCCGACAGGGTCTCGGGCCCGACAGGGCCCCGGCTCAAAAGAGCCCCGGGCTCAAGCCCGACAGCGTGTAAGCAGAGAATAATGTAACATTAATAACGAAGTTAATTAACACAAATAAATAATTGCCATTTTAAGCATGACAATCATTTCACCATAATATTTGATTTAAATGTCTTGTTTTGTTTCATTATAGTATAATCTTAGTTAGTAACCAATAAATTACAATTTAATGAATATTAAGGTAATGGTTTCCATTTGGAAACCATTTATTTAATTAAATATAATTATTATTTAAATATAAACATGTCTTATTAAAGAAACTATTTAAGTGGTAGCGAAGACAGAAAGAGAAAGAAATCTGAAGCAATGAATAAAAGGTTACCTAAAATAAGTTATTTTGGGAACGAGCAATTTATTGATGAAAAGGCGAGTAAACAGAGAGTCCCAGAAATGAACGAATGGATGAAACTAAAAATTCCATAATAGCATATCGCGGCGATAATGAATATTCAGACTACTAATGTAGTGTACGACGCCCTCCAGCTAGGTGGAGTGACGATTTGTAAAAGGTCGCTGCCCGATGCTGCTGACAGGCTAACGACACGGTGAAATGGCGCAATTTGCAGGAAAACCTATGTCCAGCAGTGGAAAAAAAGGATAAAAATGAATAAATTTCGGTCTCTCAATGTGCGGAAAGCCAATGGTCCGGATGGAATATCGGTTGTGGTTCTAAGAGTTTGTACGCTGAGTTGTTTCCTGCACTAACTCGTCTTTTTCGAGCGTCCTGGAATTGTGCCTGGATCTTGGACGAAAGGCAATGTGCAACCGATCCCCAGAAAGGGTGATCGGTCAGACCGTACCAATTATCGCCCTATCGTTATCACCTCAGTGATTTCTAAGGTTATGGAGCGGAGCATCAACGCTCAATTGGTCCGCTACCTGGAGGATCACTCGTTGATCAATGATCAGTGACAGACAATACGGATTCCGTCAAAACCGATCAACGGATGACTTTCTAGTATTGATCCTGCATCGCTGGGATGAGGCGATTGACCGGCGTGGCGAGGCTCTTTCTGTGAGTCTCGACATAGCCAAGGAGTTTGATAGGATCTGGCATCGTGGTCTTCTTTCCAAGCTTCCGGCATACCGTCTGCCCGACCACCTGTGTTCATGGATTTTCGGCTTTCTGCATGGGTGTAGAATACGTGTAGTCGTCGACGGACGCGCTTCGGCGCTCATGTCGGTAAATGCCGGAGTTCCTCAGGGCTCGGTGCTGTCGTCCACCCAGTTTATTCTGCATATTAATGATATGTTGTCGCTAGGCAACATTCATTGCTATGCAGGTAACAGCATGGTTCATGGGCGATACCATTATGGGCCTCCGGGTTGCTGGATCGAAACTGTGTGGGGACGCGAAGATCTTGTCGTGAGCTCAAACGGGCCTTGGATCTCATTTCTACATGGGATTCCAGGAATATATTTGAGTTCAATGCCAAGAAAACCCAGGTGTGTGAATTCAAGTGCAAATTCCCGAGCCCATTCTCTCCCCTCCCCGTACTTCAGGGTGCTCCCCTCTAATAGAGAATGACCTGAGAATATTATTATTACAGATATGCCAATCAAAAACAACTGCAACATTTCTGTCTAGACTAGGTTTTTTTACATATACGAAGGGCCCCAGTTGATGAACTTTGCCACGGGCCCCGATGAGGTAGTTACGCCACTGCTTACACTCCCGGATATTATTGCTTCAATACACACATAACTCCGAAAAGTCAGAGGTGTGCTCGGATTTGAATCCGCGACACCATGAACATATTGGCAGCAGCGACTTGTTCGTTACCAATAGGCCAACACGCAAGTTTATGGTAGCACACATGCGGAGGCAAATAAAGTAAAAAAATAAAAAAGACGTGTGGCACTCGGAGACTGCCGCGGTAAAGCTTTTGCATAGCATTTTTTATCAATTTATGTAATTATAATTACTAGTGGTCGCCTAGTGGTCGAAATTCGACCAAATCAAGAAGAGAATAAGTTTTTACCTGTATGATGATGTTGTTATTCTGATAATTCGTGCACATTTAAATGTACATATCTCTCAAAATTACTTATTTATCCTGAAGTATATGCAATTACTAAAATCGTAAACTACAATAATTGGTTTGAACCAGTAATAGCAAATTATATTTTTTTTTGTACCTGAATGTTATTATTGATTCCTGCTACAGAACTTTCTTTATGCATATAATGATAGTCCGTGTACATTTAAATGTATCTTACTGCTACACTATTGTATAAGCGCTCAGTATTTCACGTAGTATTCGTCAAATAAATTTATTTATTTATTTATATATACTTTATTGTACACCATAAAATAGGAAAAATAACAGATTAAATACTTAAAACTAAAGACATGGTAACAATTGGCGGCCTTATCGCTAGCTGCGATCTCTTCCAAGCACCCTTTGGATGGGCTGGATTAATATAATAAATCTTTTCTGTTTGACATTCAACAAAACCACAGTAAACAATTTTTTCTGATTGACATTCAACTATGTCTATAATAAACCAAAGAAACAATTTGACCAAAGAGTATGTATACGTGTACAAATACTTGTGTATGTATGTGTGTGTGAAATGCATGGTAGTGTGTGTAATGTTTTATTTTTTGATTTAATGTACTTTATAAGCATTATTATTGAAAAATATTAGCGTTCTGCATTTCTCCTACTCATAAACTATAAGTGTGCCAAATTTTATGCTCCTGCGTCCGCGCAATTTTCGTAAAAAGGGGTCCAAAGTTTTTGTATCACGTATTAATATAAAGATTTATTTATTTTATTTATGCAAAAAAAAAATCCTTTGTTTTTCTTTGATATTAATTGTACATATATTCACTGTTGTACGTGCGAGCTTCGTAGAGTCGTACCATGAAGTAAATACAAAGAGGAGGTGGCATTACGCCGAAACTCTAAGCAGACATGAGTCACCAGATTGCGGGGCGAAGAGGGGGATTACTCATGGGCAGCAACACCGATACAACCAATGCCACCTAGAGGCGAGTTGCTGAACAAAAGAGACAAGCGTGATATTTCAAAAACTCATTAAAAGTTTCGCTATTCATCGATAGATGGCAAAACTAAATATCGAAAGAGGTTAGATTACAATTTATCACGCAATAGCTTTGCAATTCGCATTTGAAAGTACTGGCACATATTTGAATCAAAATAAAAATATTAAATTTAAATTTCGGTCAGACCTAGGTTATTTTCGTTACGGAATTTCTGGATTCGGTCTCCACGCTCAAGGCCCGAGATAGAAACTATGCAATAGCTTAAAATCAATCCAAATCGGTAAGAAAGCAGCCTTTATAAAGGAACCGTTATTTATGTACAGATATGAACTACCAATATGATAAAAATACATCCCACAAACGTTGACCCACATATATGTGAACTTCTAAATTGTACCTATGACACATACAGGGTATATCAAGACTGCTACCGAAAACGAAGCCGGGTGGTAGTTTAAGCGACTTCAGACACAATGCAACAGAAAAAGTTGCAAAAATAAGCGACAATATTTTTTTTGAAATTTTTTTCCTATTGCCATATTTTGGTGGTAAATAATTTTTTTCCTAAAATAATAGTGTATACCCTTTACTTTATAAATACTCTAAGATATAAGAGAGTTTAAATTATTATTTTAGCAAAAACTATGGATTTACCACCCAAAAATGACGATATTTAAAAAATCATAAAAAATAATTGTCGCGTTTCTATGCGAAAATTTTTGTTGCATTGTGTTTGTAGCCACTAAAACTACCACCCGGCTTCGTTTTCGGTAGCAGTCTTGAGATACCCGGTATAAATGTATTTAGATAAGCGGTAGATGCCTTATAGACTACAAGCCCGTGGCAAAAAGCGATGGGTCAAATGAACCACCAGGAGACCTATTTAGTAAGATACAGGGGCATAAAATAATAATATTCAGCACTATGCCGTCACTTGTAAGCTGTCCGTCTCAGTGCAGATGAGACTTCAAAAACATCAAGGAGAGGGGTTCATTATGGTCATTTATTTTTGTACGGCATTCCTACCATCGAATAGGTGCATGAAAAATACTAAAAGAACACGTAGTGCCGTACAAAAATAATGCGTCACTAAGTCGGAAGAACGTTAGATATTCCGGCAAATTTGTCGGTAAAAATGGTCATTTGATTTTAAACGGCATCGGTTCCATACAGTCGCAATACCTCTTCTAAACCATTATTCCGCAACGCCGTACAAAAACCATGCGACAAGAGAAAAATCAGCGGTTGCAACCCACTCCCCTTCAGTGGTCCGGGAGGTGATTTGAAAAAATACGGCATAGGTTTAATAACATTACGTAGCACTCAAAATTACTATTTCAAAAAAAGCCGTCACTAAATTATTGTTAATTTGAATGTATACATAAAGAACATCGGCGAAAATGGACCATGAACGGGACCAGTTATGAATGGTACATCAAAAATTTTCATAATTTATTAGAGTCAAAATGCATATTTCAATTTATTTTAAAAAACCCGGATAAAAAAGAATAACTTAAAGTGTTTTTAATAATATTGAACGCATATGAGTGCGTTCCATCAGTCATACTTTGTTTTAAAAAAAGGTTTTAACTACAACGTTGACGGTAGTACTAAATTAAAAAAAAGTGTAGGTGTTTTCTATGACACATGACTTTTCTTTGCGCTGTCATTTTGCTTTCTTTTGATTTCCGATTTACGACTACTGTTAATTCTCTGTTTATATTTGTGACTTGGCTTTAATCACGGACTCCGATATACCCTTGTATTTCTGACCACTTTGTAAGATTAACCATTGTATAACGATAACGCTTTGTGATTTCGTTTAAAGTGTGAAGTATTACCAACATGAACTCGGAACAACAGTGCGCTCCTCAACAATTTGTGCATTGTGTTCAATGCAATACCCGTCTTATTATACTTATTTCTGTAATCAGTGAGTGGGTCTATCAACTAATCGAAGTCTTTTTTAGCCATGAATCTACAAGGTATCCTATTTACCATTTAGTTAATATGGTTTAGTATCCTGGAGTTCCCACAGGAAAAGTGTGTGTGTTTTGATGAAAAACAATGATGCCAAACTTCCAAATCAAGGAGTGACGGAATAACAAAGTATTGTTGTAATTGTGTAGTAGGACGTCGCACAGTAATGTTGCTGTGCCCACTTCATGACTTTGATGTTGCTGCCCCTGCAGACTTCTTAGATTCTATTGTAAAAAGAGAAGATGAGAAATAATACATTTAAAAAATATTTTCTGTTTTATTTTTGTGACCACTGCTTATTATTATACCGGGTATATCAAGACTGCTACCGAAAACGAAGCCGGGTGATAGTTTAAGCGACTTCAGACACAATGCAACAGAAAAAGTTGCAAAAAAAAGCGACAAATTTTTTTTGTTATTTTTTTTTCTATGGCCATATTTGGGTGGTAAATAAATTTTTTCATAAAATAATAGTGTATATCCTTTTATTTATAAATACTCTAAGGTATAAAAGAGTTTAAATTATTATTTTAGCAAAAACTATGGATTTACCACCCAAAATTGACGATATTTAAAAAATCATAAAAAATAATTGTCGCGTTTCTATGCGAAATTTTTAATTGCATTGTGTTTGTAGCCACTAAAACTACCACCCGGCTTCGTTTTCGGTAGCAGTCTTGAGATACCCTGTATTCCTATACATACATATAGGAGGATTTTTCAAGTGTGTGTGGATGGCCAAATACGAAATTATGAAGAATAGCGAAAGATACTCAAAACAGTCTAATAAATTCTGATAAAATTCTGCGAAATAATGACAGCAAAATACTACATTTTCTCTCATTACCTTAAGGTAACACAGGTATGGTGTACACCATATTCAACGGCTAATTAGTTTTATGACAAGGGAAATTATAGAGCATAGTAATTACTAAGCCATCATTATGATTTAGTACACTTTTCTTCCTAGGTACCTGATAACCATAAGACCACCCTACATTAGGTATATTTGACAATGACAATGACATTATAATGTGCTATTTTTTAACAATAATTCTAAAAGCTCCGGCTTTGCAGAAATCTTTTTGTAACTGGACATCACTCCTCATGCACTATACAACACAATAAACTACATCCCAGCTGTGTACAATATATTTCTTTGTCAGGTCCCAAAATGTATGGACGTGACCGATGTTCTTTCTCATAGATTTAACTTTTAAAGCTGAAAGGTCATTTGATACTGTACGGCAACCTGTTTTTTTTAACATTATATTGCTAAATACAATTGTTATATAGTATTGCCATTCAATAAAAAATGTTTAAAAAGAAATTGAGAGGAAAATAAAATATGAGTTTTCTCAAATCATTTCAAAAGTTTAAATTATTGTAGATCAGTGAAATACAGCAACTTTCTAAGTATTGTTGTTGTTTTAAATAGTTCTCTCGTAAACGAATGAAGAAAAAATTATGCCGTACTTTTTAATGCAGAATATAATTTTTGGCTGATTAAAATGGCAGTACTATTTCAGGAATACTTTATGGTCATGTGATACTACACGGCACTAACATATTTTTGAAGAGAATAATTGATAATATGTATAAACCATTATGCCAGCTTTTAAAGTGAAACTGAGTGTATATTATATCCAAAAATTGAAAACTATCAGTATTAGTATTTTTGTAAACTTTTCGATGTCATATACTTCAAACATGGACATATTTTTTGAATTGTGTTACTAAATATACTAAATGATTTATTATACCGGGTATCTCAAGACTGCTACCGAAAACGAAGCCGGGTGGTAGTTTTAGTGTGAAACGGCATGTGAAAAAATGTTATCTATGTCTAAAATACTTTCAAAATAAATTAATCTCATGTTGTGTCAAATCACCTCCCGGACCACTGAAGGGGAGTGGGTTGCAACCGCTGATTTTTCTCTCTTGTCGCATGGTTTTTGTACGGCGTTGCGGAATAATGGTTTAGAAGAGGTATTGCGACTGTATGGAACCGATGCCGTTTAAAATCAAATGACCATTTTTACCGACAAATTTGCCGGAATATCTAACGTTCTTCCGACTTAGTGACGCACTATTTTTGTACGGCACTACGTGTTCTTTTAGTATTTTTCATTGACCTATTCGATGGTAGGAATGCCGTACAAAAATAAATGACCCAAATGAACCCCTCTCCTTGATGCTTTTGAAGTCTCATCTGCACTGAGACGGACAGCTTACAAGTGACGGCATAGTGCTGAATATTATTATTTTATGCCCCTGTATCTTACTAAATAGGTCTCCTGGTGGTTCATTTGACCCATCGCTTTTTGCCACGGGCTTGTAGTCTATTATTCTAGCTTAGGCGCCGGCGATAAAATGCGCGACTGACAAACCTGCGCGTAGTGCGTATGCTTTACATTTTATCTAGATAACTCTAACTCTGACTACACACAAGAAAACTAGAGAATGTATATTTTCCGTAAATACTATGAACATTTATAAATCTAAATATCTTTTCAAACTTATATTCTACATTGATATCGATGTGTAGACTATTATATTTGAAATTGTTTAAAATGTTCTTTTCCTTGCTTCTACGTCTATAAACTTATTTTGCATTTTATTTAAGTGTATCAGATATTTGTTCGAGTTTTATTTAATAGAAAAAAAAAAACAAACACTTTAATTTATTGTATTTTCGTTCCACTTTTGCTGTCTGTAAGGCTAAAATGCCTGCCTAGAAATTGGCAAATGCGACTTGCAAAGAATGGTCAATGAAGCCAGTGTCAGTATGAAGACGTGTTTTTCCCAGATATAGAGGTAACTTCAGGTAGTATGGTGTTTTCACATGTTTTGTTGATACTCCAAGCAATTAAATTGATAACAAATAAAGCTAGTTTCCAGAAGAGTGCCGCACATATTAATACAATAAATTATACAGAGTAGCCACTAAAACTTGATTATTTCGTATGGGCTTTTTACACAAGTTCTTGCTTAATCAGTGAGTTGCGAAGAGGATTTTGCAAAGTATTTGAATACAAGATTCAATCAAAAAACAAGATATCGAGAGAGAGAGGAAGAGAAAGAAGAGAAAAGAGAGATTGTTACTGACTTAGCCTACCCGATTAATATGCCGAAGTAGCAGTTAGCAAGGCACATAGCGCAGAGATCTGATTGCCGATAACGTATATAAGTCTGCGAGTGAAAACCCCATATAGCCATAAGGTCGACAAACGATCGTACAAATTTTGTAGAAAGTCACTGGATCTACGCCGCTTCCAACAGATCGCGGTGAAGATCCATGGGAAGACTTAAGTCCGCAATGGGCTTCCAGACCCGGAGTAGATGAATTTTTTTACTACGTTTCGGTGGTCCGTGGTAAAATGTGTGCACTAGTCCTACAATCACATCAACATTTAAGTACGATTACCTAGTGACACACAATCGTAGCGAAACCCACATCGATTACCAAGTCAGAGGTTACGCACGATAACTCAAACGCTTTGGTAACACTTTAAGTTCGGACGCTTGCCGCCTTAACGTTGCACTAGTTTAGTAACAAAATGTGTCGCAAAACAAAATATTTCCTAATTTGTTTTATTATTGTGGTGTTTTTGAATGAAGGTTTCGCTGCGCGACATAAATCAGGTCGTAAATTGAAGAGATCCAAAATGAAACGGCACAGTCCTGATGATGAAAACACGAGTAGTTTAGCGTTTGTGTTCGACACAACTGGTTCAATGCATGATGACTTGAAACAGCTGCGGCAAGGAGCGGAGATGATTTTGAGGACAGCCCTTGAGCACAGCAATTTTATCGGTGACTTTGTGTTTGTGCCCTTCCATGACCCAGGTAGGTTGATATATTTCTTAACAAATAACAACAATTAATATAAACAATAATTACGAAATATATTCCTAAATCCCATACATGCATACATTAAATATATTCAATAGTGGATATCAGAGAATATATTGGATTTTTCGTATATTAATCGATCCTGAAATCTGTATGTTGATCAAACATTTGTCTCTGTCCAGGGATGGAAGCCGCTTGTGTTTCAACCCAATATTTCGTTTAATATATTTCTTGTTATAAATCTCCACTTTGGAGACATATAACTAATATCATTCGCCTGTAATTGGTTTATATTTCAATAATATGCAAGGATCTTAGGTTGAATATTGGATAGGTGGATCATTGTTCTGTCTTTACTACTGGTAGGTCTCTCATATGTGAGAGGCCATCTGGGTAGGTACCACCGCAATGTCTATTTCTCTCGCCAAACAGCAGTATCAAAGCATTTTTGTTTTCCGGTTTGTGGGACATGGTAGCCAGAGTAACTACTGGGCATAATAAGACTTATCATCTTACGTCTCAGGATGGCGAGCGCAGTGGAATGCCAAACACTGTTTGTAATTCACGGTGTTGTTTGGTTTTGCTACTGTTTATGATCAGTAGTATCGCTAACCATCAGGTAAATTGTATGCTCGTCTTGCTATATAACGAAATAAATAAGAGAAGCCGTGGTTCGACAATGTAGTTTTATTAATATTGCAATGTCACCTTGTCGCAATCACGCATGTTGATATTGAAGGGTCACACAACAGATAGTTGTTGGAAAACATATTATGCAAGGATCTTTGTAATCTGTGCCCACTAGGCACTAACGCATCAAGGTTGGATTGTGGTTGGATACATAACATCGAAAATGCGTTTAAAATTACAATTATTAAAAATTTACAGCTTCCGTGGCGTAGTTGGTCAGACACTGGCTGTGAAACGAAAGGCTGCGGGTTCGATCCCCGAAATATCACATATATTAGTGTAACCACGGGTATTTGTTTCGACTTTCGAGTCAGGGCGTTTGTGAGACTGTAAAGTATCTCGTAGATTCTGATACCAACGACACGAGACTCGATCTTAGTGTGGGGTCAGAACTATGTATTTGACTGTACGAGTATGTGCCGTAGTCACAAGGGTGACTTTCATTTATTGATCTATTCAATAATTATAAGTCTCTGCGGTCCGAAATCTTTATAATTCAAGGAAAGCAACTTTAAGTTACCCCACAGTATTGCTATCTTATTCATTAGACAGTCTGCGTGGCGCAATTAATAAGAGTGTTGTGAAACGGAACCAGTAACCACGGTTTCAATTCCCATACTGAAACTTAAAGTTGGTATTTAAAAGTTAAAGTTGTGTTCCTACTAATACAGACGAAAATTCGTGTCTTTGTTACTTCTTCACGCCCAAACGGCTGGACCAATTCAGATGAAATTTTGCATGAAGGTAGCAGATACCCTGGGTAAAAACATAGGATAAGTTTTATCCCGAAAAAATATAATATTTACTAGGGATGATCAAGGAGTTTTCCCGCTGACACAGCTGTTTTAAGTGTAAATGCGACAGTCAGAATTGTAATAAAGACAGAAAGTGACGGGGATTATTTGAGGCATTCAATACTTATGGTTGGTACTACTGTACTTTACATCTTTTGTAGGCTTTGGACCCGCGACAGTAACGAAGGACAAGGCAGTGTTCAAGAAAGCCTTGAACATAGTGCGCGTGTACGGCGGCGGTGACTGTCCCGAAATGTCGCTCAGCGGCATACAGATGGCGCTGAACGTGAGTCGGCCGCGCTCCTTCCTCTACGTGTTCACAGACGCCACCGCATTCGACCACCATCTTGTCAGCAATGTGCTGGACGCAGTGCAGAGAAAACAGAGCCAGGTGTGAAATTATTATTAGTGCTCTCTAAAATCCATTAATCTTAAATTTTGTGGTATGAAAGACCGAAAGTCTAGTCATATGGAATAGTGTCTGTTTCTATTTTAAAATATATATTGATGTCTTTATGTCGTTATGTACTTTCCTTGCTCATAATGTTTTGATCTAACTATAAACCCTGTGCGTTCCTTCTTATAATCCTGGGTCCTTTCGCCGTAGTGTGAAGAGGCATCCTACCAGGCCGGCATAATTGTATCGGATGGCCTAGGATTGCTGTCCTATACCATTCGATACTCTGACTGGACGGCATTTGAGCTTACCATCAAGTGCAATGTGGTCATTATGCCGGTTATAAAAAACGGAACATAAGAAAACCAGTGTAGTCAAGGAAACCCCATTATAATCCTATGTGGCTACTGTTATTGAACATAGTTTTATAAAGACTGTTGCTTATTTGGTACATGTTACATTTTGTAGGTAGTGTTTGTCCTCACTGGTCACTGTAACGACGTGGAGAGGCCGTCGTACAAAGTGTACCACCAAATCGCAGCCGCCAGCTCCGGACAAGTGTTTAATCTAAACAAAACTAACGTACATGAGGTATTTGTTATAATTTTCATTAAAGTCAATTGTTTTTATACTTAATATTTAGATTTATTTCGATAGATTATAAACATATTGCTATTGCGGTATGGTTTCAGGTTTTGGAATTCGTAAGGAATTCCGTAAAAGGCAGATCTGTGAACCTGGGATCTGCTGTAGTACCAGCCGGAAAGAATTTCACACAGGCGGTCAGTTTATCTTCTTTCATAATCATTTAGTAGTAGTAGTATCAGCCCATATACGTCCCACTGCAGGGCACAAGCCTACTCTACAATCGAGAATACGATCAATACACACATGACTCCGAGAAATCAGAGATGTGCCCTGGGATTTGAACCCGCGACCACCGTGAATATGTGGGCAGCCGTCTAGTCCGTTTACCAACAGGCCACCACGCATTTTTACCAACAGGCCACCTCGCAGTTTTCACATAATCATTTACTTATTTGAATTATGCATCCAACAATCTCATGAAGCGATGGTCATACCATCGTGTTTTGTTCAGTGAATTTCAGCCCATCTACGTCCCATTGCAGAGCACTACCCTCTTCTACAATAAAGGTATAATTGCGAAGGGTAAGGCCATATGTTCCACCACCCATATGACCTAGTATAGATTGGCAATAGGCACAAACCTCCGCCATAATAATTTATAACGACGGAGTTTGTGAGTTCTGAATGTGACTAAAATTGTATTACTATCAGATCCCAGTAGACAGTACGGTGGGTGAAGTAACAGTTTCCGTGTCGGGTGCGAAGCCCAAGATCAAAGTGGTGAATCCAAG
This sequence comes from Hyles vespertilio, assembly GCA_009982885.2. Lineage (NCBI taxonomy): Eukaryota > Metazoa > Arthropoda > Insecta > Lepidoptera > Sphingidae > Hyles > Hyles vespertilio. The sequence continues at coordinate 4,289,608 of CM042817.1, forward strand.
CGGAGAGGAGATCACCGGGCCTCCCAAGCTGGTCAAGACGTTGGACCTGTCTGAAATTATGGTAAATATTCTCGTACTATTGTTTTGATTGTTGTGAAGATTGGTACAGCGACATAGCAGCATTCTGGGGTACTTTGTTGTTTTAATATTCGTATTTATAACATGGCTGCTGGTGTGTTTAATTATACGTGTTTACTGTGTTTAAAAGTATCATTATTTTTGGTGCCCGTGAATAAAGGGAATTTTACCATAGTTATCACGTGATAGCTTTAAATATTTATTTATTTACTACTCTTTAATACAATTAACGTGACTTTTTGTAAAGGTTAAGGGCATGATAATTTTAAAGTAATATACTTTTAGGTAGTGAAAGTGATGCAACCTGAGCCTGGCAATTGGAACATCACCGTTGGCAGTGAAAAGGATTATTCTGTTAAAGTGGCTGGTCTCTCTAACTTGACCTTCAACCACGGCTTCTCGGTGTCCAAACCTAGCTCAATGGCTGAAACCAGTTACAGACCGCTTCAGGGTACGTATTTATTTAGCCTAATTATTTTGTAAATTTAATGTATTATTACTACAGCCTACAGAAATCTTATATATAAAAATGAATCGCAAAATGTGTTGGTAACCGCATAATTCAACAACGCCTGGACCAATTTGGCTGATTTTGGTCTTGAAATATTCGTGGAAGTCCTGGGAAGGTTTTAGGGGTGAGAAAAATAGGAAAATTTCTGAGGAAGATACTAAAAACCTTTTTTTTGGGTATCGTTCAAGCGTGAGCGTCCAGCCAGTATAGGATGATCTTTGTTTATTTGACGGGAGACGTAAAAGACGGTCCAGCTTCAACTACCATCCAACGTAAAATGATCTATCTTTCCATTGTCTTTCATTGACGGCTGACGAAATAGAACAAAATTCAAAAAATGTGTACATCGTGTATATCGTGTATATAATATTATCTAGATACGGCGTCTTCCGCATAATTTTGTGAAATGTAAATTGAAATCATGTCCATATCTACCAAAATCGCCCATTGTTTTTTGAGATTATTGCAACAGTTTTAAACAAGGTATCGAAGCGTTTTGCCGGAGTACACCAAAATATATCTAATTATAATTTTTCGTTTTCATAAACGACATTGTTTTTGAATTGATACTTTTAGATGCGCTGGGGGACATATTTAAATTTCGCATTAATATTGTTTTTAGACTCAAGAATAAAAAGAATATTGGTACGTTGATGCCGTATCTAGACATTATAACGAAACGATATGCAGTTTTATATTTTTAAATATTTGTTCTATTACTTACGTCACCTGGTAAGGCAGTATGAAGGTTTTATTAATTTGTATATGGTAACGTACTAGACGCGACTGCCAACAAGTTAACGATGGTCACGGGTTCAAATCCCAGGGCACACCTCTGACTTTTCGGATTAAATTCTACGTGAAATAAAATCCGCCAACCCGCACTAAGCCAGCAGGGTGGACTATAATATCTTCTTCTATAATATAAAAATGAATCGCAAAATGTGTTGGTAAGCGCATAACTCAACAACGCCTGGACCAATTTGGCCAATTCTTTTTTTAAATTGTTATTATTACTTTATTACTAACAAAAAGTAATGGCGTGCAATATTATTAGGAAAAACAGCATTTTGGTGCTGAAATAAGGGACGGAATATTGGATGGACAATAAAAAACGCTAAAGTTTTTAATGTCAAAATTTCATAAGGCAATCTTTATATGTACATGTATATGGAGAGACGGGATATAATAGAGTGGAAGGTACGGGAGAGGGCTGGGATAGCTGACAGATTTGATAGGACGAAATGTAAATGCACGTTATAAGACGGGATGGATAATAAAAGAGAAAGGACGGGACGGATCGGGAAGAGACTGAACAGACGGATGAGACGGGATTGAGCCAGACAGTAGGATAGCTATGTCAAGTTTAGGTATACAAGAGATTAATACGAAAAATAACATGTATTTGGTGTGGAGTGGAATCAAAAAATATATGCACCCAGGCGAAGCTGGGTCGGGCCGCTAGTTAAATTATAATATTATAATCTATAATATACATAAACTCATTCCTTTTTCCCAGAAGGGTTAGGCAGAGGTTATCCTGTCAGCAGTGTATGACGATAGGCTGGCCACCTATCACATCGTGGGACGGAACATACAAGGCGAAATGTGGGTGTGCTGGTACCTCTGCCTACCCCTTCTGGGAATAAGGCTTGAGTTTATGTATGTAAAAATTCTTACAAATTGATTTGGTATGCAGGTTTTCTCAAGATGTTTTTTTTTCATCATTATACCTTATAACAGCTTTCATCAAAGTTAACTAATTTGATTACAGATACGTACAATCACATGATGATAGCCCTAACTCCGCCTGAGAAACAAGTGAACCTGAATTACGTGGAGATTATCAGTCTGGGAGGGAAGACGTTGTTCGAAGTGCCCTTAAAGGAGGTCGACAAGCGCAAGAAAACTTACTTAGCCGAAGCCTTCGTGCCGCCTAATGAGTTCTTCTATATTGCGGTATTTTTACCCACCTACATATCTTGTTCAAAAAGTCTTTGCGAAGTTATTTACCTCTTTAGTTCATTGTTTTGTCACCCGCTTTGCACGGAGGGAAGTGGACAATAATTTATTTCCAATTCCTCGTATTAATTTAACTTTCTGATTAATTTCGTTGCGGGTTAAAGACAAGTTAGACATTCCCGGAGACTCGCCGAGCTTCAATGCTCGGTGTCATTACTTTGCGTGCCACTGTTGATCCTGCGACACAGGAGTTGCAGTAGCAGGTGTGAGGGCGGGACAATCTCCATTACTTGTAGTAATGGATCTTCTATAGTAATATTATAAAAAGGAAAGATTTTATTGTTTGTTTGTATTGAAGAGGCTCTGAAGCTGCTGAACCGATTTGAAAGTTTATTTCACCATTAGAATTTAGAAACCTGCATTATCCATGGTGAACATAGGTGACATAATGTTTTATAAAAAGTCTAAAAGTGTGTGAAAGAAAGTTGTTTTACAACACTTATAATTACTTAAGGAGGGCTGGACCAATTTTAATGATTTTGTTTTGTTGAATTCGTCTTCGCTAGGAGTGTCGCTTGGACAGGCGATGGCTAGTATGTCACATAACACACAAGCATTAATGGACTTTTCAAAAGAACTTTAACAGTCTCCGTGGCGCAGTTGATTGGACTTTGGTTCTGAAACTAAAGGTCGTGGGTTCGATCCCCGCACTGAGAACAATATTTGTGTGATCTGCAGGCATTAGCATTATCAGGTCTGGGAATATATGCCTATGTGTTAATATATTTTATTTGTTTGTCTTTCATGGTCTAATAGCTTTTTCGGGTATTATCATTACTTGTGATTTCCTTATGTTGTCTCCCCTGAATAGAAATAGGTAGGTAATATTGTAATTAATTTTTGTATATATAGAATTTTGTGGTTTTCAGATCAATGGTATTGATGCAGCCAATCAGGAATTAAGGCGAATGGGGCCCACTGCTGTACAATCTAAATCACCAGGTAAGTATTACTCGTTTTTGATCAGAAAACAGAAAATGTTAGAACATTCATGAATAAAATCAGAATATTAATCATTTTTCCATTCATTTCAGATGTCCCGTATCTAACAACGCCGCGAAAGGTAATATGATCATTAATATTTTGTGTGAAGTGTGTTTCGTGTGTGTTCAAGCTGGCTGTGACACGAGAGAATACTCGCACCGCGATAAGTACCTATTGTGTCATCCATAGGCATTTGTTTCGGGTCTGGGTGTTTATGAGACCGAAAACTTCTTCGGAGTTCCTGATACCCACGACACAAGACTTGATTTTAGTGTGTTCACGACTATGTATGTGACTGTTGTGTGTATTTTATTTATTTATTTGATTTACTTACGAAAAATATATGACGCCTAGTCAAGTGACTTATAATTATTACGATAAAATACAATGTATGTAAATTATAATGTAAGTACATTGTAAAGTTTCTCGTAGTTCCTGATCAACGACTCAAGACCCGACCTTACTGTGGTATCAGAATTATGTTTGTGACTGTTGGGTGTATTTATTTACTTTGGAAAAATATATCACTCCTAGTCAAGTGACTAATAATTATTACAATACAATACAATGTATGTAAATTGTAATGTATTGTAAAGTATCCCTTAGTTCCTGATACACGACACAACGCTCGAACTTACTGGTATCAGAATTATGTTTGTGACTGTTGGGTGTATTTATTTATTTATTTATTTCAGATAGAAGCTCATTCTCGGTCCCGCGTGGTGCTCAGCTGCAAGGTGGAGAGTTTGGTTCCCGTTTCCGCCAAGTGGATCAAGGATTCCGTCGTGGTCCAGCCGCTGATCTCCAGCTTGTATGTTCACTCTTCTCACTCTCTCTTCGTTCATTCATTCATCATTTCACTCTCTTCTTTTGACAGTCTCCGTAGCGTAGTTGTTTAGGCAGTTATTCGTTCGAAAATATTAAACTGTATGGTGGTAGGTCTTTCAAATATGAGATAAAATGTATATTGGCGCTATGTGCTCTGATGCAGTACTATATCTGTGAAATGAATTGGCAGTCCTGTAGTCTGCAGTATACACAGACTTACAGATTCACTGGTGGTAGATCTTTCATATATGAGAGGCTGCCTGGGTAGGTACCACCGTAATTTCTATGTCTCCCGCCAAACATCTGTATAAATGCACTGTTGTGCTACGGATTGAAGGACATTGTAGCCAGAGTAACTACTGGACATAATAGCAACTCAACATCTTATGTCTCAGGATGGCGAGCGCAGCGGAATGCCAAAGCACTGCTTTGTAATTCAAGGTGTTTGGTTTTGCTACTGTTCATGAGCGGTCGTATCGCCTACCACCAAGCGAACGGCAAGCTCGTTTTGATATTTATTTCATAAAAAAATTTAAAGCCGGTCTCCAATTTTTAACCGATTTCTAATTATTTATTGTTTCCAGACAGACCACATCTATAGAGCACGAGATTCGAGATATGTCTGAAGGAATGGCTGGGACGTACTCGTGTGTGGCTGAGAACGTGGCTGGAGTCAGTACCTCTGACACGGAACTTGTGCTAAAGGGTATGTTGTTAACTAGCATTAACTAGTAATGGGAACTATTGCTATTTCAAATTAACCTCACCACCATGTTATTAGCCTTAGCATGCTCTAAACTTCTGCTATTACTAATTGCCCCCCACAGATTTTGTAAGCAAATCGGACCATATATCATAACAACTTTTTGGCATGTAAAATTACACACACAAATTGACTGCTCAGTTTCTTCTTCAAATGGGTTCGTAAAACATACCCACAATATTACACAAAATATTAGCCGATCGGCTTTGTAAACACAATTTCAAATCGCAATATTTAGCTTATTTAAATAACTTGTGAAATGTTATTATCGACTTCACGTGCTTTTTAGATAGCTATTGCTATTTATTCCATTACTATTGTCAACCCAAGATTTTTGATCTCAAAAATTTTGATAAAAATTGAATTCTGTAGATAAGATATAATAAAATGTCTAGTTATTTAGACTCCGCCTGTGAAACGAGAGGCCGCGGGTTCGATCCGCAACGAGAGAAATATTTGTGCAGCTCACGAATATTCCTTCCGGGTCTGGGTGTTTGTGAGACCGAAACGTTTCTCGTAGTTCCTGATACCCACGACATAAGATTCAATCTTAGTGTTTGATCAGGATTATGTATGTGACAGTTGGGTGTTATTTATATTTATTGTGTTGTAGTCACAAACTGCATTCCATAAGTGACGTTTTGTTTCAGTCTATCCACCACAAGTGACGATTCGACCTGTGAACAAAACCCTGGAGATTGGAGACGAGTTGGATGTGACTTGTACTGTGTGGAGTGAAGTTCTGCCAAAGAAATTCCAATTATTGGTAAATGGGAACGAAACACAGCATGGTAAGCATTCTAAACTGTACTGTACTGTATCAGCCCATATACGTCCCACTGCACGGCACGGGCCTGCTCTACAATCGAGTATCGACAGTACGATTGAGAGTGGTTAGGCCATATAGTCCACCACGCTAGCCTAGTGCGGGTTGGTGGACTTACATGTCATAGATTTTTGAAGTGAAAACTTCTTTAGCGGCGTTGAGCACTTTTTCTGTAATGGGTATAAAATCTTAAACTCGCGTCAGGACACGTGACCTGATCGTAAGACGAAAAGCGTAAGACGGATGGAGAGTAGACAGCTGTCAGTTAGCTGTCAGTTTATAAAGCTTTGATGAATTGCCAATGATTTTGAGTGGAGATTCCAACATAAACTTCGCAGACGATAAAAATCAACTATTAATTGAATTTTTAAATAATAAATTTGGTTTAACTATGTCGAATGATCGCAATCTTAGCACAACGAAATACAAAACTACTATTGATGCGGTCTTTATTAGACATTTAAATAGGTTCGAATCAAAACTGTTCGTTTCTTACTTCAGCTACCATAAACCTATCGTATCAGTTTTAGAGATTGGCGATGATAGTTCTGGTAATGATGATGGTGAAAAAGTCGTTGAAATTATGGATGAAAGTTGATTTTTCGGAGAGATAAACTTTTTAATGTAAAATAATTGTAATAGTAAGTGTTAAATTTTTAATGTAATATAAATTGTCATGTTTGTGTACGATAGCGCAATAAATGAATATTGTATTCTACCACATAAATGATAGTACTTTTATACTGATAAAGCAATTGGTGCAAAATTATTCCCTAACCATTCCAAAATATCAAACATGCTCAACGTTAATAATCAAGTTTTCACTTCTGCCGGCACTCCCGGAGTGCAACCCGTCTTTTTAGCCTTAGCTGTCGTATCGCTTACCATCAGGCGAACGGCATGCTCGTCACGCCATTCATTGAATGAAATAAAAATGTGAATATTTGTTTTTATTGCAGCAACCGATATAGAATCCAGTGCTGAAGGGGCATTTATTTTCAATAAAATAATACATAATGTGACTGAAAAAGACAGTGGCGTGTACACATGTGTGACGGCTAATAGAGGTAATGCTTATATACTAACATGTCCTAAAATGCGATTGACCTAAACTTATTATGTTAAAAATCTTGTTTCAATTGATACATTGCACTAGATATTCATTGCCAAATCTGTAAAAAAACAACAGAATATTAAAATCTTAACAAATGGAAATAAGGTTTTAGGTGCATTTCAACAACTTTCAATAGGCTGAAAATGGCTGAACACATTCTAATTTGGATATTCTATAATGGAAATATAAATATTTGAAGTTTTTAAAATATACACAAAGCAGCATATTTAATTCAACGTAGTTTCGCATTAGCTGAGTACTTATTAATTATAATTGTATTATTCGAAGTTATACATTTCAACAGGGGGAGAAGCCAACCAATCGACCAACATAATAGTGAAGCCGCGTCCAACAGCCCAAATATTGGGTCCACACACCCTCACAAAACTATTGCACACTACATGCCAAATGGTATGCCGTGTGGATAACGCCAACAAGGTCCAATGGCTGGCTCCAAACGGAACCACAGTCGTCGACCATAACGTAAATGGAAGCACTATTGAAGTTCTAAATGTTAATGCTACTGAAGATGGTGTTTGGAAATGCATAGGCATCAGAGATAGGTTTAACGGTAAGTCACTTTATTGTAGAGATTATTAAGTTATGCAACTGTTCAAAATTATACTGTATTGCTAGTACACCAATAATTATGTCTACCCTATTTTGCTCTATGCTTAAAGATCGTGTTACGTTCTTGAAACCGCATTGTGCGAATAAGAAGTAAAATTTAGAAATGTAGTAGCACTTTGATTTTCTGTACTTCTTCTTGGTATCCTTCGTCGTTTTTTAACATGGTCAATTTAGGTAGCATCTATTTTCCAGACCTTTTGAGTCTTGATAAGTGGTGGTGAAAGACCGACGTGCCATGCGGTGAGCAGCGGTTGTGGGGGTTGGCTGAGGGCCCGAAATGTATACGCGGTGAAACAATTGGAGGTTGATGCTAGGCAATAACAAGGCGGAGTTGGCAATATATAAAGGGGACTGTAATTTTAATGTCCCCTTCAGAAGGGGCTGGTCCGCGGTGCGGATGCGGTTGGGTCAGGATCAAGGATAAGAACGCACGCCTACCTTACATCGGCATCCTCGGCGAGGTGGCGCGCAGTTCCGGCGGATGGCGTCGACGCAGCAATACGTGACACGACACACACAAACAGGGGATTGTCCCGTGCAAAATAGCTATGCCGGCATCAATTTTACGGTCCTCAGTCCTTAATTAATTAGTGTTATCGTTAGAGCGGCGTGCGATTAATTATTTGTTCGCGGATTAGCGGGGGCGCCATATGCACATGCAGGGTAGCGGCGGTGGGAACAGCTAATGCTAAAGCTATGTGCCCGACCCACTGCCACTTCAACTTGCCAATCCTATGGGCTATGTCGGTAACCTTGGTTCTCCTACGGATCTCCTCATTTCTGAATCGATCTCGTAGGGAAACACCGAGCATAGCCCGCTCCATGGCTCGTTGAGTGACTTTGAGCCTTTAAATGAGGCCTACAGTGAGAGGCCACGTCTCGGTGCCGTATGTCATCACTGGTAACACACAACTATCGAAGACTTTCGATTTAAGGCACTGAGGTATTTTGGACGAGAAGACGTCGCGAAGTTTCCCAACCGAGTTGGATTCGCCGATTGACCTCTCTCTCGAAGTTGGACCTGCCTAATCGGACCACTTGTCCTAAATAGACATATTCGTCTACAACTTCGAGAGTCGAGCCCCCAACTCTAATAGGGGTGGGCACAACATGGATATTCGACATGATCTTCGTTTTATCCATGTTCATTTTAAGACCCACCTGTTGGGAGACTCGATTAAGGTCTTCGAGCATAGTGCTAAGGTCTTCCAGCGATTCTGCCAAGACTACAATGTCGTCGGCAAATCGAAGGTGAGTAATATACTCGCCGTTGATGTTGATGCCGAATCCTTTCCACTGCAAGAGCTTGAAGGCATTTTCCAGCGCGGCAGTGAACAGTTTCGGAGATATGACATCTCCCTGTCTCACGCCTCTCTGTAGTGGAATAGCCTTCGTGCTCTGATCCTGTACTCGGACCGACATGGTGGCGTTGTTGTATATACACCTCAACACTTCGATGTCAACATACCGATAGTCTATGTGGCACCGCTGAAGAGACTGTAGCACAGCCCAGGTCTCGATCGAATCAAAGGCTTTCTCATAATCCACAAACGCTAAACAAAGCGGCAAGTTATACTCCTCGGTTTTTTGTATAACCTGCCGTAGCGTATGAATATGGTCTATGGTACTAAAGCCTTTTCGGAAACCGGCTTGTTCGGGAGGCTGGAAGTCATCAAACCTGCCTTCGAGACGATTTGTGATGACCCTCGAAAACAACTTATAGACATGGCTCAGGAGCGAGATGGGCCTGTAGTTCTTCAGCAAAGTGTTATCACCTTTTTTGAAGAACAGTACCACCACGCTCCTGCTCCATGCCTCCGGCGTTGAGCCCTCGAGGAGAACGGAATTGAAAAGAATATCATCGCTAAAGTGTCGGATTAACTCGGCTCTCGGATCTTCGGCCGAGCTAACGGTAGGTTCGGCAACCGAGGTGTAAAGCTGTCCGTAGAACCTCTCGATCTCTCTTAATACCTCTGCCCTCGTCGATACCACGCGGCTATCATCCGTTTTCAGCCTAGACAACTGGCTTTGCCCAATAGACAAGTCTCTTGCAAACACTTTGGAGCCTCCGTTCCGCTCAATTGTCTCCTTAATGCTCACAGTAATGTGAGCACGGACATCGTGTCGCAAGGACTTCCAGATCCGTCTATTGAGCCGCCGATATGCTTCGGCGTCAACGGAAGACTGCAGCGTCAAAGATCGACGTTCGGCCATGAGGTCAAGAGTCTGGCTCGAGAGTTTTTGTGGTCTATCTCTACGGCGAGGTCTAAAATACTTAGATCCCACCGTATGGACAGCGTCTACCAAACCGCTGTTTAACTCGTCCACTGCAAGGTTTTCTTTGAGACAATCAAAGCGATTTGTCAACTCGAGTTGAAAGCTCTCGGGGTTTTGGATATGGGCGCGAGTAGGTCGGAGCGTATACTTCATCAAGCGACGCCTTTCTAATTGGAAGTTGATATTCAATGTGCCCCTAACCATTCGGTGATCACTACCGGTTTTCACCCTGTTGATCACAGATACATCACTGAACATCCGTCTATTCGTCGTCAAGATGAAATCTATCTCATTTCTCGTAGAACCGTCAGGACTCAGCCAGGTCCATTTCCTGTGAGGCGGCTTCTGGAAAAAAGAGTTCATCGCGAAGAGTCCCTCTTTTTCCAGAAAGTCAGCCAGCCTCTGACCCCTGAAGATCCGTTGCCCATGTCCAAATTGCCCCACTTTCAACTCTGCATCGCTTCTCTTGCCCAACTTTGCGTTGAAGTCCCCCATAACAACATTGAAGTAGGTTTTGGAAGTATGTATGGCCCGACTTATGTCCTCATACATCTCCTCTACTTCTTCATCTGGGTGTGTCGAGGTCGGCGTGTATACCTGTATGACCTTCAACGAATATATTTTTGATATTCTGAGTATAAGGTATACTACCCTGCTCGACACACTTTCGATCGATACGATGTTGTTGATGAGAGACCTGTGGACGAGAAATCCGACACCTCCTCGGGACTGTTGGTCATCCCCCCGGTAGAAGAGCAGGTTACCAGACTTCAGGGTTATCGTATCCTCCCCGATTCTTCGGACTTCCGATAACCCCAGAATATCCCAGTGTAACCCGCTCAATTCTTCTTCCAGTTCGACAATCTTCTCATCTGTCCTCAAAGTGCGTATGTTGTGTGTTACCAGGGCCAGTCGTCGTCGGGGGTGGTAGCCGGGGCCAACCCGGGGATTCTTAGCACCCCCTGCCCCACCGTAACCATGGCTGCTACCATCGCCAGGAATAGTGGGGCTGCCGAGGACTGGGGACCTGGTCAATATTTGTGTCGCCATTGAGGGGTATTTGCCAATACTCGCCACGCTTGGCAGGCGGGTTGGCGAGCGCAGGAGGGGACTCGCGCTGATGACGCTGCTGCCCATCATCAACAGGGGAAAGGAAATAGGGTTTGTGAGTAGAGGATATAATGGGAAAGGAGAGTATGGCCTGTAGGAGTGGATACTGCAGTCATGGAAGGGAATGTTTGTAGTGACTGCAGTAGCTCGGGGGCCGAGGTCGCGTACTCGTAGCACCTATTCTAGGACAGGCCATGACCACTAGATAGGAGCATCCCTGACACGGCGGGAACACTTACATAACACGAATGCGTGTGTGGCGCGTGCGGCGATGCGAAGCGAAGTTGCGGAACTGGGGGTGCGCTAGCGTGTCCCCGCGGTCCTCGCGCGACGTCACGCGCGAAGAGTACAGAATATAATCGGTAAAGCGTGCGTTAGAGGGAGAAGGAAAGAGCGGGAATGTTGGATAGTAAGGATTCTGCAATACTGCCAACTGCGCGTGAAATACATATAAAATGAAGGTTTGAGGCATCGTCGAATAGTTAATGACCTTGTATCGAAATGTATAAATATGGCGTAACCAATAAGCGACTATGATAAATTTCGACTCTATCTCTCGTTATAAGGAACTTCCATTCTATTTTTCCAGCATCTGATGCAGTGGAAGTGAACATATTAATAAAACCAAAAGTATCAATACAAGGGTCGAAGAATATAACAGTACTTAACGGAACTGTGCAACAAGTGGAATGTCACGTAGTGGCCAAACCGTTGCCGAGGATCATATGGCATAGGGAAACTGAGAAATTCCTCAAAAATACGGTAAGTATTATTATGTATTAGCCCATATATGTCCCACTGCAGGGCACGGGCCTCTCTACAATCGAGATTAATATTGAGAGTGGTTAGGCCATATAATCCACCATGCTGGCCTAATGCGGGTTGGCGGACATTTCATACCATAGAAATTCATATAAATCGCTATGGTATGCAGGTTTCCTCATAGTGCATAGTGATCTATCAATTCACGGATGACTCCGAAAGGTCAGAGGTGTACCCTGGGATGCGAACCTGAAGCACCGTGATTACACCGTACCTATATTATTTCAACTTTGTGTAATTTCGCCCGCTTTTCTGCTCAACCCTCAACATTCTGTCCACTCTTTAGTTTCTGATAAGACCATTGGCTCTATTAAATTTATAAGTATAGTTATTATTTTAATATTAGGTGTGATGAAACTACACAGATAGATAGTTAAAAAAGTACCAATATAACATTGTTAATTTTTCATTGCAAAATCCAAAAAAAAAATACATAGACACGATAATGTTAGTCGGCAAGCTTGATTTTACTATGAGCCATTAAGATGGTTTTATTAAACGACTCAAAAAATCCGAGCATATTCTCATTTCACCAGAGTATTTGTTTGGGATATCCATAAATAGGCATATAACCCTTAGAACCTTTTATTATATCCTGACTTTTCACTTGCGTTCTTTTCGAATCCTCCTTCCCAACTTTATGATTGCAGATAGTCCCATTGAACGACAATTTGTATAAGAGCATCCTCACTTTGAATAGTACCAAGGAACAGGTGAACGGCACATATTTCTGCTTCGGTGAGAACTCTGAAGGTATCGACCAAGATAGCATTGTGGTCAATGTGAGGCGGAGAATACTACTATTAGAGGGATTTCGTGGTAAGTTTAAATAAATTCCTTGCTATTTAACTGACTTCAAAAAATCAGGAGGTTCTCAATTCGACTGTATGTTTTTTTTGTTTGTTACCTCATAATTTAATTTAACTTTTCCTTAACACTTTCCTGTAATTACAATTTTAGTTAAATTTAATATCATCATCATCATCTCAGCCACAGGAAGTCCCCTGCTGAACTTAGAGCTCCAAGGATCCCAACATTGACCTGTTGGAAGCGGCCTGCATCCAGCGACTTCCTGCAACTCTTTTGCATTTTTTTTTAAATTTGTTTTTTGATGATTGATTTGTAATTCAAGATGATGTTTTGCTACTGTTTATGAGCTGTCGTATTGCTTAGCATCACGCGAATGACATGCTCGTCTCGCCATTTATAGAAAAAAAAATGTTATGTTCAATTTCAGATAACTCCGTAGAACTGTACTCACAAATAGAGTTTCAGTGTACTATAGACTGCTACCCGCCCGCCATAGTGAGATGGTACCACAATAGCACTGAGATTGTACCCACCAGTAATATTCACTTGTCCGCCGATAATTTCACTTTGTACATAAAGAGAGTTAATTTTGAAGATCTTGGGGATTATAGCTGCGAGGCTGATAACGGATTTGAAAGCCTCGATGTCAATGGGACGTTAAGGGTTCATGGATTGGGTATGTTTGTCATTGTTTTTTTTTAATACTTTTTTTGTCCCGCCTTTGCTGTACTTTATGTAAGCCAGGATCAAAATGAATTGTGCAATGACACCGAGCGTTGAAGATTGTTTTTTTTTTTACGGAGATATAAAGCCTCCATGGCGGAGTTGGTTAGATGCCGGTTGTGAAACGAGAGGCTGGTTCGATCCAAATCGCACGTTGAAAACAAAAGTGACACTATACGAAATTTGGCAGAATTGAGTTACAGCAAGATCTTAAATCTACAGAAATAACTACGTCATGTCCAAAAATCCATTTTTTAATAAGTCACTTATTGTATCGAACGTAGTGATTACTTTCTCTATGATTGTATCGCTAGATGTCAAAAGCAACAACATCAGGTCTATTTCAATTCATAGTCAAGTTATGGAACTTATAAAAGTTACAAAATCTTAAAACGCCTATTCTGAAAAAAGTGGTTTTTCGTTTAATGTCAGTTTTGTTTTCAACGTGCGAAATGATACGCGCCGAGATAAATGTTTGCGTGAACCATAATTATTTCTTTCGAGTTTGGACGTTATTGAACTTAGTGTGGGGTCAGGACTATGACAGTGACTGTTGGGTGTGGTTATTTATTTTTACCATTGCTCCTTCCGTTCTGGATGGAGTGACACGTAAACGATAGGTAACATTCTGCTATATGAAAGTCCTTACACCGAGTGGTTCGTAAATTGATATTGAGAGTCAAATCAATCAAATCAAAATATTCTTTATTCAAATAGTGTTTCAATAGAGAGATTTTATCTAACATTTAGTCAATCTGACCATATGATATTTACGTATTTTAATTGATTACAGAATCGCCTGTGATACTAAAAGATACAAACAAACAAACATCGCCTGTGGGAAAGCCGGCAAAAATCACGTGTAGGTGAGATTTTTGAGGAGTAGACCGCTATAGGTTTTGTAAGTGGACGAATAGTCAGCAACGATTTCCCAAATATACAATTGTTACTTCAGAAATGAGAAATGAAATTGTTTATAGATAATTATTATGAGTTTCTACTTTCAATTAATTACATAGAATAATTTTGGGCGAATATTTTTGTATGGGTTCCATTGATTTATTTTAAATTTCAATGAAAATAGTCTTTTTTCGTATCAAAAAATACTAATTCCGGATAAACTAACTTAGCAATTTCACTGAATAGGTAGTTATTTTCATAATTATTTTTTCAGAGTCATGAAGGGAAACCCATGGCCTACAATTGCATGGCAGTTCAGGAATGGAACATCGAAAGACTTTACAATCCTCCCCAATAATGTTACAGTTGATGGAGACTACAATTTACTCATTACACAGGTTACTAATATTCACGAAGGTGAATATAGATGTACAGCTAAAAATGTTATTGGAATGGATCAACATGACATCAATTTCAGTGTTCAATGTGAGTTTATTATTTACTTTTGGTATCGATTGTACATTTAAGTCTATTTGTTATTTTAAGAACCAATTTTATTCAATGTAATATCTACATTTATTTTGCCGTTGCCAAAGTAAATATTTTGTATTGATTTTGGATGTATGTTTAGAAATATATTTTGCCATTTTTTCTATTTACCTTTATTCAGAGCCAAACATCACAATCTTATCATTTTTCCTTTTTAAAGGTTACCTGGAATAAATAATCTAGTGTGATAAGACCTCTTGTACCATTATTAATACACGACACACAACAAAAGACTCAATGTTAGTGTGGGGTCAGGACTATGTATGTGACTGTTGGATGTATTTTACATAAATAAATAAATATTTGCACCTTGCCCTTTTTCGTCTCCATTCCATCCATCGTGTATCCTTTTAGATATTTTTATAGAATAATCATAAAATTGATGTATTTTTAATTTTATTGTTATTATAAAACAGTCGTATTTTTAAAACAGACCCACCTAAACTCATTACACTAGAAGAGGAAGTGAATGAATCAAAGCCTCGTGATGTGAAAGCCGGAGACAAAGTAAAATTCTCGTGCAAGGCTGTCGGGTCTCCAAAACCAATCACAGTGTGGACAAAGGACAAACAACCAATAGCATTCTCCAAAAATGTGTGAGTAACATCTTAAGCTATTTTCTATTGAAAGGTTATGAAATGAAATGAAAATATTTTTTGGTTCCGTTTTTTGTTCACCATCATTTACTTACATTGGCATTACACTGACAGCCGGCGTCCAACCTTTATAACTAGTCTTTACCCATTTTACGGCCTTACACATACTATTACTATTACATTACGAATATAACTTTTTGCTGTTTATATTAAGAAAACATATCTCAAATAATACGTTTTTATAAAGAAATAAATAAATAACACCCAACAGTCACATACATAGTCCTGACCCCACACTAAGATCGAGTCTTGTGTCGTGGGTATCAGGAACTACGAGAGACTTTTCGGTCTCACAAACACCCAGACCCGGAAGAAATATTTGTGGGCCGCACAAACATTTCTCTCGGTGCGGGGATCGAACCCGCGGCCTCTCGTTTCACAGGCGGCGTCTAACCGCCTGCGCCACGGAGGCTGTTTAATAGAGAAAATCTAAATTCCTTATATTTTTACAACAACATTACAACCACGCATTCGCACGCCACAACTTTAGATTAATTATAATACTAATTATGAATTATAATATATTTAAACACATGGCAGGTCAAGCTTGCATGTAACTATTAATTTACCTATTAAATAATTATGATAAATGACAGAGTAAATCTCAATTATTTTTTCCTTAGTCTCCTTACGGATAGAAGAAGAAGAAGAGTCTCCTTACGGATACCCTTGTGCTTGTTTTTGTAGCGATGTTTTTGCGTAGACTGCGGGCGGGGCGAAATGGCCGGAATTGTTTCGTGTAAGCGCATCGCAGAAAACAAGAGAAAGGGGTTTGGACGCGGGATGTTTTTATGGAAGAATCGCGTTGAAACATATTTTTCCGCCATTATCCACTTTATCGTTTTCAAGCTGTGTCTGTAAATGTTTTCAATGGAAATTCCTAAAAGAAAATAAGGTCATAATATTATAACAATTAAATATTTGGTATAGGTATCGAATACTGAGTAGGGAATGCAAATCTCGCGAGATTAGGGCTCAAGCGAGATCTCGCCAATTTCGAGATCTCGCGGGATTAGTAGTTTAGTGTTTTCTTTTTTGCAAATAATCACAATATTTGAAAAAATTCAAATCTCAAGCCATTATTAATTACGAATGATTTTGAAAGTAGCTCCTTAAGAACCACAAAATGTCCAAAGAATCGTCTGTTAAACGGCTTCTTATTTTGTTGGCCAGATAACCAGCCACTGAATAGGCCCTTTCGGATTCTACGCTAGTTAGAACCATAGATCTCAGACAGTTATCCACGAACTGTAAAAGTTCGCCTATAGACCCCCCGGACTGGTATAAATTCATTTCCTTTTTGATTAATGCCTCCAGAGAATTCGTAGTTACTTTTTTGTCTCTAGGTTATTTGAACGCAACAGTCAATGTTCATTATCGTTATCATAAAATTCAGCTATATCCTTAGCGGTGGCAGCTAATGTTGATGCGATCGACCGAGATGGATCTGAATTTGTCTGTGTCTGTGAATTAGTCAGATTGTTTTAAGTGATTTAATTTCAGTTCGAATCATATTTTATGCTCGAGTGCAATCTCGTTAAACTCGCGAGATCTCGCCTTTTTTTCGTGCGAGATCAATCTCGCTAAAAAAGGCCGAGATCTCGCGAGAACGAGATTGCATTCCCTAATACTGAGTAGCCTCCTTAAATAGGCAGTTCCACCAACCTAACGCGCTATAATTTTCCTTCCAGCTATCTCTCCGATGAGAACGACCTGGTAATAGAGAAGACGAGTGTATACGACAGCGGCTGGTACTCCTGCTCAGCCAGCAATAGTCTCGGCACGATCCAGAGGAACTTCACCTTGTATGTCTATGGTATAAATTAATTCAGATCTTAATCACTCTGCACTAAGTTTTAGGTGAATATTGTGAAAGTAAAGCTATGAAATATTAAGTTTCGCTTATAATATTTGGTCTAATTGAAAATATATATTTTTCTCTACACAAAAAAGTAGGTTTCATCGAGACACAAAAATAAATTCATACCCATACTTATTTTCATAGTAAATTGGGCATTCTTTCCCTCTCCATTTTTAAATAAAAATTAACGTTTGTTACTCAACCTCAACAGTGGAAAAATGCTCTAACGTTACATAGTTTAAATAATAATAAAGAAATGCTAAATCTATGTTATATGCTTTATTTTACAGTATATATTATATAAAACAGATAGTATCCCTTATACGTTTTAGTACCTCCAAAAATTACCCAAGAGACTTCGGAAACCTCCAAGGATACGCTGGAAGGCCAATTGGTGGAGCTGCCATGTCCTGTCATCGGAGAGCCTAAACCCCAAGTAGAATGGATGCACAATGGAGTGTCGGTAAACGATGCTAGGAAATACGTCGACGAATTTGGACTGAGGTATATTATTTCACGGTTTTGTTATTATTACTATGAGCCCGTAATCCTATCGCCGGGCAATGGCCTCTCTTTCTGCTTTCTAAACATCTCTATTAAGGGCTTGGCGATTGGAAAGATGAGGCAGTCGACCTTGGTGTCCAAATTACCCTAAAACCGCTTTGCGTTGGATTGTCAGGTTGAATTAGTACGACTTGGTAGAACGTCTATCATATTTTTTTATTATATGGCTCTCATATTTTTTGTCATCGTCCCATTGCATAGCACATATAAAAAAAATCTTAAATATATCTTTTGAAAATAATGAAGTAGGTATTTTGAAAAGTGTAGTTAGGTATACAATACAATGCATGTACTCTGACATTGGCAAAATGATCGAATGCCGATGGAGCCATACAAGTTTTAAAAGAAGAAGATAAACATGAAACAGAGCTCGAAGGATGATTGAGCTTAAATATATAATTACTAAAAGATATGAATTATTTGTAGGTTTGTTGCAAACTTGACTGACTTCGGAAACTACACGTGCGCCGTCAGAAATCCATTCGGTAACACTTCCGTCACTTACTCTGTGTACATATGGGGTAAGTTTATATTTACTTACATCAGCTCGTAAATGATCCAATGCTAGGGGAACTACCATGTTAGACGAAAGGATAAAGATAATTTGGGTGATGGCTGATATGTGAGAGGTTGCCCGGGTGTATGCATATATGCTGCCTGCCGCAAAGTCTATTTCTCCTGCCAAATAGCAGCCGCTCCCACCAAATACATTGATGTGTTCCGGTTTGAAGGACATAATAATCAGAGTAACTACTGGACATATTGAGACTTAACTTCTTATGGCTCAGGATGGCGAGTGCAGTGGAATGCCAAGCATAGCTTTATAATTTACGGTGTTTTTGCATTTTGCTACTGTTCATCAGCGTGTATCGCGCGTATCATTAGGCGAACGGGTTACTAGTCTCGCTATTCATTGCAATAAAAAATATATAACTAAGCAACTTACCTAACTGTAATACTCTTTCTCCTTCTTTTAAATCCATCCAAAGGTTGCCTGCCGATATGCTATGGCTATAAGCGATTGGGCCGCTTTTTGTACTTTCAAATTTCAATAGCTGGTATTTCTTTATATTTTTAAATTATTTTTGTTTGTTAATAAAGATTGAATAAATAAATATTTTTAACCTGCAGATAACCCACAGGGTCTTTGAAAAGGGATAAAAAAATATGACGAGAAGTTCAGAATCTCATAATAATTATTATTCTTAATGTTATTTTCAGTGCATCCATACATAGAACCGCCTCTGGACCTGCTAAAAGACGTTTTGTTAGGTGATAATATCACATTACAATGCGATGTCGTCGGGTTCCCCATACCGCAGATAACATGGGCTTTCCAGGGCACAGCGTTGCTTGAGAATACTACAAATGTGAGGTATGTAGTTGTGCTTGTAGAGTAAAAAATTAATTGAATACATTGAAATGTACTTTCATGGAGTAAATTAAAGGGTTACAGATTGAAAACATTCTCAATTTATTTATACTTGGCTGAATGAATATGAGACTCAAAATCAATTATGATTTTGAATGCCCCTTATTTAATATTGGTATAGGTTTCAATATCTTGCTTGAACTTGTGTATTCCTTGATTTAGTTACGTTATTAATATACATGTAGTAGAAAACACTGGTTTAGGTGATCTTAAGAAAGATAGCCTATTCGATATAGGTCGATATCAATAGGTTTGATTAATTTTATTTTTCAAATCGAAATGTAAACACGGTATATGTTCTGGGTTCTTAAGCCACTACACCTCGCAATACACAGCCCATTTCTCTGGCCCATGAAGGTACTACATTAGGTAGATATTATTACGCAACAAATAATACAATGTTGTACTATAACATGTTAATTTGTTACAGTTTCAATGACGTGGGCAACTTGTACATTACGAACGTGACGACAAACCAAGAGGGGACATACGATTGTGTAGGGGAGAACTTCGCCGGTATCGCTACAAAATCATTTTACGTCAAAGTTAATGGTAAGTTCCTGTTGTATCTTATTCATATTTTTCGAGCATGGATTTATATAAAACACAGGAGTCTTAAGTCATCATGAATTGTGATGAGTCAATTTCACAATCATAATCTTAATCAAATAGGGATGTCCCATATTCAACAGTTCCTAGTAATTCAAAATTATATAGTGTTCATATTTCAAAATATAAATAACTGCTACATGATTTTACTTGCTTAAAACCGTTATCATCGTTACTAAGAAAGTAAAGAGTTTTCTACTTTTAACAAGTGGTAGAGTTATAGATAACGTGACCATTTATTTTTTGTGCCAGAGCGGGACATCAGTGGGAATTAAATAATAATAATAATAAAGTTTTTAGTGTTTTACAAGTTTAATCATAGAAGATTGAATAACATAAAGTAAAAATCAATATCGTATTTTTGTATTGTTTTTACGAAAGTGTTGGTATAATACGACCTCGCGGTTTTCAGTAGTAGTTCGGTAAAGCATTTCGAGTGAGAAATATATTTTAAATTTTTGTTTGGTCTGTTTGCAAAAGTGGGACGATGTCGGCCTTGCTGGGGACACCGGGACAGACTTCCTGAAAGCGGGACTGTCCCGCCTAAAGCGGGACGTATGGTCACGTTAGTTATAGACCAAGAGCCCGTGGCCGCCAGACTTTCTTCATTTTATAAAAGCTGAAAGTTTGTCTGCGTGTGCCTCTGACATAGGCAACACACGGTCACGGCTATTATGAATTTCCGATCATGGTGGCTGTGGAAGTTATGAGCTTTAATATGTCTGGCAAGATGAAAGAATCATGAACGGTATTTGACTACCAAGGAAACAACTTTTTTGAAATTCAGTGTTGCCCACGGTGATTGCCGGGTTCCCAATACCCCTATACTCGTCCAATATTTTTTCGTACAACTCCGCTGTGAATTCATGGCGCATTCATAGGTGGCAGTGTTCTTCAGTTTGCTCGTATGCCGAACCTATTGAATACAACAACAAAGCCCAGACATGTTGCCACACGATGACTATACAAAAGATTTTCCCTGCTATGGCATCTGCTTCCTGCATCAAATTAAACTTTTAATATTGAATTTGTTCCAGAACCTCCAAGAATACTGGATGACGGTTACACCGGCCCATACTTGGCAACTGACATGGACTCGTCTCTCACATTATCTTGCGCTGTGATGGGGAGACCAAAAGCTATCATTAGGTGGTCGAAAGACGATCTTTATTTAGACAAAGGTAACTACATATTTTCATTTATTGGTTTCTACTCTTTCGATTATTGATAGCTTTCGTGGTTGTTAGAATTGAAGTAAATGTTAGTGTAATCCATAAGTATTTCTTTCGAGTCTGGCATCTGGATGTTTGTGAGTCCAATAACCCTCTTGTAGTTTCGAATATTAATAAAATCATTTCTTTTTATCTTCCTGATTCTCACGACACATAACTCATAACTTAGTATGAGGTTAGAACCTGGTGTTTTACTCTTGGGTGTATTTATTATTCGTGGCATATGCTGTGAACTGTGAAATGTGATTGATGTCGTATAAATTTTCTCAGATCCCCGCTACGATGTGAACATTGACGGACGTCTAATAATAAAGTATTTGTCTGAAGACTTGAGCGGCAACTACACGTGCACTGCAACAAACCCGTATGGAGTTGCCAACAAGACTGCAGAAGTTAACATATATCGTGAGTATACCTTTTTTAACCAACATTTATGTGCTGTAATATGTTTTTATGTATTTATGACTACGTAGTATGGAAGGTCTCTTGTACGGAAGAGGCGTTCCGTAGCCAAATGATATCATTGTTATCCCTAATGATTACATTATTATATCTAGCCAGAGAGTAGTGTAAGTCAACAGCAGAAATAGACTTCCTCCAAGAATTTCCTCACTGACTTTTCAGTACACTTACATCTATGGACAACCATGTTGCCTTTAAGTGGGCCTTTTAAACAACCATATAATAGCGTGTGACTGGTTGGTTTTATGACTGGTATGTCCATCAACAAGGCTAGAGGTGGCCTATACGGCTTAACCCCTCTGAATCGTGCTCTCAATTCTCGAGGTCCGTGCCCTGCAGTAGGATCTATATGGGCTAATATCTAAAGTATTAGTAATGAGCAGGAGCGGATCGTAAAATTGTGGGGCTCTGGGCTAACTCAGAGGCCCACTAATTCTTCAACTAATTGTTACTGAGAGGTTTACTGTAAAGTAAAAATAAGACAATAACACGGGTAATTTATTTTAATAAAATTTACCCATTTATTTCTAATAATTTAGAGCTGTTTTACAATGTAAAATTAACATATTAAAAAGTAAAGCCTGGGCCTTTTGTATACTCGAAACTCTGGGCTCCAGCTCAAAAAGCCTTTAGGTAAATTCGGCCATGGTAATGAGAGGCTTATGTACAGAAGTCCACTCTGGCTAAAGAGACTAAGACAGATTGATATACTTTATTCCAGCCCTTCCGTCCCGCATGCAGTCAGACGAGAGCCACTCGAAGGTCAGCGTGGTGGAGGGAGACAACGCGACCATCACGTGTCCCATACGCGCCTCAGACACTGATACTGTCAAATGGTATAAGGTTCGATGGTACTTTGTGATGTAGTATTTACGAGAATTTGTGTGGGTACCGCATCGATCAAATACACGCTAGATTACAAGTAGCGTAAAAAAGGGCAAGAGAAATAAGAGCACAAATAAGTGTGATTTTAGTCGGTCCGAACTGTAACAAATCATAGTTTAAACGAATAAGGTTTATTGTTACTTGAAGTTGATTATAATCTGAGACTTTTTGTTACATCTCGTAATTCGAAATTCAAATGCATCAGTATTAACATCCTCGGCCACTTTTGGCGTGTGATTTTGTTCCTGATTCTGTTTTTAGTACATATTTGATCGAAGGTGTACCGGCTTTTTGTACGAATGATAATTATGCTTAAATTATTCAAATTATTGATATTAAAAGTTCAACAATAAACTTAGTCAATTGGCTTAATCATATGGTTTCAGAAATACTTATTCTAATTAACATTATTTTAAACCTTAATTAAAAGTCCCAATGCTTTTGCAGGAAGCAAAGTTGCTAGCAACAGGCGATTTTGTTCTAAGCAATATATCTAGAAGTAACTCCTCGACGTACGCTTGCGTGGTGAGCAATGCCGTGGGGTCAGCTCACTCTACAGTCTCAGTAGCTGTGGAATGGCCTCCCACCTTCACGCAGCAGGCTGACGACCATGTTCATGTGGTGAGGGGAGACGACTCGTATCTCGATTGTGAGGTTGATGCTAAACCTAGTGCTAAGGTAATTGAACAAGTTTATGGAGAGTTTTTTGATGCAATGTGTGGTGAAACGAACATGCTGTTCGACTGATGGAGAGTGATAAGACTGCTTATGAGCAGTAGCAAAACCAAATAACGCCTTGAATTACAAATAGCTTGGTTCTGCACTGAGTTCGCTATCCTGAGACATAATTTTAAGTCTCAATATTTCCAGTAGTTATTCTGGCTATAATGTCATTCAAACTGAAAATTAACAGTACATTTACACTAATATTTGGTGGGAGATAAAGACATTGAGGTGGTACCTATTCAGGCGGCCTCTCACATATGAAAGACCTACCAGTAGATTTTAATTAATAAGTTTCTTATGAATTAACCGAAATCGCACAAAACCAAAATTTCGAATGAAACAACCTTTCCTCAGTCGCATTGGGCCACTGGTGCTTGATAATTACTCATGTCTTGACAACTCAGCTCCGTCCTTTTACTTCTCTTACAGCCGTTCTCAATAATCTATCTATCTTTAACAAAATATTTTGTTGCATATTTATATGCGTTTTATGTTTCAGATAACAAAGATAAAGAGGTAGAAACATTTTGCATATATTTATAGATATCTAAATTATATAAATATATGTGTCTATTTTTATTTTATGAAGCGTGGTATTATACCGACATAGCCATGGTAGCTATTTTAACCCCGTGTTAAAGATAGATAGGATATTGAGAACGGCCGTTAGTGAAAGATCCGACTATATACAGCACATAGTTGCTCACCATCAGGCCTCCGAAAAATAACAATAAACAATAATCTAAACCTGGATCTTGACCCTTACTTGTTATGGAGAAGAATTTACTAAGAACAAGGACAGTGGTTTTAATACACAATTTTCTTCACAGATCCGATGGTTCTTCAACTCAAAGCCTCTAGTTTTTGAAGACAAAGAGCGTTTGAAGCTGATAAAAGTGCAGTTACGCAACAATGGCACGTACAAGTGTGTCGTTAGCAACATGCACGGTACTATCACTAGGACTTTCACTCTTAATGTATTGGGTAAGTTGTGCTCCAACATTTTGACCTTTTTGTTTACATAGGTACCCTTATTCTATACATGGAAAAGGCGCAATAAGATTTTAATTGTTGCATGTGTCACTTCCTTCATATTTATTCCAGAGCCTCCATTTATATCTGAGTTCGACATACTGGACGTCCTTCTCAAGGAGGGGGTCAACGCCACACTGGACTGTAAGGCTAGGGGGACACCACCCCCAACTATAAAATGGGTTTACAAGTAAGATATATTCATATTTTTTCATACCAAGAACACTATAGAACAACTTCAACTGATGGTGCAGAGTAGCTAAATAGAGTATCTACCGACAGATATTTTAAGGTACCTAGTTGATTTATACAGTCATAATTGTATTCGGGTATGTTTCATATCAATCTTTTATCTTACGTTTATTTTAGTTTTATTTCTAACTAGCGGTCTGGTCCGATTCCACCCGGGTGCAGATACACGTTTGTAAAATGGCGGCAAACAATTTAACCTAAAACCTACATTAATAAAGTTTATTATTCCACAGCAACACACACTGGCATGAGTACAACAGCACTCTCAGTACTTCTCACGTAATGTCGGAGTCAGCTGGAGTGTTTCGATGCGAGGCTCGCAACGTGGCAGGCGCGTCGCGGCTGCTGTACGCCGTGGCGGTGGTGCAACCGCCAACCATCACGCTCACTGCTTACCAGCATGGCCAGGGAGCCACGGCGAGCGGGACTCTTCGTGTGCACGTGAGTAGGGGGAATAAATACCGGGCCAACTTCAACACTGTCCATCTAAAAACCATTGGACAATATACTAGAGCAGACACTGCAAACAAAATTTTTGTAACAAAATGAACGGTTCTATTTCTGTTTCTGTCACGCCAACGAACAATTTAACATTATCTTCCCTCTCGTTCTTCCTTCATTGTGTACCCGTGTGCATGCACCATACGCAAATATTTATTCCCGATGTCCGCTCTTGTATAATACCTCGATATTAAAAGATAAGAATATGCCCTTCAATACATTCGGAGTGATAAAATGGTCGTGTAAATCGCGTGATATTTTTTTCATAACTACGAAGTAATAGAAAAGATTAAATTAAATCTTAAATAATAAAATAACAGTTCTTGTCTAACAGGGATAAGAATTATTATAATTTTTTAACTAAACTTTCTGTCATAATATAAGAAAGCATTTTCAAAATTGTTGCAAACGATGACTAGTATTAATGACCCATGTGTACATACTACCCACATTGACGCCGCATATTCTTTTATTGTACTCTACAGCAGAAAACTATGCACTCTAAAAATGTAAAAGAGCATGATTACGTATACAACTCCATCTTAGAATCATTACAAAATATAAGTACAGACAAACAAAGCTTAATAGCTTTGAAGAATTAATATTCTGCAAAATTTATTCCCGTACCGGGAATCGAACCCGAGCCTCCTGGGTGAAAGCCAGGTATCCTAGCCACTAGACCATACGGGATACAACCCTTGTTTCGAAACGGGGCACCGTATTATATATTGAACTGTTCTTAATGACATTGAAAGAGTTTATTTCAAAGATTATGCATTGCCCCACCTAAGGTTTGCGGACCAAGTGACGCTCAGTGTGTAACATTACGACCACCTCTTACTAGTGGACACAAAATTATATTATCCTACCAATAACTCAAATAAAATGGAATGTTGTTAAGTTCACGAAAATATCTCCTGTTTTTTTTTATTTTATTTTAATGTAATTTCCATAACTTTCAATTAAACATTTGGTGAAATTTGTTAGTCCTCCGAACCAGATAATTGCCCTGTCATAAAAATTTCAATATTTATGTTGCACCCAAAATTCATATCTATTTGCTTCAAAGCTAAATTTATGAATAATTTTGATCCTTCGAGCCTTATTACTTACATCCATACATAAACTCCACGCATTTATCCCAGAATATGTAGGCAGAGGTGAGGACACCTCATTTCGCCTTGTATGTTCCGTCCCATGATGTGATTTGGGGCGAGACCATCGCCATATCAGGCACAAATTCCTAATGCCGGGCTGATAATGAATAGAAAAATACAATATCACATTGCCCTACCCAAAACTCGAACCCGAGACCCCTTTGTAACGTACGTGTACACCCCCGAGTCACTTCGGAATATTTAATTACTTCATCATCATCTCAGCCACAGAGACTCCACTGCTGACCATAGGCCTCCCCCAAGGATCTCCACATCGACCTGTTGGAAGCGGTCAGAAATGATGACACAGTTTTTAATACTTTTTTTTATTGCAATGAATGGCGAGACGAGCAAGCCGTTTTCCTGATGGTAAGGAAAACGACCGCTCATAAACAGTAGCAACATTCCACTGCGCTCGCCATCCTGAGACATAAGATGTTAAGCCTCAATATGTCCAGTAGTTACTCTGGCTACAATGTCCTTCAATCTGAAACACAACAGTGCATTTAAGCATTGTTGTTTCACGGGAGAAATAGACATTGCGGTGGTACCTACCCTGATGGCCTCTCACATTTGAGAGACCTACCACCAGTAATTTTAATACTTAACCCTCAAATATTTAAATTTCAGTTAAACTCCCGTATAAGGATAGCATGCAAAGGGTCAGGGACACCAGAGCCAACAGTCCAATGGTTCAGAAACGGTCGGGTAGTGGGAGAGAATTCTCCGGGGATAGACTATGCAGATCTCCTTCTTGATGACGTGACACCCACCCAAGCCGGGCCTTATACTTGTGTCGCTTCCAATGAAGGCGGGACTAGTGAGGAGAAAATTAAAGTTGAAGTTCTTGGTGAGTTTCATGAGGAATTTGTTTTTATGATTTGGAAATTATGTAATTATTTTTTGTATGATGAAATTTTGATATTAGAGAGCTTTGACAATCTTGAGCTTCGTTATAAGTATTAATTAATTATTTTACACGAAGTTTTACTTTGATTTATTATAATTCTGATATTTTGTTTTAGTTAACATTTAAACTTATGTCTATAAAAATATGTAAATCTAAATACCATTGTGCGCAAGTATTGACTTCATCATAATTTTACGAAAGTGCAGTATTTTTACACTAATGGCCTTATTCGTAAAACCTATTTTAGCTATAATATTTTTACCCATTTCGATTTGGGGATCTTTGGGGGAGGCGCAGGTTCAGCAGTGGACTTCTGTGGCTAAAATGATGATGATGATGCTTTGTCCCTTTCGAAAAACTTTTGTATTCAGTTTGAGCGATGAAGACAAAACTATAACTAAAATAGGTTTTAAAACTGTCCTATGAATAAAGCCTGTTTCCCGTCAAACAGCAGTGTAAATGTACTGTGTGTTTCGGTTTGAAGGATATTGTAGCCAGAATATCTACTGGACATATTGAGACTTTATACCTTATGTCTCTGGATGGCGAGCGCAGTGAAATGCCAAATTGCTTTGTTCTTCAAGGTGTTGTGTGGTTTTGCTACTGTTCATGAGCAGTCGTATCCCTTATTATCAGGCGAACAGCATACTCATCTTGCCATTTATGCTAATAAAAAAAAAGAATGAAAACAGAACATTCTATAACTGAAATAGGGTTTAAAACGGTCCTATAAATAAAGCAGTAAATAGATAAACTTTATTTACAGAACCTCCAAAAATCTTCCACACATTATTCCACAGCAGCAACTTATCAGAAAATATCATAAACCTAGAAGTATTATCCGGACAAGCGTTCTACCTCCACTGCCATCCATACGGGAACCCCTTGCCAGAAGTCTACTGGTTTAAAGACGACTTGCCGCTCATATTCTATGATGATAAGATGGTGTCCACTGAATTTGGCGAGGTTATAGTCGTGAAGCACGCTAGGGAAGAGCAGATTGGGAATTATACTTGCGTCGCGAGGAATGACGTTGGGAATTCAAGTATTAGCTATTTGGTTGATGTTTTGGGTGAGTATTGTATTTAAATAAATTATTGTGGCGGTGATTTTTATGGGCGATAGGTAAAGCAACCAACCTTAGCCAAGTTTCAAACGCTTCCAATCTTTGTACAATCGTTAACGCCTTGACTTAAGTTGTGTGTGTGTGTGTGTGTGTGTGTGTGTGTGTGTGTGTGTGTGTGTGTGTGTGTGTGTGTGTAAGGTTACGTTTGCGCCAATCAAATTGCATCTTGGATAGTATTTGTGTAGGAGTTAGCCAATGGCGTTGTACAACGTATAAACGTCATTTCTTATGACTAGGCGTTAACGATTGTAGAATGAGAATAGATTGAAAGCACTTTATCTTGACTATAGGAGCTGTTCTAAAATGACGATTGTGCTGATATGAATACTAAGAAGAATAGAATAATTTTGAATATAGAACAATATATAGAATAGTAGGTATATGAAGCTTTAAACAAATAATTATTCCAATATGTCACCAAATAATAAATGTAACTTTATATTATTTATTTTCCTGATTGTTTGCTCCAGTTCCGCCACCTAAACCCAAAGAGACATCAAAGGAAGTAGGCGTGATTTTGAGCAAGGAGTTGTTACTAAGTTGTCCGGTAGAGGGCGCCCCTCTTCCCGAGGTGATGTGGGTGAAACACCCCTATACTGAGATCACAAAGGACACTCCCCACTACAATCTAAGCGATGATAACTACTTTTTGGTAAGTCATTACTTTATTATTGTATAGTTAAAAAGGATTTTACAATTATAGGGTAGACTTTTATTAAAATATCATTAATAAACCAAATAACTAATAATGAATATACCGGGTATCTCAAGACTGCTACCGAAAACGAAGCCGGGTGGTAGTTTTAGTGGCTACAAACACAATGCAATTAAAAATTTCGTATAGAAACGCGACAATTATTTTTTATGATTTTTTAAATATCGTCATTTTTGGGTGGTAAATCCATAGTTTTTGCTAAAATAATAATTTAAACTCTCTTATATCTTAGAGTATTTATAAATTAAAGGGTATACACTATTATTTTAGGAAAAAATGTATTTACCACGAAAATAGGGCAATAGGAAAAAATTACAAAAAAAAAATTGTCGCTTTTTTTTTGCAACTTTTTCTGTTGCATTGTGTCTGAAGTCGCTTAAACTACCACCCGGCTTCGTTTTCGGTAGCAGTCTTGATATACCCTGTATAACTTGGCTTAAAAGAGTTCAATGCGGTTATTGTGTTCGTTGAATATTTTAATAATCGTACGTAGGTTTTAAAATACATTTTCGTACGGATTTTGTTTGTTTGTGATTTAAAATAAACAAACAGTCTATTAACAACAATAATTAAAAATAACAAGTGTCTCAACATTCTTCGTCGTAGTATATCCAGTTGCTATATTAATATTAAATTCGATTTTAGCGCCCTCATTAAAAAAAGACTCTTGTTGCCAAGTTATAAGTATATTTAGCAATGCAAAATTAGTTAATCTCTACAAAACAACAACTATTTTTAGAATTTTACTCCTGTTTTTGAAGTGCGTGGTGGCCTGTTGGTAAACGGACTAGACGCGGCTGCCAATATGTTCACGGTGGTCGCGGGTTCGAATCCCAGGGCACACCTCTGACTTTTCGGAGTCATGTGTGTATTGATAGTCAATCACCACGCACTAAAACGGTGAAGGAAAACATCGTGAGGAAACCTGCATACCATAGCGATTTATAAAATTTCTATGGTATGTAAGTCCGGCAACCCGCACTAGGCCAGCGTGGTGGACTATATGGCCTACCACTCTCAATCGTACTCTCGATTGTAGAGGAGGCCCGTGCCCTGCAGTGGGACGTATCTGGGCTGATACACTACACACTACACACTCCTGTTTTATTGTAGAAAAATGTATTAGGTACTGCTAAGTACATACGTTTAAAAGTACTACAATTTCTAGATGATTAACAAAACCGAAGTGAGTGATAGCGGAAAGTACTCTTGCATAATGACCAACAAGGTCGGTACCACGGAAGTCGTATTCGACGTCAGTGTCCACAAACCACCATCTATTGCTGGCAACAAAGGGAACAACGTCATAGAAGGCCACGTGGTGCCGTTGAGAAGAAGCATTGTACTCAAATGCGAGGCTGACGGCCATCCGGCACCGAAGATTACGTGGTTGAAGGTATAGGAACTTTCAAAGATATTTTATTTTAACCGTCTTGAATTTATTAGATCATTTAAAGTACCTTTGCTTAAAAACATTCTTCTTTATTAATAGAGGGAAAGAGAAAAGATTTCATTGTTTCTTTACATTGAATAGGCTCTGAAACTACTGGACGGATTTGAAAAATTATTTCCATTAGAATGCTCCATTGTCCCAGACGAAAATATACGTTGCAACTAACATACATCATCATCTCAGCCGCAGGTAATCCACTGCTGAACATAGGACTCCCCCAAGGATCTCAACTAATATACGTTTAGTAGAAAGGATATTCATATTAAATTGTACACCGTGAATACAACAAAATATTTATCACACATGTGCAATTGGGAATCTTACCGCTGCCGGCTACACTTCTTCCAGACAACTACTAGTGTTACAAAAAGTAAAAATTCTAAATTCTGAAAACTGATTATTAAAGAATAATAATCTCATTCAATATACTTTGATGCTCATTTTATTTAGTAAGCAAGTTTTGTTTTATTCTCTAAATAAAAAAATCTAAAACATAAAAATTACCATGCCAAATTATTGACCAATTTTGAGTTACTTTGTTACTTAGTTTTTTTTTTTTATTTTGTATATCTTACGCCAATCCAATTTTTGTGTGTAGCTATTATTTTATTATTTCACTTGATATGAATTATTTTGTGGTCATGAAGTGAGGGTAAAGAGGAAAAACCAGAAGGATGAATGCCATATTAGTCATAAAAGCCGATTATTGGTTAGTAACGTTGTCTGTGCAGGACACTCAGTACTTGAGCGAGAGTTCGTCGAATATCCACCGAGTGTTGGGCAACAGTTTGCTGGCGATATGGAGCGTGGGCGTGCGTGACGCGGGACAGTACATCTGCGTGGTCGAGAATGTGGCCGGCACCGCGCACCGCAGATACAACCTCGCTGTACAAGGTATTATGTTTTTTTTTTTTAATGCAATGAATGACGAGGCGAGCAAGCCGTTCGCCTGATGGTAAGCGATACGACCGCTCATAAACAGTAGCAACATTCCACTGCGCTCGCCATCCTGAGACATAAGATGTTATGTCTCAATATGTCCAGTAGTTACTCTGGCTACAATGTCCTTCAATCCGAAACACAATAGTGCACTTACGCAGTGTTGTTTCACGGGAGAAATAGACATTGTGGTGGTACCTACCCAGATGGCCTCTCACATATGAGAGACCTACCACCAGTTTTGATTCTGTGTATCTAACAATATGGTGGCAACTAATATTATTGGCGCCATTCTGCCGCTTGCCGCGCCGCCCTGGTTGAAATATTTTACTTTTAGGCCGACATGGAAATTTGATAACTCACACTTCGTCCGGAACCATTTATTTGCACCTAGTTTTTAATTGCAGTGAATGGCGAGAGGAGCATGCCGTTCACCTGATGGTAAGCGTTATGACCGCTCATGAACAGTAGCAAAACCAATCCAAGCCTTGAATTATAAAGCAATGCTTTGTATTCCACTGCGCTCGCCATCCTGAGACATAAGATGTTAAGTCTAAATATGTCCAGTAGTTTCTCTGGCTACAATGTCTTTCAAACCGGAACACAACAGTGCATTTACTGCTGTTTGGAGGGAGAAATAGAAATTGCAGTGGTAACTACCCAAGCTACCTCTCACGTATGAGAATTCAACAACATTTTGTGTGTGAAATATGAGTATTGTTTTATTTCTTAACATGGAATACAACGCAGCTTAATTGATGATAAGAAATCCAAGGATGAGTCGTTTGAAAGCACAGAGTAAATGAATGAGTTGAAATCGTAGTTTATGCAAAATGTTTTACGGCCAAAGAGAGTAAGGTTAAAAAAATCTTTGGGAAAAGGAGAAATAAACTGAAGCAAGGAGCTGTGTATTCCTTTTATTTATTTATTTATTCAACAAACTTACTACTATTTACAGGTTACACCCAATAAAGTAGGGTAAAACATAATATTACAATCTACATTACATAATACATTACAAAACTAATTACACTTAATTCACTAGGGGCTTTTGGTTACATCTTCGTCTTTTGTTAAAAGATAAGCCACATTATAAAGTTTCAATTTCCTCATTGAAATTAAAACAACATTATATACTAAGGCGTGTCTAACTGTCCAGTACCAGGCAAGTGGAGCTCGTGGACGGCGTGGTCTTTGTGCAACGTGACCTGCGGCCGCGGACATCAGGAGAGGTCCAGATTCTGTCACTATGTGGATGACAACAATAACACTATCGGTGAGTATGGCAGAGGAAGAAAACACTATTAAAATCAAAAGTTGATGTATGTTGATGTATACATATATGGTATATGTACCTACTTCTCACATCAAAGGAAATATTATTATCAAAGGTGTAAAATATTATATTAAGCAATTAATATGTACAATAGTATATGTACAAGAGATCGCAGCTAGAGATAAGGCCGCTTATTGTAACCATGCCTTTAGTTTTTAAGTACTTGTATGTGTCTTTCATTTTGGTGTACAATAAAGCATATTGTATAAATAAATAAATTGTTAAGTAATTATGTTCCCGAAAATAAATCGAATCGAATGGCATTTGTCTTGCATGACAATTCTTATCATTCAAATGACGGAGAGCACCGAACAATCTCGAAGAATATAGACATGACCGCAGGCGTGAAGTCCAGGTTGTTTGTCGGTGTTTGTTGGGGGCCACAAGTGCGAGACCATTGGCTCTGAAATGATCTTCTTTAACAATGATAAGCCAGAGCTTTTTGGCCAAATTCTCATATACGGGGTGAGTTTTTTAAGTGGGCGTGGATGGCCAAATCTGAAACTGTGAGGAATAGCGAAAAATGCTGAAACGACTTACGAGCCCGATTTTGATGAAAACTAAAACTGCATACTTAGATTTTGAAAAAAAAAACTCATGATGTATTATTACACCATTCGATAATGTTCCTAATAGGGATCAAATTCCGGGAAGTAATGACCTACGTCAAATAAAGGAAAAGTGTCATTTTAAGCAAAATTCAAATTTTTCAACAGAGTCATGGCACCTGACCTGCCTGTTGCGTGACCCTGCGTTGGTAGAGGAATTTTTGAATTTGCCATATTTTGTTCAATAATTTAAGTTTGTTTCAAAACGGCGGGTTTGCGCCACGGAGGATATCAGTAGTATAGAATAGAAACATGATTATAATACGAATGTTCAAATCTTTGATGCAGATAAATCCACACAATCAGAGAAAATAATTCTGGACGTGTCAGCGTGTAAAGGTCCTGCCAGCGAGAGGAGGAAGTGTCACATGCCAGCTTGCGAGGTATTTGATTTTATTATTTTGGAATAATTCAGATATTACATTGCAGTTTGCACCTATTTACATATGAACTTTGGAGTATTATCTATAGGGATACATTATGTTAAAGTTTGTTTGGCTTTGTGAACAAAATGTAAAGTTCGTTATTATCAAGAACATCACCAAGAACTCCGGGTCTGGATCTAAATTATGTTTATATTTATTGAAAATATATATTTTTCCCTAAACAAAAAGTAGGTTTCATCGAGGGACAATCTTCGCAGCGATACTAAGTTTCATAGCATAATGAGCATTTTCCTTTGAATGAATACCTATATAAATAGTACTATTACAGTTTCCGTGGCGCAGTCGGTTAGACGCCGCCTGTGAAACGAGGGGCCGCGGGTTCGATCCCCGCACCGAGAGAAATGTTTGTGCGGTCTACAAATATTTCTTCCGGGTCTGGGTGTTTGTGAGACCGAAAAATCTTTCGTAGATTCTGATACCCACGATACATGAATCGATGTTAATGTGGGGTCAGGACTATGTATGTGACTGTTGGGTGAGTTTATTTATTTAAAGTACCAACTCCCAAGGCCAGGATGCTGAAGTAATTCTATTTTCGAAAGATACAATTCAGGTTGGTGCTGCATTATAATTAAAAAGTTAAATCATTGTGCAACTAGGTTGAGAAGTTATGTATCGAATTGTTTTAAATAAAGTGCCTGCAGTAGATAACTGGTGGAGTTTTATTTATTATTCGTTGTGTAGGACGATGGTAGTGTAGGTAAGTGGTCGCCATGGTCTCGCTGGTCGCCTTGCTCGGCCACGTGCGGCGCGGGCACGCAGGCGCAGACGCGACGCTGCAAGTCCAACGCAAAGTGCTCCGGAGACAACGTACAGGTATACTTCACTTGTTTACATACATAAACTCACTCATTTTTCCTATTACAATATCCATCCAAAGGTTGCCTGGAAGGAATTACCTAGAGTGATAAGGGCGCCTCTTGTGCCATTATTATTGTGTTGTTTCTTCACTGTATTTTTATTTTGTGCAATAAAGGATTAAATAAATAAATAAACTCACGCCTATATCCCAGAAGGCGTAGGCAGAGGTGTCAGTAAACCCACATTTCGCCTTGTACGTTCCGTCCCACAATGTGATAGGTGACGAGCCTATATATCTCTCTGGGCTGATAATGAATAGAAAAATTCAATATCACTTTGCTCACCCGGGATTCGAACCCGAGACCTCAGCTTTGTAACCGTACCGTAGTACAACTACGCCACCGAGGCAGCCACATTTTTTTTTAACGGGAGTAAAGCTCCTTTACCCTTCCTTCATAAGAAAAGGGTCATATCGGGGTCTCCAGCCTTCCAGCCTGGCGGGGACAATTGACCGCACTGCATCTTTTGCATCCAAGCTGGGTAGGAGATCTAAGAATAAGAAGAGCTAATTAACGTTCTGATTGATTTCGTTGCGGGCTAAAGACAAGTTGACATTCCCGGAAACTCGCTCAGCAATGCTCGGTGTCATTACATTGCGTGCTACTGTTGATCCTGCGACACAGGAGTCGCAGTGGTGTGCTTGAGGGCGGGACAGTCTCCAAATAAGAAGAGCTAACAATCAGATGTGCGGGCATACTCAACAGGGAACGAAGCCTTTACTAATGGTCATGGTGCAAAAGATTGTGAGCTACCTACTAATATGGGTTTCCTGTTCGCACCTCTGCCTACCGTTTCTATGAAAAAGGCGTGAGTTTATGTATGTGTGCTTGTTATGCCTCCTACTAGCACAGCATCCAAATGATGTACTAAAAGTTGCAGGATGCCGATGGTTTGGATGGTTTAATGATAGTGTATCTATATGTATACCTATTGACTGAAACATTTATGTAACAGATAAGAAAATGTCCAAACCTTCCAAAATGTCGTGAAGGTAGAGCGCACACATCCAACGACGTGTTCGACGATAGCGAAGAGAATTCCAACGAAACGGTAATATTTTCGATTTTCTTTAATAATAATGGTTTCTTAGATTTACGCGAACGAATTAAATCAAATATGATAAAATCCGTAAATGATAGCTTTTTTAATTGCAATGAATGGCGAGTTTAATTTTACTACTTTCCATGAGCGGTCGTATCCCTTGCCATCAAGCGAATGGAATGCTCGTCTCGCCAATCACTGCAATAAAAAACACTTTTGTTTTAAATAAATGAACGTTTTTTCTCTACAGAATCCTTACTTACCCGAGGCTATTTATGAAATGCAACCGGAAGTTATTAAAACATCTTACTCATCCGATGTCGAAGAATTTTACAAGTCAACAGGTAAATCTTTCTGCTTATAATGCCTTTATACTTCCTTCCCATCATCCATAGATCGACAGAGTATGTTCCTTCTTAAATTCCTCAGTTTTATGACTAGAAACACTCTCTCTGTTATTTTCCTTGTTATTAAGTCCAACACATTTTAGACTCTGGCGACATTAAAGCTGTCTTATGACGCTAATACGTTATTTTACATTATTCAGTGTAAAAAGAATTCATAAGTAAAGTAAGTGAATTAGGTAACCGTTGGAGAAAATGCACAATTTAATTTTTCACAAAATCTTTTCCAGCTTGTTTCTCTACTCACGTATTTTTTGTATAACCCTTAAATATATTCAAACTACTCAACGGATATTTCTGGTGTTTGTCTGCTATACAACAATCCGGCTCGAAGGACCAAAATGTTGTTGCAGGAGAGAAGCGATCGACAGTGTATTATGACGTTGAGGTGACCTTTAACTTGGACTACAGTGAGAGAGGCCCCTGCGACCCCGGATACAGGCACAACAAAACGACAAACTCCTGTGACGGTTAGTTCAAATATATAATTTTTATTATGATTGAAGAAATAAGTAAAGTTCTGTACTGAGCTATAAATGTAATATCAGTTCTTAGTCTCCCCCTGCTGGGCACACTAGACTTCTACAACTGAGAGATCGATTGGCAAAAAATTGGTAACAGTCTCGCGTTCTACCAAAATTAACTGAGTTTATCATGTTGCCGCCCATTAATTGCAGTCACGTGATAATGGGTATTAATTAAAACATCTAAAAAAGTTTATTTAATCTACTACGAACAATTAGGTTCTCAAAATATTATATTCGGTTTTAAAATACTGTTTTTATGTGTAAACACTTTTACGCAAATTTCTGGTAAGTCCCAACGTATTCTTTTCGTACGTGTTGCAGACATCGACGAGTGCGTGTTGGACAACAATGCATGTCACTCGACGCAGGTGTGCGAGAACACGGCCGGCGCGTACCGCTGCACCTGCCCGCCCGGATACGTCGCGCTCGGACTCGGACAACGATGCCTCGGTACATACTCTTACAATCACTAGTTAAATATCACCTATGTAAACTATGTATAACAAATACCTTTTACGCTTTATTACCGTTACACGACTATTCAAGGTTCATACCTAAAGAATGTATGTATGAACCGATCCGATTAATAATCGATCCGTTTTGCTATATGACATGAGAACGAATAATTGAGAATAACGCAGCAGCCCAAAAGTCACAGTTTTTCTTAAAACGTCAGTTCCAGCCTGTAGTCAAAGCAATTTTATTAGTTTGAAAATATACCAGCCGGATGATACTCTCGAAAGTGTGGACTGCCGCGTTATTACTTTACAAAACATTAAAATAAAGAATCTACCGGTAACAACACCTACCTCACCTTACGCCTTAACTCACCTTACACCTTATCTCTTTTACATCTCTTGTTTAAACGAAATCGCAATCAATTCCAAATTATAATCTCTCCCCTCTCTCTCTCGCATGCAGATATAAACGAGTGCGAGCAGGACATCGCCGGGTGCGAGTTCGCGTGCGTGAACGTGGCGGGCGGGTACGTGTGCGCGTGCCCGCACCATCTGCGTCTGCACCAGGACAAGCACCACTGCGTCATGCGTACGCACTCAATTTAATTCATATTGTGGAGGAACAGATGTTGTATCGACTTTAGTAAATTATTATCGAAAGGGGGAAATGATTGACTGCTCGCTAATGTCATGTTATCAGTCTCAAAATCATTGTTTCTTTGAAATAACGCCTAATACGAAGTGGTAACGTAAAGGAGGATTGGGGGAGCGATCCACCCCCTATTCCAATCACCAAGATATGACAACGACAACAAACTCATACAGCCAAAGAATCATATAAAATCTACCTCGATCAATCTCCTACTCTGGTATACTTGTATATTGCCACTCTTACGTTGTTAGGCAACGTAGTAAATAGAATACAACGACTAGGCCTCGCAGTGACCCTTCCAAAATTTAAAGCATGCGTTTGCATGGGCCTCGTAAAGGCCCATCTGTCGGAGCCCACATAAGCCCAAATTATAATTAGTTAGAAAGGCAATAGACATAATTTTGACGTTCTGACACAGATTTACTAATGTTCATTTGAAAATAATATTTTAACATCTGTTTTATATTTTAGCTGCATCGTACCACAGGCCGTATGAAGAAATAGAGAGCGATGAATACTTGAGCGCCTCCATGGAGTATCCAACCAAGTTCCCTAAGGCGTATAAATATTCTTAAAATAAATATAACTTCGAATTAAGAACTTTTTATTGAGCTCCTTATCCCTTATATATCATATAACTATTAACTACCCTGATTCCAATTAAATTTACGTCAGCATAATGTGTTTTTTCCTCCGTTTATCGCAATATAATCTCTATATCAGCTTGCTTAGTGTTTTTTCATCTACATAATTCGATATTATGGAAAAATGAAAATCGATTGTATTTAAAAATATCATATATTGCTTCAGTGTCATACAATTTATTAAATACATTTTTGTGAACATATTTTCGCTACATACATTGCATCACAAATTGTTCTGTTTTTCAACCTTTATAACCTTTTAACACTATTCCGCCTTGGGCCAGCCCTAATTTATCAGGCTCGAAGCATAAAAAATAAAGTGCAATTTACAATCGGTTACTATAATACGATCTAAAAAATATTAATTTCAGTGCCCTCAAAATATATTTTTATTATTTATTAATTACGTTTTATTTTTTATTTTTCAACATCTCGGTCAAGAAAAATACAAAGGAAACTCGATTATTCTTCCTTAAACTCTTATACCTTTTCTAAAAGAATTATAAGTTAATAAACATCATAACTAATTACTACATTAATAATTTAATAAATACATATTCCAATGAATATATGTATATTAGTTATTGAGTGGATATGATGGGCGGGAGTCGTTCGGTGCCGAATATTTTCTTTATAGGTCCTCGCTTTGGGTCCAACACTCTCTCGTCGTTCTTCCTTTGAACGTTCCTGGAACACAGAACCCACACGTACAAATACCATCAATTTTATGTAGTCGTTATTATTTATAACTGTTAAAAAAACAAATATGAAAGATATTGCAATATATAAATAAAATACATAAGAAATCACTTTTAAGTTTGTATCATAATGTTTATAATAAATAGAAAAAAAATATTTTATCTATCTACCCAACAGTCACATAAATAATATCGACCTCTCACGAGTCAAGTCTTGTGTCGTGGGTATTAGAAACTACGAAAGACTTTTCTAGTCTCACAAACGTGCAGGCTCAAAATGAATACTTGTTCACACATTAATCCCGGTGCGGGGATCGAAAATGCGGCATCACGTTTCACAGCCGACATCTAACCAATTACGCTACGAAGACTATAATATACACTCACTGCCAGTAGGAGCCGTTCTTCTGGAGTCTCATGATGTTGTTGTGGCATATCATCAACTCGTTCTGAAGATACGTCCTCTGGTCGTTCACTCTTACGAACAACTGAGCAAAAAAAAGGATAATAATATTATTTTCAATTCCATAAACAAACCTAACTGTTTAAATTCAATAGATTTTGTATAATTATTACCTTAGATTCTGAATCTAAACGCCACTCTTTGCTACGAAGAGTGCTTATTAGATCAGTTTTGAGTCTCTCAAACCTCTTTACTGTGCGAAGTAATTCAGCCTGAAATAGAATGATTAAATAATAATCATTTTCTATTCTTCAATCATAGGAAGTCCAAATTCTGAAGATTGTCCTAAATATATTACAATTACAAAAATGAAAAGACTAGAACACCTTCATTAGTCCACTTAAAATATGGTATAATACGATACTTTATTCAAACCATTGAGATAATATACTAGAGGGGACACTGCAAACAAAATGTTTGTAACAAAATGAAGGGTACATTCTATTTCTGTCTCTGTCACGCCTACGAAGTAACATATCTTCCCTCTCGCTTCAATGTGTACTCGTCTGCACGCACCATACGCACAGATTTTGTTCCCGATATCCGCTCTAGTATAATACCTCAATGATTCAAACATATTATACAGGGTATATCAAGACTGCTACCGAAAACGAAGCCGGGTGGTAGTTTAAGCGACTCCAGACACAATGCAACAGAAAAAGTTGCAAAAAAAAAGCGACAATTTTTTTTTTGTAATTTTTTTCCTATTGCCATATTTTGGTGTTAAATACATTTTTTCCTAAAATAATAGTGTATACCCTTTAATTTATAAATACTCTAAGATATAAGAGAGTTTAAATTATTATTTTAGCAAAATCTATGGATTTACCACCCAAAAATGTCGATATTTAAAAAATCATAAAAAATAATTGTCGCGTTTCTACAACTACCACCACAAAAACTTTCACTAAAACTACCACCCGGCTTCGTTTTCGGTAGCAGTCTTGAGATACCCGGTATTGGTGCCCGGTTATAGATTGTGTGTAGATAATTGATATTGCCTTCTGCCTCATTTTGGGATGGATATGACAAGTGCGTGACACTAGCGATATTTCTGCTTATCTCTTTGGTCTTTGGATATATTCTATCGTGATGTTTATGTAACTTAACTCATTGGAATTATACTTACCGGAGTAAGTATGTCCAAATTAATATTCAAATCATCGTGTTTCAATTTACAATCTGTAAGGAAAAACATTTTCATCAAAATATCAACTGAATTCTCCGCACAGCCTAGATGGCGCTACTTTACCTGGTCCACACATTTTAGCACTTTGATTTTATCCTTTAATATAGGCAGTTGTTCCCTGAGAGTTTCAATCGCTTCCAGTAGTAGTTTATGCTTTGAATTTTCTTTTATCAAGTCCTCGTCTTTGTCCCAGGGATAATCGCTTTTACGCAGTTCTTCTTGCATCTGCATTATTTGTTTCTCAAGTTCCCCATTCTGCCACGCCACGGATTCCCTGTAATATATAATTAGAAACAAGCAGTAATTATGTAGAGATTGAGTATTAATAACATGTTATTGGATAATTACGAATAATTTACAAAATACTAGTGGTAAATATTCTAACGATCTTTATAAACCTTCAACTTATTACCTGCAAGTTTTCTCATGTTCGTATTCTGACTTTAAATTTTCTATTTCACTATCATTCATTGTTGATAAAAATAAATTCTACTCAACTCAAATAGTACTCAACAATATAATCTTCGTAATACGCTATAGTGTTTGAATGGATTTCGATTGATTATACGGCTGCTTAGAAACCGACGACCTTCAAGTGTAAATAAATCTGAATAGTCCTTGACCTGTAATTCATTGCCTGTAATTATTTTATTTCTACTTTTTAAAATTTTAACCTAGTCATAGTAATCAAGTAATGAATGGCTAGAAATAGAAAATATAGTGTGTAGTGTACTTAGTAAAATGTCAAAACTTATTATGTTGCAAGCAAGAACAAAACGTTTCAATTATGATTTGACATTCCAACAAATTGTCAAATTCATTAATCAAATTTCAAATTCGAATTCTGTGCAACTAACTGAAACAAAAGTTTTGATTAGGAAATTTTAAGTTTTATTTTACAATGAGTTTACTGAGTGCTATATTACAAGAAGCCAACAAAGCGACTACAGATGATATTAAAAAGTACCGCGAACAATTACTACCATCTATAAAGGATCTTACTGATCGTGTTCAACTTTTATCGTGGGCATTGCAGCAATATCTCACAGACACTTACATCCAGTTTACTGTGACCAAAAGCTTAGAACAACTAAACTATAGAAATCGGAAGGCTAACATTCTTGCCGACTACGAAAAATGTGCAGAAGGCATTAAAATGTTCCATGAAAAGTTCAGTGATTCAGATGAGGAATTCAACAGTTACAGTCTTAAACTAACTAAATACTTTAGTAGTTTTAAAGATTTCTGTGTCGCCGTCGAAGGAAAGAGGACTTTGGAAAAGGCTGAACATGATTTCAATAGATTCAACTATGCCGAAGCTATAATATCTGTCAAGAATTTAAAGAAAGAACTTAATGATTTGAAATTCGAAGGCGATGTTAAAAAGGCGATAAATAATCAATATGAACAAGCTGAAAATCAACTGTCGCTCTACATGGCCCAAATGAGCATAGAATGGGAAGACTTATTCACTTGGTCTGAGAAAAGAGGTTTACATTTTCTTACCTATTCCTTATCTGTTCAGCAAAGTGATCCAGTATTATTAAAAAAAATATTACGAACTTTACATGTAACTGAGAGGATAACTGCAGAACTTGGCTTATTTTCTCAATTTTTTATCAACCAAGTGTTGCATAATGTTATAAGGCATAATTGTGATATTTTTACTGAAGATCATATTGGTGCAGTTGTGTTCAATATTAAATTTGATCTGAATGACACTAACAAACCAAATTACCAAACAATATTTAATAATCTAACAGCCATATTTGAATTTCTGCATTCAACATTAGGATCAAACTTTGAAGGAGAGCAGACATTTATTGAAATATTTTCCGAATCTATATGTCAAAAATTCTTTAAGAAAATTATTGACGATTGCATCCGAAATAATTTACCATCATGTGACAGCAGCTATGAGCACTACAAAACCATTGTAGTGGAGCTTGATTCATTTAACAAATTTTTAATTGATCTAAAATTTGTATCTGCTGATGATTCTCCATTGAACAAGTACATTGATGACACAGAGTGTGTCCTTTATAATAAAAAATGTGACAAACTGTTGTCTGATGTAAAAAAATTGCTTTCGGAAAGTCTTTCTTATGGTACCATTGAAGTAGGTACAGAGAAAGATCATAAAAACAATTCCATACTAGATACATCCGAAAAGGGCTCTGTTTGGGACTTGAACAAACCAATTTTTTTACCGAAATGCATTATTTCACAAAATGTTATGAAAATTATGGCAATGATTACGGAGCATTTGGAGGAGAGTGCTAAATTGCCTCAAAAGTACAGTAAGCAGCTAGTCGCTTATATTAAAGATATTGCAGTCATGTACCAATGTGTAGTTCCAAAGAAGTTTAAAGCTAATTTAGAATGCTGTCCCAGTGATATTGGTAAGTGAATAAGAATATTTTCTATTCATTTATTTCAGCCACGGAGTCTACCACTGAACATATGCTTCCACAATTATTTCCACATCCACCTGTTACTCCCAGTTAAAGTTCCTTGATGCAAGCCACTTCCAATAGGTTGATGTAGAGATCTACCATTTTAATTTTTAAAGAATTCTAAAATTCTAGCAAATTATGTATAAATTATATGATTGATATAATATTATAAATTCATACTGACAGATAAGTATGCATTTATAACTATGTTTATTTAGCCATAAATAAAGGCATTCTGCTTGTCTTTCAGCTCTATTCTTCAACAACTGTTTCTATCTGGCACACGGACTTCTTGGACCCCCATGGAGTCTGACACTTCCCAGACCGTTGGCCGATCAACTCATACTTATTCTACTTGAATGCATCCAGGATTTGAGAGTATTGGGTTTGGAGAAGATGTCACTATACTTGCAGCAGCAAAAGAATAATATTGTGCAGAGTATTGAGTCTCAAGGTAATCCTTTGCATTTGTTGCAAATATGTATATTAAATAAGATTTTTATTCGTGGA
This sequence comes from Hyles vespertilio, assembly GCA_009982885.2. NCBI lineage: Eukaryota > Metazoa > Arthropoda > Insecta > Lepidoptera > Sphingidae > Hyles > Hyles vespertilio. The sequence goes on from CM042817.1 coordinate 4,333,360, forward strand.
TATAATTTGATAGCCTCCATTGCACAGTTGGTTAGACGCTGGCTGTGAAATGATAGGCTGTGGCTTCAGTTCCTACACCAAGGCCAATTTTATGTGATCCACGGGTTTGTTTTGGTATTACTGTTTGTGAGATCGAAAAGTCTTTCATAGTTTCTTATACCCATGATACAAAACTCGTATTTACGTAGTTAAGTGCAACATAATATTTAAGTTGCGTTCCAATACAATACTAAATAGACACTTTTAATTTTAGACTCGTCCGAGTGGTCGTACGAGACATATGAGCAGCTGGACTGCGCGATCAACAGTAACTTCACCCTGATGAGAGATCTAAAGGCTTCCTGGATTCATATACTGCCACACAGAATGTACGAATTATCCATGTGCACACTTATACAGGTAAGAGCCAATAAATGATAGCTTTTAGGCTAATAAGATGAGTTGCAGAAGAAAATGTAAAATCCTTTAATATTGAAAAGGCTTTAACATGTATTATATATTGGCGCTATTTGCACTGATGCAGTATGTATCTGTGAAATGAATTGATAATCTTGTAGTCTGCAGTATTAATAGATTCACTGGTGTTAGGTCTCAAATATGTTCGAGGGCGCCTGGCTAGGTACCACCGCAATGTCTATTTCTCCCGCCAAACGGCTGTGTAAATGAACAGTTGGGTTTCGAATTGAAGGACATTGTAACTGGAGTAATTACTAGACATATTGAGGCGGAACATCTTATGTCTCAGAATTCTGAGCGCAGTGAAATACCAAGCATTACTTTGTAATTCAAGGTGTTTGGTTTTGCTAATCTTTATGAGCGTCGTTTCGCTTACCATCAGGCAAACGGCATGCTCGTCTCGCCATTCATATGCAATAACAAAAAACAGATGAAAATAAATGGTTCTGGAACGATCGTTTTGTTAGTTAATCTCCGTGACGGCCTAAATGTAAAATATTTCAACTAGCGCGGCGCGGCAATCAGCAAGAGGCCTCAAATTATATTAGTTTCCTCCATATTGTCAAGGGATGGCGCCACATGTATTTCTACATCGCGGTGTCAAGATTCTCCGCGGCGAGTATATAAGCCCCGCGCTCGGTAGTGAATTCATACTTACCTGGCGTAGGGGACACCGTGATCAAGAAGGCGGTTCCCCCAGGGCGAGGCCTGTCCATTGCACTGCGGACGGGTTGACCCTTGCGATTACCCCTAATGTGGGTAACTCGGACGCGTAATTTTTGGTAGTGGGGACTGCGTACGCGCCGTCCCCCTCGTAAAGTCAGAAAAGAGAGTAGCGGGATTAATGGGTTAATTCGTGTATACTTATTAGCCAATAGCCAGCATTATGCTATGAACTTCGATATACAATTATTTACATAGAACGTAGTGTTTATTTTCTCAATGGACTTTCCAGAAAAAAATAGCGTACAATGTCACCGCAAGATTTATCATTTTAGTGATTATGACTGACTTGTAAACACAATGTACAATGCTAGTTATTTAACAGTTTGTGAGTGTTTCTAAATTATTTTATGATTAACAATGATGAATGAAACCGTCTACATAACCACTGCGAGTTGCGACTGTGATATTAATTTAAATTAGGAAGAGAAAAGAAAAAGTAGGTTGAACACCCGCCCGCCGTATAGATAGTGTGTTTAAAAGCCATGATATAAGTATTTGTGACGTAATTAGTAGTTATCTTTACTCTTTAGAAGTTAGATGAGATACCTTCGGGTTTATTTGTAGTTGCCCTATGGCCTGCGCTGTCTAGAGTCCAGAGAATCTAGCCTAGACAGTTAGATAATATGTACATTAGATTTTCTATAAATAAATATATTGGAGTAAAAAATAAAAACCGACTTAAAAAAACAGCTAAAAACCAAAAAATAACAACATAATAAGTGTCACTGCAAAGCAAAAAATATATTTATTTCATGGAACTTGTGCTTGTTGATTAATTTGCTAGCCAACAAATCAAAATATGCATAACATATTGAAGGCGGGTGGCCCGGTATCGTTGGCACTCAATAAATATATTAGCTACAGTGCAGCCCTACAAAACCTTAGTAATCGTTAGTGGGAGAGGAGTAATTATTAATTTGTCTGACTTGGGCGAACTTAAGCTCGCGATCATGCGATACTAGCATACGATTCAAGCGGCGAGAAAATTGCGCTTCATAGTAGAACTTATTTTGTTAATTTGTAATCATATTTATTACTTATATAAGATAAAATATAGTGTTTTATTTGTAATCAACCATATTCAATTAACTACATACTTACACAGTCAGGTCATAAGCATTGTCACACAGTAAAAACTTTTCTTTTAGTATGCTGGCCACAAAAAAGTTTATTGAATTCGAATTTCGAATTGTTCATGAAAATAAAAATGTATACTTTTTAGAATTTTACTCATTTTTAAATATGGAGTGGACGCTTAAAGAAAACCATCTTGCAGTTATTGCGTTGCATCGTTGCGGTTACGCGCCAATTAAAATTTTTGACATACTGAAAAATGATGAATATAACCAAAAGATTCGTTTATCGTACCATCAAACGATACAATGAAGACTCTAGTGTAGATGACAGGTCAAGAAGTGGTCGCCCTAGGTCTGTTAGGACTCCAGCAATGATAAAAGCTGTGAAGGCGCGAATTCAAAGAAATCCCAAACGTAAGCAGAAACTGTTGGCCCTTCAGATGGGGTTAAGCAGAACCACGGTGAAAAGGGTGTTAAATGAAGGCTTAGGGCTTCGGGCATATCGAAGAAAAACAGGACATCGTTTGAATGCTCGTCTAATGGACCTGAGACTGAAGAGATGCCGCGCTTTGTTGAAGCGGTACGCGGGAAAAATATCGGGAATTTCTTTTTTCAGATGAAAAATTTTTTACCATAGAAGAGAGCTACAACAAACAAAATGATAAGGTGTACGCACACAGTAGTGAAGAAGCGAGCAACCGTATTCCGCGTGTCCAACGAGGTCATTTTCCATCCTCGCTCATGGTATGGTTGGGAGTTTCTTATTGGGGCTTAACAGAGGTACAATATTGTGAGAAAGGTGTAAAAACGAATGCAGTTGTGTATCAAAATACAGTCCTGACGAACCTTGTGGAACCTGTTTCTCATACCATGTTCAATAACAGGCACTGGGTATTCCAACAAGATTCGGTGTCAGCTCATAGAGCGAAGAGCACACAAGACTGGCTGGCGGCGCGTGAAATCGACTTCATCCGGCACGAAGACTGGCCCTCCTCCAGTCCAGATTTGAATCCGTTAGATTACAAGATATGGCAACACTTGGAGGAAAAGGCGTGCTCAAAGCCTCATCCCAATTTGGAGTCACTCAAGACATCCTTGATTAAGGCAGCCGCCGATATTGACATGGACCTCGTTCGTGCTGCGATAGACAACTGGCCGCGCAGATTGAAGGCCTGTATTCAAAGGTCATTTTGAATAAACTTTAGTGTCATAAGAATCTATGTTTTGTTAAGTTCATTTTGTACCTACGATGTGACAGAGGATCAACCCATCGCCATACTGGGCACAAAATCTTGACCTCAAGCTGATACTGAATACAAAAGTCCAATATCACTCAGCACAACGATCCCAAGGCCTAAGCTTTGTAACCGTACCCTAGTACAACTATTCCCGTTTTCATTTACTTGTTGTTCAATTATCATGTTTATTTTTTCCAGGCTTTATGTCAGGCTGTAACGGACAGAATCTTCGGCAACAACAAACCACTGAGTGAAGAGCTGGTGTACATGCTAGCGCTAAGGATCGAAGACACTATACAGGAAGCTGTAGCGTTGTTTGAGGTAAGCTTATATTTTCATAGTAATTTGAGAAAGTTATTTAATTTTAATTATTTTGTCGTTCAATGATTAATATAATCTGAATATTTGAAGAACTTATGATGTCTTAGTTAAAGTATTATTTGTGAGTATTTTATACTGAGAACTTTAATGGAATTATTTGCGAACTTAAGAGTATTTCTTTGACTTGTTCACAGGATGAAATGCATTTAATGACTTCTAATTAGTAATAATAATACCAGAGAAAAGTAAATAACATATATTGATCTATACTTCCCATTCATTCATGTGTATTGTGTAATAATAGAAATACAATCTTACTTAAGACATGTAATATTTACAGGAACCGATTAAAATGGACAGCAAAATAAATGTATGGAACAAATTTATAAAACTGCCTCAGCTGTTGAAGGCACAACTATTGGAAATATCGGAACTGTGGAACGGAAGTAAAGAGGAATTCCAAAGCTACAGTTGTGAAGAAGTACGCCAGATTGTCAAGATGAGGTTCCCCAATGACAAATATAGGCTGAGAATATTGAAGGAGATACAATAATATTACTGGGATTGTAACTACGTTTTAACAGTACTTTTTGTTACATTGGGGATAACAATTCCAGAAGAAATTATAAATAAAAAACACTGTAAAATATTTTAATATTGTTTAATGTATAAAGTTGTTATTAATTATAATAAGACGTTTATTTCACAATTCCGTGACCCGATCGGTCGATCTTCGAAGTCGCTTGGTACACTGTGGGGGCAATACGGCCATACTTTTTGCAACTCCGTGATGGTCGACAGAGCTTGTGGCGTGGGAACATTTTGGACGACCATTAACACATTAAGAAATTTGGAATCATGTGTATGTGCGTCTGCCCGTCCTCCCCGACCAAAGGAACAAAAATGGTGAAACCGTGCTCCACGGTATTGCTTATAATGCGCGTGACGGCCACCAAAGAATTTTACTTTTAAGTACCTTAGGGCCTGCGTGTCGGGCTTGAAAGTTGGTGGGCGGTGACTTTGGCATACCCATGGACGTATTATACTAAAGCGGACATCGGTAACAAAATCTGTGCGTATAGTGCGTGCACACGGGTACACAGTAAAGCGAGAGGGAAGAGAATGTTACTTCGTAAGTGTGACAGAGACAGAAATAGAACCATCAAAAACATCCTATAAAAAAATTCCAAGTCTCGCAGCTCAGGTTTTCTACCGCAAAAAGTTGTGAGATGCATGTAATACCAAGTCGATTAATTTATTTAGTCCTTAAGGGACCTTCTATATAAAGTTATTACGTTAGTTATTACCATATCAATATTAAAAATTCTTTACGTTTTAAATAAATGGATCGACTTGGCCATCGCATTAAAACATAATGTATCGTACAATTTATACATAATGCTGCTGGCCAAGTCGATCTATTTATTTAAAACGTAAAGAATTTTTAATATTGATATGGTAATAACTAACGTAATAACTTTATATAGAAGGTCCCTTAAGGACTAAATAAATTAATCGACTTGGTATTACATGCATCTCACAACTTTTTGCGGTAGAAAACCTGAGCTGCGAGACTTGGAATTTTTTTATAGGATGTTTTTGATGGGATCTCACGTCTTTTTGTAGAGTCCTACTTTTTTCCTTTTCGGTACTTCTTACTTCTAGAATATCACTAACGATTTTTCTTAAAGCCACTGTCTTATGGATTTTTCTTATTTTTGTAGGTATCAATTTATCACAAATATAGCGGATTTGATTAGATATTAATGTTCTTTCTTTCATTGTAATTGATATTTTCGAGCTATTTAGTCTATTTATTTGCAAGTTTTTCTTCGTCATGTTTTTCTAGAGGAATGTTGTACAGTTTCATGGGCTGAATACACCATTTCCCTCTCTATATCCCCTCCTGTTATGCCTCATATATATAGATATCTATCTACAACTATTATTCCATTATATACGGGTACAATGATTCATTAACTGCAAATGTAACTTTGTAATCCTATACAATTATATGGGATTACAAAGTTATTCACGCAGTTGGTCTATCTAGAAAACTAGACACAAATTATGAAATGTTTGAATTTTCCCTTACTTTAGACACTAAACACTAATTATATTCTAAATTTGAAGGTTCTATGTCTGCTAGAAGTGCCTTCGACTTTTGATGATCGGTCAGTCAGTCAGTGAGTGACAAAATTACAAAAGTTTGATAAGTTATAATTCTTAAACTACTGGTTCAAATTGAATGAAATTTTAAATATACCGTGTTTACACAATGCCTGCTTAGTAACTGAAAATTCAGGCTTCATGCTTTAGCCACAACGAAGTTATAGGGGGTTGAAAATGGTCTGAATTGCTTCGAGAAAAGGATGTTACGGCCATGCCACTTTTTAGCTCGACTGTGAGGGGGCTCGGCCGCGCCCCCAGATGTTCCCTTCATTTTGTTATAAACATTTTGTTTGCAGTGTCCCCACTAGTCATCATCATCATCATCATATCAGCCACAGGAAGTCCACTGCTGAACATAGGCCTCCCCCAATGATCTCCACAATGACCTGTTGGAAGCGGCCTGCATCCAGCGACTTCCTGCGACCTTAGTCAGATCGTCCGTCCACCTTGTAGGCGGGCGTCCGACACTTCGCTTGCCTGTACGTGGCCTCCACTCGAGAACCTTTCGGCCCCAACGGCCATCGGTTCTACGAGCTAGTTGACCGGCCCACTGCCACTTCAACTTGCCAATCCTATGGGCTATGTCGGTAACCTTGGTTTTCCTACGGATCTCCTCATTTCTGATTCGATCTCGTAGGGAAACACCGAGCATAGCCCGCTCCATGGCTAGTTGAGTGACTTTGAGCCTTTTAATGAGGCCCACAGTGAGAGGCCACGTCTCGGTACCGTATGTCATCACTGGTAGCACACAACTATCGAAGACTTTCGATTTTAGGCACTGAGGTATTTTGGACGAGGAGACGTCGCGAAGTTTCCCGAACGCTGCCCAACCGAGTTGGATTCGCCGATTGACCTCTCTCTCGAAGTTGGACCTGTCTAACCGGACTACTTGTCCTAAATAGACATATTCGTCTACAACTTCGAGAGTCGAGCCCCCAACTCCAATGGGGGTGGGCACAACATGGATATTCGACATGATCTTCGTTTTATCCATGTTCATTTTAAGACCCACCTGTTGGGAGACTCGATTAAGGTCTTCGAGCATAGTGCTAAGGTCTTCCAGCGATTCTGCCAAGACTACAATATCGTCGCCAAATCGAAGGTGAGTAATATACTCGCCGTTGATGTTGATTCCGAATCCTTTCCACTGCAAGAGCTTGAAAGCATTTTCCATCGCGGCAGTGAACAGTTTCGGAGATATGACATCTCCCTGTCTCACGCCTCTCTGTAGTGGAATAGCCTTCGTGCTCTGATCCTGTACTCGGACCGACATGTTGGCGTTGTTGTATATACACCTCAACACTTCAATGTACCGATAGTCTATGTGGCACCGCTGAAGAGACTGTAGCACAGCCCAGGTCTCGATCGAATCAAAGGCTTTCTCATAGTCCACAAACGCTAAACAAAGCGGCAAGTTATACCCTCGGTATATTATATCCTCGGTTTTTTGTATAACCTGCCGTAGCGTATGAATATGTTCTATGGTACTAAAGCCTTTTCGGAAACCGGCTTGTTCGGGAGGCTGGAAGTCATCAAACTTGCCTTCGAGACGATTTGTGATGACCCTTGAAAACAACTTATAGACATGGCTCAGGAGCGAGATGGGCCTGTAGTTCTTCAGCAAAGTGTTATCACCTTTTTTGAAGAACAGTACCACCACGCTGCTGCTCCATGCCTCCGGCGTTGAGCCCTCGAGGAGAACGGAATTGAACAGCCTCTGAAGGACTTTTAGTATCGGCGTTCCGCCCGCTTTCAGAAGCTCTGAAGTGATTCCGTCCTCACCCGGCGCCTTGTTGTTTTTAAGTTGTTTGAGGGCCATCTCAATCTCAAACAGGCTGATGTCCGGGATATCATCGTTAAAGTGTCGGATTAACTCGGCTCTCGGGTCTTCGGCCGAGCTAACAGTAGGTTCGGCAACCGAGGTGTAAAGCTGTCCGTAGAACCTCTCGATCTCTCTTAATACCTCTGCCCTAGTCGATACCACGCGGCCATCATCCGTTTTCAGCCTAGACAACTGGCTTTGCCCAATAGACAAGTCTCTTGCAAACACTGGAGCCTCCGTTCCGCTCAATTGTCTCCTTAATACTCACAGTATTGTGAGCACGGACATCGTGTCGCAAGGACTTCCAGATTCGTCTATTGAGCCGCCGATATGCTTCGGCGTCAACGGAAGACTGCAGCGTCAAAGATCGACGTTCGGCCATGAGGTCAAGAGTCTGGATCGAGAGTTTTTGTGGTCTATCTCTACGGCGAGGTCTAAAATACTTAGATCCCACCGTATGGACAGCTTCTACCAAACCGCTGTTTAACTCGTCCACTGCAAGGTTTTCTTTTAGACAATCAAAGTGATTTGTCAACTCGAGTTGAAAGCTCTCGGGGTTTTAGATATGGGCGCGAGTAGGTCGGAGCGTAGACTTCATCAAGCGGCGCCTTTCTAATTGGACGTTGATATTCAATGTGCCCCTAACTATTCGGTGGTCACTACCGGTTTTCACCCTGTTGATCACAGAGACATCACTGAACATCCGTCTATTCGTCGTCAAGATGAAATCTATCTCATTTCTCGTAGAACCGTCAGAACTCAACCAGGTCCATTTCGTGTGACGCGGCTTCTGGAAAAAAGAGTTCATCGCGAAGAACTTTTTCCAGAAAGTCGGCCAGCCTCTGACCCCTGAGGTTCCGTTGCCCATGTCCAAATTGCCCCACTTTCAACTCTGCATCGCTTCTCTTGCCCAACTTTGCGTTGAAGTCCCCCATAACAACATTGAAGTAGGTTTTGGAAGTATGTATGGCCCGACTTATGTCTTCATACATCTCCTCTACTTCTTCATCTGGGTGTGTCGAGGTCGGCGCGTATACCTGTATGACCTTCAACGAATATCTTTTCGATATTCTGAGTATAAGGTATACTACCCTGCTCGACACACTTGCGATGGATACGATGTTGTTGATGAGAGACCTGTGGACGAGAAATCCGACACCTCCTCGGGACTGTTGGTCGTCCCCCCGGTAGAAGAGCAGGTTACCAGACTTCAGGGTTATCGTATCCTCCCCGATTCTTCGGACTTCCGATAACCCCAGAATATCCCAATGTAACCCGCTCAATTCTTCTTCCAGTTCGACAATCTTCTCGTCTGTCCTCAAAGTGCGTATGTTGTGTGTTACCAGGGCCAGTCGTCGTCGGGGGTGGTAGCCGGGGCCAACCCGGGGATTCTTAGCACCCCCTGCCCCACCGTAACCATGGCTGCTACCATCGCCAGGAATAGTGGGTCTGCCGGGGACTGGGGGCCTGGTCAATTTTTGTGTCGCCATTGAGGGGTATTTGCCAATACTCGCCACGCTTGGCAGGCGGGTTGGCGAGCGCAGGAGGGGACTCGCGCTGACGACGCTGCTGCCTATCATCAGCGGGGGAAAGGAAATAGGGTTTGTGAGTAGAGGATATAATGGGAAAGGAGAGTATGGCCTGTAGGAGTGGATACTGCAGTCATGGAAGGGAATGTTTGTAGTGACTGCAGTAGCTCGGGGGGCCAAGGTCGTGTACTCGTAGCACCTATTCTAGGACAGGCCATGACCACTAGATAGGAGCACCCCTGACCTAACCCACTAGTATATTACCTCAATAGGCATACCCCATCCGATTTCTATAAGAGTAAATACTAAAAAGTTTGTAATAGTATTCCTGTCTTTTACAAAAACGTGCAAAAAAGATTGAGGACACGTTGTACCCTTCTACTACCGGTGGGCAAGAGCGCTAAATGCGGATTTCGTGTAACACATGAAAATAGATTTACAAATAACTTCCGTCATTTTGTTTGGCAAAACAATACTGTGATACCTATTCTTTTATATTTGTACAATAATACTAAGGTGAAATCGTAAAGAATCACGGAAAAATACATCTTAATGAATGATGCATCTGTAATTTAAACAAGTTTTTTAATTTTAGGGGGATTAGCGCTGCGTTTTTTGATAAATGGGTTAGACAAGTCTGGGATGAGAATGGTTCACATTTTATCTATTTAGAGAAGTAGAATAAATATAAATGTCGTATAAGTAGGTAAATTCTCTATCCCTTATTTGTGCTCAAGGTGGTTATGGTGTTTATAGCCGGTAAAAACTTACCCTGTTTATTATCCCCAGGGTAAACAGGGGTCCAAGAGGATTTTCCCTATGGAAAAAAAGGTAGATTCTCTATTATGCCTAAGTCAAAAGTTACACATAACAATTTTATTATTAAGTTGTGTGCGTAAACGTAGATTTATTAGAAAATGGATCTATTAACTTACGCAAGCTTGTGTAATAACAGTTTTTATACAAGATGCATGATTGATGATCTGTTCGATAATCTAAAGCAGGCGTAAAGCGTATCTTTAGTGTTTCATGCATAATGAGTCCTACGAAACGCGTCCAAATAGTATTCGCGTGCATTATTTACATGGTTGCATAAGTTTAGATTAATATTGCTGTTACTAGTGCGTGCGGAAGAACGGAAATAGGGAAATGCACATACTATAACCAATACTACTGCAATTTCGATCCGCCATATTGGATATCAATAGATTTGGCGGGAATCGAATCATATTATTGACATGCTAACGTTTTGTTTTTACTAATCTTTACGTATACTTTTATACTGTATTGCATGGTCTGTGCTGCATTGTTAATTTGTTAGGATTAAACAATTGATCAAAATAAAATACGTATTAAAACTACTTTTTAAGCTAATTCATGCACTGCCTGCTACATAAAGTCCATTATTTAATATGGCCTATATCCATATCGCAGCGCGTTTTGGAGTCAACGCGCATCTATCATTCAGCTGAAAGTTTCTTAAAGTAACTTAGGTCGAATGTCCTTCTGTTGAATAGAATTCTGACACTGCCCTTGTTTGTAGATAACTTTAACTTGAAAACTTTGTAATGTATAGCTTAACTTAATCTCAGTTCTCCGCGCTGTGTTATGCTTACTACCACAGAGTACTTTGTACTTACAGTGCGTAACATCAAGCTGCTATTCAAAGCGTTTAGTGAACCTATCTGTTTTATAAGTGTTACGCTTAGCGAAGATGACTGCCAGTAACCGAATTATAGACCTAATATTTTTTGTTTCCTCTATTAGGTACGACTGATCCATCCTGTTAAGACTGTGTACATAAATCGATCATAGTGATATGACCGCCAATTATTAATTTATTAGTACGGTTTCAATAGTAGGGCGTATTTATGTAAAGTAAAAATGAGTATCATAATCAGTGCCGATTTCTAAAATATTTCGAACACAGGGCTTGCTAGATTTTCTCTTCCTTGAAATCAATCCACAAGATGTAATATGACATGCTGATTTATGAACAATTATCTAACGTTTACAAATTGAGAAATATAAACAAATACACTCAACAGTCATATACATATGTAGACTTGACTCCACGTAAAGATTAATTAACTCTTATGTCGTGGGTATCAGAAATTACGAGAAACTTTTCGGTCTCACAAACACCCAAATTCGAAACAAGTACTTACTTGTGGGCCCTACAAACACTTTTTCGTTGTGGGGATCAAACCCGCGACTTCTCATTTCTCGGCCGGTGGTGATTATGAATATTTTATGAAATAGAGTCTTGCAGAGACAGACTACATGATTTGTTTTTGGATTTGTAAAAGAATTGCTTTCTAGGTTTCTTGAGATGCAGTACCTAAACAATATATGTATGTTTAGGCCCAACAATCAAAATATATTTTTGCATACAATATTGTAGCATTATAACGACTTCAGATAAGATTAAAGTAATGGAGTGAACTAAGTAGATGATATTGGCATTGCCAGAGAAAGTAATCGTCCCGAAACCCAACCACCCATTACGCGAATGCTATATAAGTGGGTGGCGTTTCCGAGCACCCATCATTACGTACATACATGCCCGCGACCGACCAACGGTATCGCATTATGAACCAATTATCGGTAGGTACATCGAGTAATTAAAAAATTTTCAATCGAATACTTTTCCAAAAACACAGTGCAATAATAAAACGTTTGGAGGAGATTTTTGGCGGGAATGAGAAAGTGTTTAAAAAGTGCAAGTGATAATAATTGTGAATTGATAAAACAGTGCGCAAGTTTTAATAAAATGGTTTCATTTCATAGTGAAAACATGAATGTTTTGTGAAAATGCTTGTGTAAAAAAATTAGTGCCTTTTATTAATATCGTGATAACTCCTTTTAATATTTTGTAAAATATCAAAAAGAAAAACAATGTTATAATGCTTTAATATATTCGTTCAGACACACGGAATACGCAATGTTTTATGATTTAATTTTATTACGTTTCATCCAATCGGAATTATGAATCTCATAAAATGCTCTTTTCCAATTTTCTTCTAACAAAAAAGAATGGAACGCGTCCTGTGAGAAGGCGGTCGCGATTTTGAATCCCAGGAAACATATCTGAGTTTTCTAAGGCATGTGTGTATTGTCAAAATCTTAAATCTTGTTAAAAACTCTTTATTAAAATCGTTCCTTTACCTAGGTAAATTGCAAACAAAATTTTACATAAAGTAAGTGCTTACGCTAAGTAACAATGGAAATAAAATAAAACTGGTACTTGGACTAGAATAACCCTGAATTGTACGGACCAGCTGCCATCTACATGTTGCAGTGCCTAGAAGCGGTGGGTTTAAAGACACGTCGTTTAGATTTGTAATATTTTGAAGGAAAATGTTTTTTTAATTAAGCACCAGGAATAATAATAATAAAACAAATCAAATTATAAAGTATTAAAGGAAAAAAATACACAATGTAATACAATATGTATAACTAACCAACTGCGTCACGGAGGACTGTAAAGTGTATTTTAGTTATCGTATTTTTATCCAATAGGGAATACAGTCATTTTTTAAGTATTTATTTTACCGATTTAAAAAATATCGTTAAGGTATATTTCTATATTAATAAAGATTCCAAAAAAAATATTTTGATTTGGAGTTTCGTGCATATTCCCTATTGGAAAGGCTTTTGAATCCAATTTGAGCGAAGAAAACAAAACATTAGATGACTAAAATAGGTTCAAAACTGTCTTTTAATAAGGTAGTTAGTATTTTGTTATATTATTCTAGCAATTAATAACAAATAGTAAAAATCTAATCATTTTCATTATGTATTTATCGGTTTTATGTACTTACTGGGATAATTTGTTTTTGTCTCTACATTCTGGTAGCTAATAATATAACCTAAAAAATAATATCGAATATTTAAATTGAAATTATTTTATGGGTATGGATTTAAAATGTGTAACGAAAAATCTGCCATTCATATACCTTCCGTAGTGAGCAAATATTGTTAATTAAAGTGTTTAAGTGTAAGTTGAACTGTTATAGGTAATTATAAAAAATATGTTATTTAGTGAATGTTGATGTTCCACATACTCAGAATAAATTACAAGGATTTCCACATTTTCTTTGTTATAAAAAAGAAACAATATAAACAATGGTATGTTTGACCGCGCCTCAACGGAAAATACGGAAACCGTTCGCATGCGTTAGAACTCACGCACCCACTCGTATTAAAAATGCAATGAGAAAAAATATTACACAAAAAGTTTGACATATTTGTAGTTGGTTGCGCTATAATTGTCTGTTTATCGCGGTTATCAATCATTAATATTTAATTAATAATAATTCAGTTGTCGTTTTTAACGCAAGTAATCGACCATCATTTGCTATATGATTTTCCTTATTTTTTTACTGTTGGTTTTGGCTATATGTCGTTAATATTCAGCTCTTTATCTTATTAATATTTAATATCAGGCTTAAAATTAATTTGACCAAATTTACAGAAAAACACTGGTGGTAGGTAGGTCTCTCATATGTGAGAGGCCATCTGGGTAGGTACCACCGCAATGTCTATTTCTCCCGTGAAACAACATTGCTTAAATGCACTGTTGTGTTTCGGATTGAAGGGCATTGTAGCCAGAGCAACTACTGGACATATTGAGACTTAACATCTTATGTCTCAGGATGGCGAGCGCAGTGGAATGTTGCTACTGTTTATGAGCGGTCGTATCGCTTACCATCAGGCGAACGGCTTGCTCGTCTCGCCATTCAATGCAATATATAAAAAAAAAGTCTCCCTTTCCATTGAGTGATAAATGAGTAATATTAAAATTATTGTTGTTATTGCTCGACTCCTTAGTGCTTCAAGGCCCTGTGGTAAATACTTTACCGTGATTTCTCTACATGAGGGCCCTCAATAGAAATGAAAATAAAACTGATAATTCCAAAAAAATACTACTTCAAACAAACTACTTTGTTTGTATTCATAAATATGAAGACAATATGAAATACATAGATACGACTATCAAGAATATTTTGATATTAAAGATTCTAATTTAATTACAGAGTTTCTCAAAAAACACTAACATGCTTTACTCGTGTTGTTATGCTATGAAGAATCTAACAACAAAACGCGAATGAATGATAAAGTTATTAAATACATATTTATTGTTGCAGACGGCAATTCTGATCGCTTTAGTGATCGTCGTAAATCACGGAAGAGACGTGACGGCGCACGATGACACCAAGGCCGACCAAGTCGCCGACGAGTCCAAGCACAGGGCTGTCACTATCATCGAAAGCCCCAAGTACGTAGAGGAATCCAAACCCAACGCGACGACCTCCAATAACGCCAGTGTTCCGCTCACGAACACTCACAGGCCCGAGCAGCGACCGCCGAGCAAACCGCCCATCACACCCGACAAACTCGGCAAACACGTAGCTTACAAAGACATACCGAGACCTTACTACGGACACGTACAGAGAATAATGCCGCCGCGACACTACCCAAAACCGCCACTGAAGTTACATCACTCACCAAACTCTGTTTATAAGTTTCCTAGAGTGATACCGTTACCTACACACTTACAAAGCCATTACTACTACAAGCCTCGGCCACTGGTGTTTGCCTCGTCCAACGCTAAGCCCACATTCGCGAAAAGTCCCAAATTCAGCCTGCCAGTGCAAACCATAAACGGCATTAGGACGGACTTCGTTCGACCGCCGAAACACCTCAACATCACTACATCTACAACGACAACTTCTACAGAGGCGACCACCACCACGAAGGTACTCAGAACGAAACGAATATGGCCCAAACGGGTGATAGAACATGAGAATACGACTCTACACAACACCACAGTGACTGAAAACAACACGACAGTCTCCAACAACACATTCAACGAAACAGATCACCACACATCGGAGAGTTTTCAACGGATTAGATTCGTGTACAAAAACTCTATAATAACAACGACGAGTGCTCCATCGCTGACGACGCGCGGCTATCGTCCGGTGACGAGGACGTCCAAAATTAAATCTACCACTCCAACGATCAATTTTACTGCTATAGGGCCCAGCGACTGGGTGCCGATGGTGGCGTCCCATTACCCCAAGCTCCAAAAGCCAGTACCGACCCCGATTAACAAACGCTCAGACATCGTCGACAGCGGAGTGACTCCGCCGGGGAAACAAACACTATACTTGCAGTCTTTCGGGCTGGTCCCCGTGCCCCCGAGCGCCGCCCCGGCCATGGCCAGAAAAAAAATGGTATTCTTCAAGCGGAAACGACAACTGAATCCGTATTATTCTGGTTACAGCCCGAAACCAGTGCGCACGCCCACGCCCTACTTGTACGGGGACCTCCAGACAGAGAGTAGCCACAGTCGACCGCGGGTCGTCACCAAAATCAAACATCATCATCACCACCACCATCACAGATACATTAAAACTGTTGAGAAACCAGTCAAAGTGCCTTACAAAGTGGAGGTACCAAAACCTTACCCGGTACAAGTGGAAAAGAAAGTGCCAGTGCCGGTAGAGAAAATAAAAATAGTAGAGAAACCGGTACCGTACCCAGTCACAGTAGAGAAAAAGGTCCCGTATCCCATCGGGATAAAAGTGCCCCATCCCGTGCCTTACAAAGTCGTGGAGAAGGAATACATACCTAAACCGTATCCGGTAGTCCACCACGTCCCTATAATAAAGCATGTGAGGGTACCGCATCCAGTCCCCGTGCATGTGGAGAAGAAGGTGCCCTATCCCGTGGAGGTGAAGGTGCCGGTTCCAGTAGACCGACCCGTCCCAGTACCAGTTACAGTGGAAAAGAAAGTGCCTTATCCGGTACCTGTCAAAGTATTGGTCCCGCAGCCGTACCCGGTGGAAACTAAAGTGCCCTACCCAGTTCAGGTTAAAGTGAAAGAGCCGGTCGAAGTAATAAAACACGTTCATGTGAAAGTGCCGTACCCTGAACCGTATCCAGTGAAGGTTCCCCACCCGGTACCAGTTCCAGTGGAGAAGCGAGTACCATACCCGGTAGAAGTGGAGAAGAAGGTACCGGTTCCCGTCCAAGTGCTTGTCCCGCAAAAGGTAGAAGTGGAGAAAAAAGTGCCCGTTTACGTGCCAAAGCCGTATCCTGTCGAGAAGCGGATACCAGTACCCGTAAAAGTCCCATATCCCGTGAAGGTCCCGGTTAAAGTCCCAGTTCAGGTACCGGTAGAGGTTCCTGTGTATATCCACCATCCTTACCAAGTGTACAGCGATAACCACTTCGTTTCCAACAATATAGCTGCTACAGAACTGGCAACAGCCACTCCACAACACACGGTCACGGTTCACGGAAACACTGGCTTCGCTGGCTTCCAATCGCGTTCAGACAAACCCGACACATCCACGACGGTCGGACCAAGTAGTTAAATTGATATGTAAATATTCGAACGGAGTCGTAGTATAGTAATCATGATTTATGTTGTACCTTATTGTAGAATACGTTATCGATAAGTTATTGTTGTGTGATTGTGTGGAATGTTAAACATTAACGATTTATGAGTAAATGAATGGTGCTGTGATAGTGTGTTCGTTTTATTTACATATTACAGATTGTTTTATTGAATTTCGCTACAAAAAGGTAAGTTCAAGTGCCTTGATACTTTGTTGCAATTTTGAAGATTGAATCAAATAATAAAGAACTTCGTCCACTACAACGTAGCGTATCCTAGCGCTGCGCACTATACCATTTCTATTTCTAAAAGTTCCATTTGACATATCTCAAAATTGTGAAATAGGGATGATGTCAAATAAATCGGTTAGTACAATATCCGATTATTAACGAGATATCGATACCATTTGTTTGTATTTCTTAATCGATTCTGTATCAGCCCATATACGTCCCACTGCAGGGCACGGGCCTCCTCTACAATCGACTACCGATTGAGAGTGGTTAGGCCATATAGTCCACCACGCTGGCCTAGTGCGGGTTGGTGGACTTGCATACCATAGAATTTTTATAAATCGCTATGGTATGCAGGTTTCCGCACGATGTTTTCCTTCACCGTTTTAGTGCGTGGTGATTGACTATCAATACACACATGAGTCCGAAAAGTCAGAGGTGTGCCCTGGGATTCGAACCCGCGACCACCATCATCTTAATCGATTACAGTTTATATTTTTAGTTTACATTATTTCGTTTTTTTTAATGTACATCTTTATCCTAATGAGAAATCCACAATTGCATAAGTCACTTTAGTATTAAGGAACAAAAGCAATGATTTCTTTATTACTAGCGGCCCGGCCCACTGAGTCGAAATGGCAATTTTTTGTGACACGATTTTTTTCGGAATTTCCAATTTATTTTGACGCCAACGGTTCAATATTATCATTCCTTACAATATTCATTCTTTGTACATGTTTGTTTAACCCTATAATTTTGACTAAATAAAATATTTTATATTTTTAATGTATGGAACGCACTATAAAACCCTAAATTTCTACGAAATCCTGCTAGATCCTGCGTTGAATCCTTATTTTTCTGAATTGTATTGATCTGTTCTACTATACTTGTATACTTCGAACGTCTGTATCGACCTGCAATTTTTTCAGTTATGCAGTTCGAAATAAAATATAAAAATCAATATTTCCCAAAACTCTTTTTACGCTTATCTTCAGTAAATTTGACACAAATAAAATAAATTAATCCAATAAATTAACAAATACCAAGGAAAACTTGTATATGTACCGTGCCAGATTTATAATACGAAGGATACAATTGAAAGCCTTTTTCGCATGCTGATTCTCTTAGGGTAATATATTGTATCTTCAACAAATTTAGGGAAACAAGTAGCGCCAACGCTTTTTCAGCAGTGTATGGAACGACGCTGGCCTAGTGCGGGTTGGCGGACTTACATACCATATAAATTCTTATAAATCGCTATGGTATGCAGGTTTCCTCACGATGTTCTCCTTCACCGTTTTAGTGCGTGGTGATTGATTATCAATACACACATGACTCCGAAAAGTCAGGGGTCTGCCCTGGGATTCGAACCCGCGACCTCCGTGAACATGTGGGCAGCCGCGTCTCAGCAGTCCGTTTACCAACAGGCCACCACATGCACAAAATTATTAAATTGTTAAATTATTGCCTTTTATTAAAATTATTATTACATTATTTATTGATGGTTGTTCGTTGATAGTATGCTTTTTATTAGCTGATAATTCAGTACTTTTTAAAATTAAAAAACAACGGGATTAAAACTGCTCCATTATTTCTATATTTTTAACCGATTTCAAAAAAAGGAGGAGGTTCTCAATTCGACTGTGTTGCTTTTTTTTTTTTTTATGTTTGTTACCTCGTTTCTCTGTACTGTGTGAACCGATTTGGATCATTCTTTCTTTGATTGAAAGCTGGTGCTTGTCGTTTGGTCCCATAAAAATATGGTGAAGATCTGATGAATATCTTCGGACCTGGAGAGGGGAACTCCTTAAAATTAAGGAGAATTGCAATGGTTCTTTTTGCATTACGTTCATTAGAAAAGTTAAGATACAGTGAGAGAGGGAAAAAGGGGTGGGGGTGAGGGGAGGTGGGTGATAAAATTAAAATACACGTAAATTAAATATCTTCGGCAGCTTTTAAGCGATTTTATTGATTTTTTTTTCATTGGAAAAAACGTATTGGCAGGTTGATCCCAGGAACACAACATTAAGATCTTATTATCATGTTCGGACCTGGAGAGTAGAACTCCTCAAAATTTAATAGGATTTCAACGGTTCTTTTTGCATTGAGTTCAGTATAAAGGCTAGGCTACAGTGGTTGAGGGAAAAGGGGTAGGCGCGAAGGGAGGGGGGGGGGGGAAATAATAAACATGTGAATATTCCAATATCTTTGGCAGCTTTTAGCCGATTTTAGCGATTTTATTGTCATCGGAAAGAACATATTCCTTGTGGAGACCAAATCTTTTTCATTTAAATGCCTATCAACATTAAAAAGATAAAAATAACTAAAATTTTTAATAAACAAAATAAAAACCGACTTCAACTAGCCAACAAATCAAAATATATGCGTAACATATTGAAGGCGGGTCGCCCAGTACCAAACATATAGATATTTAAATTAATATAAGGCATAGGTCCTATATGTTTGGTACTGGGCGGCCCGCCTTCAATATGTTATGCATATATTTTGATTTGTTGGCTAGTCAAGTCATTAAGCAAATTAATCAACATGCACGAGCTCCATGAAATAAATATTATTTTTTTGCTTTGGAGTGGTAGTTATTATTTTATTTATTTTTGGTTTTTAGTGGATTTTTGTTTTGAAGTCGGTTTTTATTTTAAAAATTTTTAATTACCGATTATACGTATACAAATCCGTTTGCATAGTCTCAACTCTACACATGGAAGACCTAACGACGTGACTTTGTAATGACGTCTAGAAAAAAAGTATGTTGTTTAAAATGGTTGTTTTGCTTTATTTAAAGGATTTAAATTTAGTTATTATGGATTGTAAATCCTGTGATAAAATAAGAATAGCTTCATAATTCCATGGTTTTACGGAAAGTTTTATTGAAATTGTGTGAGTTACGTCTGCACAAAGTTATTTATGATAAAAGTATGAAATGTCAAATGGAACTTTTAAAATTAGAAATGGTATAGACCGTTTCATTAACGACTGGTGATGTTCCATAGTAATTCATATAAAGAATATTTTACTTTTTTGCATTTTATTCCGCTGAAAACCTTGTTGTTTAGTATCTAAGCATTGAGTGCATCGATTTATCAGTTTGACATTACCTGAAGAAGCTAAAGCCAGTATTACTGACTGGATTTAGAACCCCAAACAATTTGTCTAGTCAACTAGCAACATACACCTGTATTGAATATAAATGAACAGTGTTTTATTTCTCCATTCTGTCTAGACTGGCAAGTTCAACGTAATCGTTGTACGGAGTAAGCGAGCGCAAAATTGCATGATACGTGTCAATCACCCTAACATTATATCAACGTGTATGTACTTGCTTTGCAGTCTTGTATAGGTTTTTATTGATATCATGTTTTATTGAAAACCATGAATAAGGTACATATTAAAATTATCGTTCAAATCTGATTTAATAAAAACAAAAAAAGGTGTTAAATATTAGTCAAGCACGTACCTACGATTTATTTTGCATTTTTAGCGATGTGGTTAACTTAAGGTGTAATGGATGAAGCATAAATATTAGATTAAAGTGAGAATTGAGATTGGATTTTATTTCCAGAATTTTCACAGGTCTTAATTTATTTTACTTCAAAAGACGTAAACTTAGTACAGGTAATTAAGGCCTCCAATGCTATGTGGAAAAAAAAATGATACAAATAGCCCCAAAAAAGTGGAATATGAAGACGGTAATCCGTAATGACATCCATATCCGCTATGAATTTAGAGAAAAAATACCGGAATAAATTTCCTACTATACACGTGTTTTATAACTCTTCCTTTTTGGGTCTGATTGAATATATTAGTTAGACGCACGCGTGCAGATATTTTGCGCACATAACATAGATACATCCTAAAGAAATTAAACTAATGAATGCATGTTCAGTTTACTAACCTATTTATAATAACGGTTATACAGCATTCGTGTATGTTCTAGATGATTACATCACTAATTATTGTGTTAATAATTGGAGATTACCCGCGGAAAAGGAAGCGCGACGTCGAAAGTGTATGTCACGGTTAACTTGCCGCGCGAAATTATGAACGATGTTTCATTTAACCAATAAGCACTGCAAATACAACAGTTTTTTGCATTACGAAGCAATTTTTCTACTTTTTTGTTCGAAAATAAAATGTTTTGTCTGTTAGTGGAAATGTTTGATAAATTAAAATATTTATGAGTCATTGATTACTCAACTAAACTTATTTTCATAGTTTCAGATACTCAATTTTTTTGAGTAATGTAAATTATAAAATACTAGCGGCCCGGCCCGGCTTCGCCTGGGTGCAAATACAGATTCCAGTCCATATTTTATTTAAAATCAACATGACAGCCGTTGTCTAAACTGCTTATCCAATCCCATCCTGTACCTATTCTTCTGTCCCATTTTATCCACCTTATATTCTATTCTATCCCATCTCTCCAGATTTAAATCATTGTTTTGCTACGGAGATATAACAACACTGTTACTACTCCGACGACATTCATTGAAATCAATTTAAAGATACCATAGCTGACCCGACCACGCTTCGCTATGGTTTAGTTATTATACAGGGTATATCAAGACTGCTACCGAAAACGAAGCCGGGTGGTAGTTTAAGCGACTTCAAACACAATGCAACAGAAAAAGTTGCAAAAAAAAGCGACAATTTTTTTTTTGTAATTTTTTTCCTATTGCCATATTTTGGTGGTAAATACATTTTTTCCTAAAATAATAGTGTATACCCTTTAATTTATAAATACTCTAAGATATAAGAGAGTTTAAATTATTATTTTAGCAAAATCTATGGATTTACCACCCAAAAATGACGATATTTAAAAAATCATAAAAAATAATTGTCGCGTTTCTAAGCGAAATTTTTAATTGCATTGTGTTTGTAGCCACTAAAACTACCACCCGGCTTCGTTTTCGGTAGCAGTCTTGAGATACCCGGTATGATTAATATTATATTCAATTATTTAACATAACAAAAAAGCCCGACCCACCTTTGCCTGGATGCAGATATTTTTTTATTTTACTTCACACCAAATACATGTTATTTTTCGTATAAGCTCTTGTATACCTTAACATGACGTAGCTATCCTACTGTCCTGCTCAATTCCACCCCATCCCATCTACTCAGTCACTTCCCGATACGTCCCGTCCTTTCTCTTCATTATCCATCCAATCCCATTACTTTTTGTTAGTAATAAAGAGATGAAATATTAATTTTCATAGAAATAACTTCAGTGGTTTCGATTTTCTTCGACATAACATTTCAAATGTATAATATTTCTATCAGTAGCGAAGGAAAAGCCACTGTAAAAATTCGTGATAAAAATAAACATAATAACACATAACACACATACACAAACATACACTATTGGCACTTTCTCACACTGACACCCACAATTAATGTAATAACAATTATATTTAACTGGTTTCTCAAGACACAGGCAACGCCTAATTTGAGAACCCCTGCAATATTCGCCATATGTAAAATTGTTATTTTAATAAAGATTTTTCATTTTCAAGTGACATTATATCTTGAAAAGAATTAAATATTCTTACGTGTGAATATTATTTATTTAATTGTCTATTAATTTCTAAACGCATGCATAAATATTTGACAACCAATTTAAATGTCAATCACTTTTTATTAACGTCATTAATTTACATCTTTAAAACCTAAAATACGCCATTAATCGATTATTATGGATATAATTATGTTGTCGATTCGAAACCTTTATTTAAATACGTTATTTCATTTGAGGGAAGAGTTGACCGTATCGACGGGATGAACATTAAATGTTTGACAGTTACGAACCCATGAACATTTTGTATGAGAAAATGTTAATAAGCTAATAGAAACTCGGGAAACCGGGAACGTGATAAAAAGTATCCTATGTCCTTCTCCTGGTTCTAAGCTACCTCCCCACCAATTTTCAGCCAAGTCAGTTCAGCCGTTCTTGAGTTATAAGTGGAGTAACTAACACGACTTTCTTTTATATAAACTCATTTGCAAAAAAAACGGGCACCTAAGCAATGAACCATTTCAAATGTTACTATTGGTTTGTTTGATAATTATAGGTAGTTTGACTTTCACAATTTTGTAAATTAATAAGCAAATAATCGTTTTCGTCAGTATTATCATAAAATTTTGATAAAATTTATGGGTTTCAATGCTAAAGTTCACTAGTAGTGTATGCTCGCTAGTAGTGCATATGCTCGTGAAGTAAAAGTTAACAAAGATTTTTGTTTGTTTTTTCTTTAATAAAGTAAAAGCAGATAAATGTTTAGTATCGAGTGTGACCCCCTCTAGCTGAAATCACAGCTTGAATTCGTCTGGATATGCTAGCGAGGATATCCCGGATACTTGCTTGCGAAATACGTTCCCACTCCGCGGTAATCACATTCTTCAGCTCTCTGATGGTCTGCGGAGCCGGTTGTACTGATCTCACGCGTCGTTTCAGAACGTCCCAGACATGCTCTATAGGATTGAGGTCGGGACTTCGAGCTGGCCAATCCAAACGACGAATGCCGACCTCTTGCACATACGCTTCCACATCGCCAGACCGGTGGGCGCGAGCGTTGTTGTCCATAAAAATTGAGTCTTCGCCTAAAGCGGCCAATGCGGGTTGTGCATGAGGAATTAGAACTTCCGTTATGTATCGATGTCCAGTCAGTGAGCCGTTTTCAATGAAGACTAACTCTGTACGATCCATTGAATTTATTCCTGCCCAAAACATAACAGAGCCCCCACCATAAGGTGTGATTTCTTCAAAACAAGCCTCTGCAAAGCGTTCTCCTCGTCTTCGTAGCACTCGCCGACGTCGATCTTCACCGAACAGAGATATCCTGGCTTCATCGGAGAACAATACCCTATTCCAGTCTTCTTGAGTCCATGACTCACAATTTCGAGCAAACCTATGCCTGGCAACTCTGTGCTCACGCAGTAAGTTAGGGCCGCGGGCCGGGCGATGACTGCGTATATTGGCCGCGAGAAGCCTCCTCCTGACTGTCCATAGACTAATATGCACATTTCTTACTTCTTAGAGGTTGTTCTTAAGGTCCACATACGAAGACTTGCGATTTCTCAATGCGCGACTCACAAGAAATCTTCCCGTGGTTGGGTACATGGTTTTCTTCCAGAACCAGGCTCAATCCTATAGAGCATGTCTGGGACGTTCTGAAACGACGCGTGAGATCAGTACAACCGGCTCCGCAGACCATCAGAGAGCTGAAGAATGTTATTACCGCGGAGTGGGAACGTATTTCGCAAGCAAGTATCCGGGATATCCTCGCTAGCATACCCAGACGAATTCAAGCTGTGATTTCAGCTAGAGGGGGTCACACTCGATACTAAACATTTATCTGCTTTTACTTTATTAAAGAAAAAACAAACAAAAATCTTTGTTAACTTTTACTTCACGAGCATATGCACTACTAGCGAGCATACACTACTAGTGAACTTTAGCATTGAAACCCATAAATTTTATCAAAAATTTATGATAATACTGACGAAAACGATTATTTGCTTATTAATTTACAAAATTGTGAAAGTAAAACTACCTATAATTATCAAACAAACCAATAGTAACATTTGAAATGGTTCATTGCTTAGGTGCCCGTTTTTTTTGCAAATGAGTGTATATAGATTTGAGTATTTATGTATCTAACATTTTTTGTACTGACTTGCTCACTTTTGTAGTTAATTATCTGATATCATAGAACATATCTTAAAAGATTACTAAATCATAAATCAATTTACAACTACATATTATTTGTTTGCACTTAGTTTTAATTGCCTTCTATTTGTGGCACAGACTTTCAATAAAAAGTTTATTTATTTAAAAACATTTTAATAAAACATAAATATTGCATTAATCTTAAATGATTGCTTAGTAAATGCCATGGATATTGCATGAAAACAAACTACTTCACTTTAATGAACTTCCACTCCAGCTCATAAACTCCGATTGACGTCTGGTTCTTCTCGTCATAGTCTACCCATTCTTTCTCTGTCAAGTCTACATCTTCAAACTTTTTACCTGAAAAAAAAATTATAATTTGCAGAGTTCTAGTAAAATTCATTTTTTATTCATTATTTATGGATAATAATAAAATAATAATAAATTGGGAATAAATCGGGACCTTGTTGATACGCATTCGATCCTTTACTGCGCGGCCGTCGCAGCATGTCGGGTGGCTAATGTCAAATTTCCAATTAATAATATTACTACCACTCGAGATGTTGCGACTGTGCCTGCATGGCAGCGTAGGATCGAGGACCGTATTAACAAGGCCCGAACTCTCATCGGCAAGTTTATTGCTTTCCAAAATGGAAACAGTAGGCAAAGGGTCATGCGTTTTGTGGCCCAGGCCTTTTCTGGGACTAATATAAGTCCCCAGGATTATGGTCTTTGGGTCACAGAGCGCATAGACTATTACAAACAAAAAGTATATGCGTGGGCGAGCCGCATTCGCCGCTATGGGAAGCGGTGGGATCGATTTCAGCAGAATCGTACTTTCCAAAGTGACCAAAAGAGGGTGTATAGATGTTGGGAGCGTTCTCCACAAAGTGTGGTAGATGGGCGGCTGCCTAATTTTCATGACATACGTAATTATTGGGCAAACATATGGTCGTCATCTATCTCCCACACTGAAGCCGACTGGTTTGGTGTTGTTGAGCGAGCTTGTGAGTCTATACCAATTATGGAAGCTGTTTCAATCAGTTCAGAGGATGTCCTGGTTGCAATCCGTCCGACACAAAACTGGAAGTCTCCTGGTCCGAACGGTTTGCACAATTTATGGTTGAAATGGCTTCAAGTTCCATGTTCGCATGCTCGGTTGGCAGCACAATTCCAGGATGCGCTTGATGGAGGATCGCTTCCAACATTTATGACTACCGGTGTTACTCACCTCCTCTATAAATCTGGAAGTACCACGGACCCAAAAAATTACAGACCTATTACATGCTACCTTGCCATATATAAACTTTTTACATCCATTTTAAGGGTTAAAATGGATGTAAAAAGATGTAAAGAAGATGGATGCACCATTTCACCTCAAACAATATTCTTTTCCCAGGCCAAACAGGATGCAACAGTGGGTCTCGTGGTACTAAAGAACTCCTTCTCATAGACATGACCATTTGCCAACAGGCTCGTCAGAATCGTAGGAATTTATCAGCTGCCTGGATTGATTATAAAAAGGCATATTTTGATTCGGTGCCCCATACTTGGCTCATGAGGTGTTAAGTTTGTACAAAATTGATACAAACTTATGCACCTTTCTTGGGTCTTGTATGGGACAGTGGACCACTGTCCTTAGATATCCAGGTGGTATGGGTCCTCCTGATTGTGACGAGCCTATAAAAATCAAGCGGGGTATATTCCAGGGTGACAGTCTGAGTCCACTGTGGTTTTGAATGGCCCTGAATCCTCTTAGCACTCTGTTGAAGGATTCGGGGCTAGGCTACCATCTACGGAGAGGGACTGAGCTTATTTCTTGCTTTACATGGATGATCTCAAGTTATTTGCATCAAAACAAAGAGAATTGATTGAGTTGTTAAAAATAACTGAAAATTTTAGCAACTCAATCAATATTGAGTTTGGTGTAGATAAATATGCGGTTATCCATGTCAAGCGGGGGGAAGTTGCAGTCTCTGATGGCGTACAAGTCTCTGAGGCTGTAAGACTCAGATCCCTGTCCAAGACAGAAACCTACAAATATTTGGGTATGCCAGAGAGAGAGTTTCTTTGGCCGCCAAAGCTAAGAGCTGCATGGTCGGTTCTATCGGGCCCTCCATGGACCTGATGTGGACCGACCTGCGTCTGTATCTTGGCTACGTTTCGGTAACCACTTTCGGGTAACTGAGGGTTTTGTCTTTACAATTACGGACGAAGTTATTAAGACGAACAACTATAGGAAATACATCCTGAAGGACGGTACGGTCGACATTTGTCGGGCATGTCACCGTCCAGGCGAATCAATCAGGCATGTTATTTCCGGTTGTTCGTATCTTGCTAACGGCGAGTATTTGCATAGGCATAACCTAGTAGCCAAGATCATACATCAGCAAATTGCTCTTCGATATGGACTTGTGACTCTTGAAACGCCATATTACCAGTACGTTCCACAACCAGTTCTTGAAAATGGTCATGCAACGCTATACTGGGATCGGTCTATTATCACAGACAGGGCTATTGTCGCCAATAAGCCTGATATTGTGATAATCGATCGATTGACGCGCCGGGCAATACTTGTTGATGTTACTGTTCCACATGACGATAACCTCATTAAAGCTGAAAAAGACAAATTGTCTAAGTATTTAGATTTGGCACATGAGGCTACCGACATGTGGGATGTGGACTCAACAGTTATTGTCCGGATTGTTGTTTCCGCACATGGACTGATACCAAAGAGCCTCGACCAACATCTTCACAGGCTCTCAATTGCAGGGGCGTGCACTCCTTGTAGGCAGAAATGCAGTGCTTTACTTGCCATTCACAGATATTTTATTATAACGTTCGTACGTTTTAGATGACTTTAATTTATAGTAAATAAATGAATAAACAAAATATAATAACTTAAAAACGCCTAATATTTTATAAATAGCACCTATTTGCAATCACGCAAACATTATGGTTGCCACGCGAAAAGCAAGAGGCGCTGTAAAGCAAATTAATGTACCTAATCAACCAAGTCATGCCGCCGCGTGCAGCATTACATTTGTTTGCATGTGTGTAGTAATTTTGGTGTCCGTGCACAGTCGCAAACGCACACACCCATGAATATTGAAAGCCGCGACTCCTGCGTCAGGCCTCGGGAGTTCGGTAGTTGTCGGGAGTAATCGTAAATGTTCGTTGTCTATAATCCGAGTAAAATTAATAGGCTGGAATCTAATAAATCACCTATGCACATCATGCATTTTTGGTTCGTAAGGTTTTATTTGTTTAAATAGAAATGTTTTGTGTTTCGCGGGGGCCATTTAGCTTTTTTTATGAGTTTTTGCATTGTTTACTATTTTATACTAGTATGTTTGTAAAAAAAAAAAAAATTTCTTAACGGATTTTTCATTTTAACATTTGAAAGTGTGTACATTTAACAGTTTATTACGAAGTTTCGATATTAATTGTAGTCATTTGCTTTTCTAGTGTGTTTGTTTATTTTTTAAAATGTTATTTGATTGCGAGGTTTGTGTTAAAAAATTATGTTTATCAAATGAATGAATGAGGTGGCCGAAATCTTGCGTTTATTTACATCGGGATAGGTATAGTAATCTCAACTAACCGGAACCTTGAATATGTGAAAATTGAAAGCTGACTAGGTGAGTTTTTTTTTATTTTACTTATTAGAATTTCTTCCGCCGCGACGATCGATCGCTGTTTTGTCTGCGTTGCTGTAGAAGATGGACATGAATAGTATTACATCTAAGACTTGTTATGTTGGCATGGTTTCCGACTTAGAGATCCGTCGCGTGGCTGTGGCTATGCTAAAAAACTATAAAAGAAAAAGTTTTTGTGACCGAGTACTCCGCCGCATACCCAGTGTCATAATCCTGTGCATGCCGCTGCTCAATTGGTCGTTGGGTCAAGAACCAGATCCAAAAGGCGGTATTGTTGGACACGGCACGCATAGTGAGGAGATTCCTCTCTTTGGATCCCTAACTGCCGGTGGCTTGGGTCTTAAGCCCTGCCACCGAAGGGTCATTACTTTTTTATATTTTTATATAACATATTGTATTTTATATATATATATATATATATATATATATATATATTATGATGTATAAAAATGTAAAAAAGAATATGTACGAAATAAAGAGTAATAAATATTGAAATAAAACTAAGTTTTATGGATTTTCTTGTGGATTTGTTTTAGCACTTTAACGGGCAATCAACATTTAAAATAGCTGGCTCTTAAAGTGTTAATATCATTTTTTACTTCCTGATGTTTCAATTACATATATAGGTTTCGAGGTCCAGTCCACTCTATGACCACTAAAGCTAAGCAATCAAAACATCTACAATATAAAAAACCAAACATGGGATAAAATCTGTATTTTTTTTGTCAATGCACATTTCCATAAATTTAAGAAACTTTTATACAATAATAAAGGCCATTATGAACACAATGTTGAGCAATTCACTACCCAGTAATGGAGAATTGAATTGACAATGTTTATGCCATAGTTTACCACCCTGGTAAACTTCACACTCAGACTTTTATAAAAACTTGTATGATATTTCAAATGTTAGGAAATACACTTTCATTATAATAATAGACAAAACTTATAAAGTAATTATTTTATTTTGACAAACTAATGTTTTATGGAATTATATTTTTGGGAATTGCTTTTATGAGTTATGAAATACATCTTTGTGGAATACTAATGGAAAAATAAGGCCTTACCATCATCCTCAGCTTCAGCAATCCATCCCGACTTGGGTTCAAAATCTACTGGCT
Organism: Hyles vespertilio; assembly: GCA_009982885.2. Lineage (NCBI taxonomy): Eukaryota > Metazoa > Arthropoda > Insecta > Lepidoptera > Sphingidae > Hyles > Hyles vespertilio. The sequence continues at coordinate 4,362,811 of CM042817.1, forward strand.
CCACTCCTCTGCAGTCAAATATCACTATTGTCTTGAACTTGCCAACATCATTGTTTGTGTACTGACCTGAAGTTACAATTTCATAATTAGTACTAAATAAAATTAAGTGGTTATGAAGAGATCTTTGGGAGAGACCTTTGTTCAGCAGGGGGCTTCCTTTGGCTTAAGAAAGATAGAGAAAAGTATGTAGGAAATACAGTCAATAATAATGCAAATTAGCTCTATAATACAGTACTAAAAGTACCATAGTTCCTAGAGTATTGGAGAAAATTGCGATGGACTTTAAGCTTCTTTATATATGGGTGGGGCACAATACTAACAATATTACAAATTAGTATTAATACAAATTAGTTTTGGTGTAGGATCCATTACGACCCACTAGTTTCGCAGCTAGCATCGACCAGGATATAGTGCATGTTCAGTGTAGTGTGTAATATGTGTAGCTGTTAGGTGAAAAGTTATCTGTAGGCCAGAAAAAGGTTATGTATTGTATACCTACCATTGCTGCCTTCAATAACATCCATACTGTTTTCCCTAGAACACAATTTGCACTTAATCAGTAAGTTAGTCTCCGACCTGTTGTGCTTTTGCGGTACTTTCTCCGCTTCCGTGAGATCGTGGAATTTTTCCGACACTTCGCCGCAACTCCCGCATTTTAATTTAAGAAACCACTGGTAGTGAGGATGATTGGTGTATAGTTTCTCTATGCATTCCAACGTTGCTTGTATTTGGAGAGCGATTTTAACCATTTTTATATGAATTTATAGTGATTTATTTAAATTTCTGGAAACTTCAAAATTCAATGAAACCCATTGATGAAAACAAGCAACTGTCAATGTCATTTCTCACTGATTGACAAGTGATATTTGCGGGGATGTGCTTAGACGACTGTAATTTTAGTCGATTACTGTATCGATATTTCATTACAAATAGGCAGTAGATGAGCTTTAAGTTTATTTTAGATACATCAATTCACGCCTTTTTCCCAGAAAGGGTAGGCAGAAGTGCCAGAACACCCAAATTTCGCCTTGTATGTTCCGTCCCACGATGTTATAGGTGGCGAGCCTCCGTGGCGCAGTTGGTTAGACGCCGCCTGTGAAACCAGAGGCCGCGGGTTCGATTCCCGCACCGAGAGAAATGTTTGTGCGCCCCACAAATATTTCTTCCGGGTCTGGGTGTTTGTGAGACCGAAAAGTGTCTCGTAGTTCCTGATACCCACGACACAAGACTCGACTCGACGACTATGTGCTCGGCCCACTGCCACTTCAACTTGCCAATCCTATGGGCTATGTCGGTAACCTTGGTTCTCCTACGGATCTCCTCATTTCTGGTTCGATCTCGTAGGGAAACACCGAGCATAGCCCGCTCCATGGGTCGTTGAGTGACTTTGAGCCTTTTAATGAGGCCCACAGTGAGAGGCCACGTCTCGGTGCCGTATGTCATCACTGGTAACCTGGTAACACACAACTATCGAAGACTTTCGATTTTAGGCACTGAGGTATTTTGGATGAGAAGACGTCACGAAGTTTCCCGAACGCTGCCCAACCGAGTTGGATTCGACGATTGACCTCTCTTTCGAAGTTGGACCTGCCTAACCGGACCACTTGTTATTTATTTATTTATTATTTATAACTATATCGGAAACAAATTCCTGTCTCTAAGCTGATAACGAAAATAAAAATCCAATATCACTTTGCCCAACCCAGGATTCGTACCACTACTCCTTAGTCTGTGTTTGTACCCGAGAACTCAGCTTTATAACCGTACCCTAGTACATTTACGCTACCGAGGTAGTCGTATAGTTAATTGCATAATATTTAAAATTGTTAATCTATACGAACCAAGAAGATACGAACTCTTCCTAGCCTTATGTTAAGTTTGTAACAGCCTTCATGAAATAGATTTCAACCTCCCATCTTTACAATATTAGCTGTAGGTATGTCGATGTATCCAGATTGCTTTACGAATCGACTTGCATTCAGGCCTACTGCAACGTTTAATAACTTGTCCTAGTATGTTACTGAATACTGGTGAACATTCTTTTTCGTAATATGTATGAATTAAAACAACTTTGTTGTGATAGTATACTTTATTTGATCACTTTATTGGGACAAGTACATTAGGGCTTCATTACTCAATACAATATGAAGCTAAGGGAACATCTGCGGTACCTAGATGGGTAATAAATAATTCAAATAACGCTAGGGCAAGATGTTCATCCGCGAGGCAAAGGGGCGATCCTAATGGTGTTGCCTTGAGCGTCCGCTTGCAGCGTGAGGCCCATCTCTTGAAGAACTTCGTTGTCGACCGGAGCTTGGAGAGTTAATTTAGATATCACCTCCTTGAAAAGAAAAAGTATATTTTTTATATTTAATTTAATTTCTACAACATGTAACAGATTTAAATGTAAAAGCGGAAAGTAGTACGTTCAGAATCAGCTACTGAACCGATATTTACATTTTTTTTGGTAGGTATTTTTTTTTCAAAATAATTAGTTAAGACCTTAGAGTATATACATATAGAGGGAGCGCTGGTACTTGAAAAACGTAGATAAAAATGGTGGTGCCGGGGCCACCTTTTTTTCCCGCCAATCAGTATGGATTCAGACAGCGTGGGGTACACATGAAATCTTCTACAAAGAAAAATCTTAAAATGCCATTTTGCGTCATTAAATTGTGCCCAAATTCTACCAAACGCATAATTTATAAGTATATAATTAGCTACCATAGGTAACATTGCATATTTATTAATATATCGGGAGATATAATCGACGGAATTTTACTAAAAAAAAATTAGAATTAGCGCGCTTTCTATAGACATATTTTTCAGTGTTGCAAATTTATAAAAAAATTAATAACTCGATATCCTGGTAAATTGTTTTAACTGTTTTTTAATATAAAAAAATTTATATGAAAAAAACAATTTGACGTTATATTAAACCGACAAAATAAAATTATTGCTACCATTTATTTAATATGACAACGAGTTAAAATTTACTAAGTTTGTGACTAAATATGACTTGTAATATAAATATTTTGTAATTCTCTGATCTTATAGAGAGAATTATGTCCAATTATAATTAAAAATTATAATTGGACATAATTTTTAAATCGGTCTGACTTTAATCCGGATTTTGAATATTGGCCGCCATTTAAATTTTAGAGCCTTAGCGCGACTTCTGGTAGGAGGTATATATTTAATATTTAACGGCCGTCCCCGTGTACCGGTAACATAAATTCATAGACGGAATTGAATATTTTGGCCGCCATTTTGAACTTTTTTGTTATCAACCCGATTGCTCTCAAAATTAATATCTGGCAGTTCCGGGGTACGGATAACATAAATTTATAGTCAGAATTGCATATTTTGGCCACCATTTTGAACTTTTTTGTTTTTAACCCGATTGCTCTCAAAATCAATATCGATAGATAAATGATAGATGTTAAAGATATGTAAACAACCAAATCTATATAATGTTTTTTTAGGATACCCCTGGATCGAAAAATAAGACGCCAAAGCGTTAATACTATAAAAAAGAGTCGTTTAGAAGACTGTTGGATACCTACAAAATATTTTTATTATAATTAATATTATGAGAATACATTCTTAATTTTTAAATCGTAGTGAACCAACAATGTAGACGGTCGACCTGGTTAAGGTTTCAGGAAGTCGCTGGATGCAGGCCACTTCCAACAGGTCAATGTGGAGATCCTTGGGGAGGCCTATGTTCAGCAGTGGACTTCCTATGGCTTTTTATGGCTGAAGAGAGAGAGAGAGAGGGAGAAGGAGTCAGAGAGAGAACCTTATATTTTCATTCTGAGAGCTCTGGCAGCCACAATACTTTACCTATAAATGTGGCTTATTGGTACCGAGAAACCCTCAGATATTAATTTTGAGAGCAGTCGGTTCAATAAATTAAAAGTTCAAAATGGCGACCACAGTTTTTTAATCTACCTCTTAATTTGGTTTATTAGTGCCGACTGCCGAGATACCCTCAGATGTTGATTTTGAGAGCAATCGATTCAATGACTAAAAATGGCGGCCAGTTTTTTTAAATCTGACTATGTACTTGGCTTATTAGTGTTGACATAACGTGAGATGTTGATTTTGAGAGCAATTGGTTCAATAAATAAAAAGTTCAAAATGGTGGCCACAGGTTTTTTAAGCCTTACTATGAATTTGGCATATTGGTGCCGAGATACCCTCAGATACTGATTCTGAGATAAATCGGTACAATAAGTAAAAACTTCAAAATGGCGGCCACGATTTTCAATACCGAATACGAACGAAGCTCGGCTATCGAAGCATAGGGACTAAAACATTTACCATTTCACCACCAAGCATTTTCAATATTGCAATGCTATTGTATAATAACGCACAGGTAAAATTACGTCGTATTCGCAGTGAAAACGTATTCGGAATTATAGATAAACGTGTTAAAATAGTCGCCACAATTTTTCATTCTTTAAAATATTATGTATCGATATTGCTATTGGGACCAAAAAACGTAATTAAATTTTGATACAGTTGGGGAAAATATGTTAACCGGCAACCCTAATGCAGCAATGCTACCAACATTACGACCAAGAAAATATCTACGTTTTTGAAATCACAAATGTATGACAGCGCTCCCTCTATATGTATATACTCTAAGGTTAAGACCAAGTAAATTACAGACACTCTTTCATTTAGTACTCCGAACAAACGAAATTGAAACGTAACTCCAGGACATAAGATCATTTTTAAATGAATCACTAAACGAATACTCTAATAAACTACATCATGAACAAAAATTAACTTTATTTCGATAGTCATAAAGTTTATTTAAGCAATCTATCATTAATCAAACGCACACAACGATAGACCTGAATAAACGTAATAAGCTACCAAAATAAATAACTATCATATTCTCTTTTTCGCACATTTAACTACAACTAGATAGAGCAGGATGCAGCTATTGTTTAATGCAATTTGATCCATCCGACAAACGACGCGACGGCGCGCGCGGCGGTACATCAAAAGGTTATAGGGATGCGCCGCTCCGCGCCGCGAAAAAAATTACTCCCGGTATTTGCAAGACCGGGCGATCCAAATCCCGCGCAATACATGCACTTAAATGAAACAAATTAAATTGTAACAAAATCACTATGAAAAGAAACAACAAGTAGGTATTTCTATGAAAAATAATTTCGCGGAACGTTTAAATGGTGATTAAATTCGGTTTATAATTTTGCTACAATGTATGCGGAATCCCGGTGTGTCGGATATCCCGTTATTGCAATCCCTAAATGGGCATTGGGCACCGACAATGTGAAAAAAATCTAGTCGTGCACCGAAGTTATCTGTGTCTACTTGTGTTTAAGTGTTAAGTAGATATTTCGACAACTTTCGCGCGCGATGTCTTTTCGGTATTCGAATATTGAATACACTGAAATGGTGAGAACTTCCGCACTCTGTGGTGATAATGTATCATTGGCATGCAGGACATTTAACAACAGGCACGGCACCAGTGTAGTGTCCGACAGTATCTCGATGCTGAGTTCGGAGAGCGCTGGATAGGTCGCGGCGAACCTGTGCAATGGCCTCCTAGGTCACCTGACTTGACGCCTCTTGACTTTTTTTGTGGGGACGTAATAAATCTCTATCGGTATACTTCAGTGAAAGTACTAATGTGGAGGAACTAAAAAGTAGAATAGTGGCAGCCTTCCTAAAAGTGAAAAGTGACGCTGAAGTTTTACATAAATTACGTGAACAATTACGCAAATGTGCATCAAAGTGTATCAAGGTGGTGGACATTTCGAACATATTTTAAAAAGAAATCGCCGCATGAGTGCCATGTAACACGTAAGTTAATTTTGTTGTATTTTTTGTGTTGTGATTCCCAATCTAGTCTTCGTTGTTAGATATTGCGTTATCTTATTATCTTATTCATTAGTAATGCAAAATAAATGACGCCCGTATCCTGCCGGCCTGTAGGAACTAAGTTTAGCGGAAGTGAAATTAATAATATTTTATAGCCGATTCATGCAAAATATTGTCTTATGTTGGGTTCGTACGAATTATATCTTGTAAGTAAAATATTTAGATTTTATAGTCAAAACACAAATGTTATGCTTACATATTAAATTAATAATAATTTGTTTACCAAGGCACCAAGTAATCAGTTACATACGTAATTTGTATTTCGTTTATTGTCAGCTGTTTCTGCCGGCGCAGCGTTCGACGTTAGGTACTCGTGTGAATGGGCCTTGTGTACATGTGTGCGTGTCCGCGAGCGTGTGTAGTAGTACACTCTTATTTGTAACTCGTAAGGTAACCATGTTAAGTGCCTACATTTGGTATAACTAATTTCATAAATAAAAGATTTTGTAATTATGGTAGTACGATTTCGAAGCATAAACTATGATTGCAATAATATTTTAAAGTTGGGGTGTCTGAGGTTGTGAATTAATCCTGTTACACGTTGTATAAATAATGATAATAAATAAAGCAACACGAGAGATTTTTTTAAATGTTACTGACCTGGTTCTCAGGGCAATTTTCACAAAGATTGCGAACAGCGAAAATAACCCACTGCATGATCACTGAACCAAAGTTGAGGATTATTATCATACATACATCAACACACGCTTTTATCTGAAAAGGGGTAAGCAGAGGTGTGAACATCAATATTTTGCCTTTTATGGTTCATTTCACGATGTGATAGAGGGCGAGCCTATCGCCATATCGGGCAGAAATTCCTGACTCCGAGCTGATTATGAATAGGAAAAATCTAATATTTATTCGACTCGGGATCCGAACCCGAGATCTAAGCATTGTAATCATGCTGTAGAACAACGAAAACGCGATGTTACGTTGTGTGACGCGTTCGTAGTGCGGTTCTGGTCATAGAAAATATTACGTTTTAACTTTATTCAACACGTATAGCGTCGGGTCACGTCACTTAGTGTTTCCGTAGTATTTTCGGCCTAAGAGTGTAATGGACCAAGAGCCCGTGGCCGCCAGACTTTCGCAATTATATGAAAGCTGAAATGTTGTCTGCGCATGCTTCTAAAGTATAAAAGCAGAATTTTATATATTATGTTCTTAAGTGTATCCAAATATGTATATCCTTAGTATTCAGACACTTTTGACGGTTCTTTCATTTTGCCAGAAACATTGACGCTCATAACAGCAACCATGCTCGGAACTTCATGATAGCTGATTGTGTGATGCCTATGATAGAAGTATGAGCAGACAAACTTTAAGCTTTTATTAAATTACGAAAGTCTGGCGGCCACGGGCTCTTGATATCTAATGGTATGTTCAACTATTTATTTTAAAAAGGATACGAGGATTCCGAGCGTCGATATTGCAGCAATCTAGAAGTACCGGAATGACATCCAGTTCACGCATCTGAAATAAAAATAAAATATTAATTTCACTAACTGCGCATATAGAGCAACTTGTTGAAGAAATCTGTTAAATTCGAAGATTTGAAATCGCGGCACTGGAAATTGTTACTGCATGTGGCAACTTATATCGATAATTAGAACAATGTTGACATTGTTTTTACAACTAGAAGGTTCTGAGTGCGCAGCGCCTTATTCAATACAGGTTTATCATTTAAAGGCTTCAAAGAAAAAAATGCTTTTACACATTGACTGCTGCGCTAAAAACGATAACGTATCCATCTAAGTGGCTTTGTTGAAGTGAAATAGCATACATTGTGATGATTATGATCGCCGCATAAGCATAGTTCTCAAAATAAATACATAAATAACACCCAATAGTCACATACATAGTCTTAACCCCACACTAAGATCGAGTCTTGTGTCGTGGGTATCAGGAACTACGAGAGACTTTTCAGTCTCACAAACACCCAGACCCGAGATAAATATTTGCACCGCACAAATATTTATCTCGGTGCGGGAATCGAACCCGCAGCCTCTTGGCTCACATGCGGTGTAACCGCCTACGCCACGGAGGCTGTCAAAATACACACATGTTGTGTTTTTGTCGCACCACGTAATGCAGCTATAACACGCAATGTGCGCTACTTCCATACTTAACTAATTGTTTGTTTTATTTTTTTAATTTAATCTGCGTCAGTGGCTCATTTGGTAGACGCCGGCTTTGAAACGAGAGGCCGCGGGTTCGATCCCCGCAATGAAATAAATGTTTGTACGATCCACAAGTATTTGTTTTGATGCCCACGATACAAGACTCGATCTTAGTGTGGGGTCAGTACGTGACTGTTGGATGTATGTTTTCAGGTCATAGTCAAAGCTAGATTTTTTTATTCTATACCTGTCTCTTATTCTCTGGATTCTTCCAGCACAGGTTGGCCAGCGTGCGCACGAGAGCCGCCTTGAACCCGAATGCCACGTGCCGTTCCACTGTCTCCACGCAAGTGACGGTCTTCTTGGGAGTGCTCATGTCTATTGCACCTAATCTGTAATGTATTAGCAAGTAAGGAATTTAAGTTTAATATGGTAAATCGTGAATGATGATGGGGGTTACTCTGTACTCAGAAACAACGACGAAATTTCTAACATCGCACGTAAAATTGTACGAATACGCCTAAATAGTAAATACTTTACAAAATGTTCCATATTATACGTCGTTATCTTAGTCTAAGTTCGCAGTGAATGATAAGTTTCATTGAGAAAAGTATTGGTTTTTGGACATGGCCAACTTTTATTTTATAACGGGTTCGAATTTCGTGTTGGAGTATAGAGTAACTCCTCAGAACGAACCATCACACAATATTTTAAACTTTCAGAAAAACTATTGAATGAAATTGTGGCTACTATTAGATTTTTTTTCATTACGGATTTTAACAATTACAGAATCTGATTTATTTTACTGATATAAAAAAAGACTAGCTACTATAATTACCTTGTCTTTTGAGATTCGGGCGAGTCAATCTTCACAGAAGGCACTTTGTTGGCAGCATTTTCATCCGATATTTTTACCTCTTTCGCTGGTTCGCTTTTCTTCTCAGCGCTCGCACTATCCCCTCTAGTCTTGTCCGACGAAATGCCTAGAATCTTTTGCAACTGCTCACTCAAATCGAAATCCGTTGACAGATTCTGACTTTTCTTCACTTCCTTGGGAGTATCAGGGGATTGTTTCTGAGACTCTGTTTCTTGAGGCATGTCGGCTAGTGGTGGCGATATCTCACTCGGAGACGCTTTCACTTCAGTCTTAACCTCCTCTTTGGGGAAATGTATCTCCGTTGGGGGATCATTAGGGGAACTCTCTTGAGAATCGGTAGCACTGTTTGGTTGCAAATCCAGTCTTGGCTGGAGAGCAACTGGTATAACCTCTGCTATAGTGTTCATACTACCGTTAGGTGATGTAGAATCGATTATCAAAGGCGGTTCTGTATCATCGCCAATATCGATTTTGTGTTCGAGACTTATTCTCCGAGTGGGTAAGGATATACGGTCATCACCAGTTTTAGGTACAGAGCTACTTCGTTTGTAAGCCACTTTAGAGAGATCGGCGTCGATTTTAACTGAGTTGCTCCTTCCATTCTTCATTTCTGGTAAGGACTCGACGAATTTGAGTGGCTGTTGGAGACTGTCGATGTTGCCGTCCAGCCTGTCCATGAATGGAGGCAGTTCAGTGCATTCGAAGTACTGCTCACTGCTCTCAGATTCCGTGCACTCTGATGTTGTTTCGTTGCACGAGAGCATGTTGTCAGCCGAGTCGTTTTTAGTTAGTGGATCTGTGTATACGAAAGTATTAGTATTAGACAAAGTATCCTTTTTGCTATACAGTTTAATATTTGCTATCTGTTTTTTTTTATCAAAAATGGTCACTACTACTTTTACATTGAAACATTCACAGATCATTCACTGTATAGTCAAAATTACAAGATTATTTACTACACCAACTTAAAGCTACAGAAATATGACTAAAATAATTTTATTACAATGTAAACAGACACGCGGCTGCCAACATGTTAACAATGATCGCGGGTTCGAATCCCAGGACGCATCTCTGACTTTTCAGAGTCATATGTGTATTGATAGTCAATCACAGTGCACTACAAGGGTGAAGGAAAACATTGTAAAGAAACCTGCATATCATAGCGATTTATAAGAATTTCTATGGTATATAAAGTCCACCAAGCCGCATTAGACCAGCATGGTAGACTATATGGCTCAACCACTCTTAGTCGTACTTTCGATTGTAGAGGAGGCCCGTGCCCAGCAGTGGAATGTAGATGGGCTGATACAGTACAGTAAACCTGGCAATGACAATGTAGTACTTACTCTCAGGAGGAGTGCTGGCTGGCATTATGTTCTCATCATTAATTAATTGTTTGCCAGTAGAGGCATACAACTTATTGATGGATGAAAAGAAGTTATCGCTTTGCTTGCCTAACTTGTGGATGGCTTGAAGTAAGACTGCAAATGGAATAAGATTTATCAATACGAGAAAAAAAAAGTTGTTTGTGGAGTTGCTTGAGTTGTTTTCTGCTACACACTATCTCTTGTTAGCAAACACTAACATATCGACGCAGGAAAGCGATTTTGTCGTACCTCGAAACAAGCAATTTTACAACAGAACAAAAACAAAAATTAAAAAATAAATTACCTCTAAACTAGAAAACTTAGGAATACCATTTCTTTAATAATAACATTTTAAAATAAAACCTTACATTTTCACGAGGAAATTCAATGCAGTATTTTTTTATGAATTAAATAATATACAAAACGTATATACGCATTTTTTGAGATATGACAAAATCGCTTTCCTGCGTCGATATGTTCAGCACTACATTCGTTCTAGAGACACACTAAGAATAATTAGGTTAAAAGGAGAATGCCCATTTTATTATGAAACTTAAAAACTAGTGAAAAGATTTTTGTGTCTTGATGAATCCTAATTTTTTGTGTGGAAAATACATATTGTTAATAAATATAAACATAATGGCGACCCAGGCCTGGAGTTCTTGGAAAATTAACTTGATGTCTAATAAAAAATATCTTTTGTCTTTGATTCTGTGAAAAAATTTAAAATGTGATGCTAATTACTCTATAATACAAAAATCTGCTACTCAAGATAAAACAGGAAAATGTTTAAGGATGAATGATAGCAAATGGTGTAATAAATTTTAAGCAGTATCAATATAAACAATATTTTTTACCAATACTATAAATGGCCATTGTCCTTTTACAATCATAGGCCTGCTTAAAATTACCATTATTAAAATACTTATACAGGATAAAAGGGAACTAAACTAGTAATACTTACAAGCACAATTAATAAACAATGATGTGTCGTTCTGCAAACAGTCCATATAAGCATCCATACTTGATGCAGTTGCAATGATTTCTAGCAAGAACACTACTTCCTGAGGCTCTATGGAGTTCACATACTTGTCAACAGTCTTTAAAATACAATCAGATTTACTCTTAAACTCATGCGCCATGAACTTAACAAAGTTTACCGACACATTAATATCCTGTGATTCATTTGACATGAGTATATTGTACGCTAGGTTCAATACGAGCATCCTACATTCCGGCTCCAGCTTAGAATATAATTTTTCAATGTATGTATTCTCTACACCAATCAGGTACTCAATAATCAAGTGAGGGTACTCAGTGTTACCGTTATTGTACATGTATGCTAGAGAATTGAGTAACATCACATCATCCGGTAATACGTTTGGCTGACCAAGGAGAATATTGTAGACTATCATAGCAGCGGCTGTAGCAATTTTGTCATTCTGCTCAATTAGACAATTCAAAATTATTGTATCAAATTTATTCCAAATCATGATTTGATTGAAAGGATTGTTCACTACAAGGTTACCTAATGTCTGAACTAGTACAATCATGCATTTCTTCAGCTCTTCATTTAAGAAATTTACACTGGGATGTTGGTATTCAGTAGCTAAGACATACATGGAGTCAAGTATTGATAATTCTTTTGATATGTAGGTTTGCATTTAGTGCCAGCTGCCCCACAGGACCGAACCAGTCGTAAGCATTGCTCAGCAACAGCCAGCGTGCTGCGGTTGTATGAAGCCTGTTCAACATCTAATCTCATTATGTGCAGGACTTCAGCTATTAGGCGTAGTGTGTATTCTGATGCTTTTTTTCTGAAAGTCGATATAATAAGGTGTTTTTATTATTTTTATATGCATTTTGTAAGTTTATAAAAGGTCATAGATGTATTGTAAATCTGGCCAGTTTGCCTGTCGAGCTGTTTGTAAAGGTTGCAATGAAATAAATCGATCCATTTTATTGAAACTAATGTGAGGAACGCTTTAATCTGCCTATAAATAATAAATATGCCTCCAATTATCTTGTGGGAGTTTTAGACACAATTATCGGCAATATTACTCGCGTTATTTTAAAGTTACTTACGGTCTCAATCGTCCCGTTTCTGCATCTCGCGAAAGTTGCGCTTCAGCGCGTAACATCTCCTCTACGGCGTCCCATTCTCCTGTCTCTAGTTGAAAATTTATCAGTTTAGCGTCCAATAATATCTCCTCAGCAAACCAAACACTTTTATCTCGAGACATTTTTGGGAAAAATAATAATCAAAAGAAAAACACACAAGTACATTTGACAAGTCGTGTTTTTCGTCAGCTGTCACCTGTCACTTGCAGGAGAAATCCTTTGACAGCACAGCATAATTGCCAGCTGTAAATTAAAACATGGGTGCATTATGGCATAATCGACTACGAAATTGTTAAAACATAAACAATTACTCATCTTAAAGATTTGTTGAAAATACGAAAGATAACTGAATTTGAGTTTTTTTAATGATTTTAACGACTTTCTTTATTCGTCATCATTAAATATGATACATCATATGATATGATTTCTAAAAACTATCAATAATCCTTTAACCCTGAACTGGATTATGTTGTTTTTGTTAATTGTGTATATTTACTATCTATTTATTAAACTACTTTACAATAGTTTCATTTTATGAATAACAATAAAATAAATCATTATTATATTTGGAATGTTAGCATTCGATAGTTTTTAAAGGGAATAGTGTGTGCACCCCGCGCGGTGATAGTCGCTTGCTCCCTGTGCTTGCTCCCGCCCCCGCTTCACCGTCGGTCGAGTGAACAAACGGCGAGAATGGAATTTGTGCGTGAAATTATAGCAGTTTTTATGTGAACAACTGCATATTTCTCACAATAACGACTTGGACCGGCGACCTTTGCTGCAACAGTGCAATTATAACTCAAAGTGCTGCGTTATGTGTGGTTCAAAGAGATTATGTGTAGAAAAATGTTAAAGTGATTCGTAGGGTGGTATCCCGTGGATTTGGTTTCGTTGTGCCGTGCAATAATGGACATGCTTCCCGCTAACATCGTAGGAATTTAAAATATTCGGTGAGTCATCAACGTTTTGAGAGCTAAACTTGAATAGACAGTTGTACTGGTCTTGCATCCTCTAAATATATATTGTGTAAACTTGCAATGGTATACGGTGTCGTTTTCGTTTCGCTATTTATAACGTATTATATTTTGTTTTGTTCAACGCTTCCTCGTTTTCTACGTTGAAAAGAATGTAAACAATCTCATTTTATTTTCGTAACACAAAAGTTATGTGCCAACCAATGTGTTTAGTTTTGTTTTAGAGTCGTTAACTTGTAGAATAACTTAGCCTTGTTTCTAAAGATACTAGTTATATAATTGAGAAAGTAAACACTATAATATTTTACCTTCATATCCAATCAAATGTATTTTAGTCTAGAAATATCCATTAACATTTTAGAAGGTTGTATTATGTGGTATTATAAATTATCTTATCAAAGATTAGCATGCTTATTGCTAGTTTTATCGTTATTGCATCCATAATCATAACACAGCTTCTGTGAAGAAGACAGGTGACCAATACATGCACTAACATAACATTGCTGTCACACAATAATACAAGATGTGTCCATCGAAAGATCCTCAAATTCTATTCTTTTAAATGATTGCCTGAAGTGGGAATATAAACAAGACATGTAGACTGTTATTAAATAAAATATTCATTACTTTTGTGGTACTGCATGTAAATATTGTAAGTGCATTTCAAGTGGTTGATAAGTATGATCAATCCAATCTGGTACTTAAATGATATGTCAAATGATTGTTTTCTTATTAGTCAGCTTGTTTTTGTAAAATTTTAACAGTATAGTTTGATTCCTTCTGTGTACATAAATTATGGTAAACGGTATTAAAAAAAGATGTCAACTTGAGCATTTTAAACAAACCAGAACAATTTATAAAACATATATTAAGTTAACACTGTTAAGTCTTTACAGACTAGCCCTAAACTAAGCACAAAGCTTGCATTTTCGACACCTAAGTTTTGCTAGAATAAAAAAATATTGGCTTTAAATTATTTACACAATATACACACACATAATAGATGTTACTCTTGTGTATCAAAAGCACTCCACTTTACTCCCTACAAATAATATTCATTTTATAAATCCTATCAACTTCACTTTGAACCTTGCAATAAACATACATTTTGTAATGTCTAACTAATTTGTGTTATAAAGGCATAAATTTTTTTCCCTTTTCTTCATACTTATTTCATTAAATATTTAGTGCAGATTAAACTATGAAAAACTGGTGCTTCAATGAAATATAAGCGTTGAAATGTGGGTTTAAAGTCAAACGGGACTTCTTGGGCTCACAAGACTCAAAACAAATGCTTAGGGGCCACACAAATACCTATTTGTTTCTGTGGGGATTAATGTTAAGACTATTATTTCACATTTCTACCAATTGCACTACAAAGGGTATACAAGGTATTGGAATGTACATTAAAAAGTTGTTGCAATTATTGTAATAATTTGTAATAATCTTTATTTAAGAAGAAGTTTACATGGTCGTTGAATTATTAATTAATATTACCACTGGTTCAGAATGTGTTGTCCCTCAGCAAACCAACTATCTTTTTTATTTTTATCAAACATTTAATTTTGTTCTCATGAAACATAATATGTCAGGTTGGAAATATGAGTATTAGACTACAAGCCCGTGGCAAAAAACGATGGGTCAAATGAACCACCAGGAGACCTATTTAGTAAGATACAGGGGCATAAAATAATAATATTCAGCACTATGCCCTCACTTGTAAGCTGTCAGTCTCAAGACAAGACAAGTCTCAGACTTCAAAAGCATCAAGGAGAGGGGTTCATTTTGGTCATTTATTTTTATACGGCATTCCTACCATCGATAGGTCCATGAAAAATAATAAAAGAACACGTAGTGCCGTACAAAAATAGTGCGTCACAAAGTCGGAAGATCGTTAGATATTCCGGCAAATTTTTCGGTAAATTTGGTCATTTGATTTTAAACGGCATCGGTTCCATACAGTCGCAATACCTCTTCTAAACCATTATTCCGCAACTCCGTACAAAAACCATGCGACAAGGGAGAAAAATCAGCGGTTGCAACTCACTCCCCTTCAGTGGTCCGGGAGGTGATTTGAAAAAGTACGGCATCGGTTTCATAACATTACGTAGCACTCAAAATTACTATTTCAAAAAAAGCCGTCACTAAATTATTGTTAATTTGAATGTATACATCAATTTCTCATAAATTTGACTTTTAAAGCTGAAAGGTCATTTGATCCTGTACGGCAACCTGTTTTTTAACATGATATTGCTAAATACAATTATTATATAGTATTGCCATTCAATAAAAAATGTTTAAAAATAAATTGAGAGGAAAATAAAATATGAGTTTTCAAAAGTTTAAATTATCATAGATTAGTGAAATGCGGCAACTTTCTAAATATTATTGTTGTTTTAAATAATTCTCAGGTAAACGAATGAAGAAAAAATTATGCCGTACATTTTAATGCAGAATATAATTTTTTGGCTGATTAAAATGGCACCACCATTTCAGGAGTACTTTATGGTCATGTGATACTACACGGCATTAACATATTTTTAAGAGAATAATTGATAACATGTATAAATCATTATGCTAGCTTTTAAAGTGAAACTGAGTGTATATTATATCAAAAATTGAAGACTATCAAGCTTAGTATTAGTATTTTTGTAAACTTTTCGATGTCATATACTTCAAACATGGACATAGGTATATATATATATATATATATATCATTTTTTGAATTGTGTCATTAAATATACTAAATGATTTATTATACACAAAAATGAAAAAATAGGTAGGTATGTCTTTCAAATTTTAATTCAATATCTGAATTAGCGACTGAGTCGGTATCGGAATCAACGTCTTCATCGACGTCTGAATCATCTTCTCGATCACCTTCTGAAACATGAATATGTGTCATCTTATTTTACGGACAAATAAAATTAAAAAAAGGAATTAATAATTATAAGTTATTGTTATGTTTATTACCTTTTATCAATGTGAACCTTCAGATATGTACGGCATTGACTTTTTATAGACGATTGCATTAAGTACAGTCAACGACAAAAGTCGTTGAGCATATTCAAAACGCCAAAAGTCTTGCACACATGAAGCAACAAAAGTGGTTGACCAGGTTCGGCCACAAAAATTCGTGAACACCTTAAGGTTACAAAAGTTTCTGAGCAACAAAAGCAACAAAATTCCTAAACACGCCAATATTACATAATTCAATGAACACTTGTAAAAAGCAAGTTTGCAGTAGATGTGTTCATCTACTTTTGTTGCTTTGTAATACAATTTATATTTTTTGCTTTTCTCTGCATTGACTTATTTTGTGTTTTTGTGAAATAATATATATTTACGCGAAGTTTAAATGTTATTCTTGTTCGTCTGTTATAATACGTGCCTAATGTTATTCATACCGTGCTGTTGATGTTGCAAATATTATAATAAAAACTTACATAAAATAAGAAAATTTAAATTACTCTCTGTACTACTTGTACTTGTGTGTACGATTTCGGAAATAATTTAAAAAAGTAAATACAAAGATAATAATAACATTTATTGATCGAAAAAATGAATTCAAAATATATCTAAAAAGGGTAGAAATATTTAAAATCTTGTGTGGCCTCCATTTGCTTCGATGACGGCCTGTAGTCGGCATTGAATAGAATTTACCATATTTGCACACACATCTCCTCCTCTGAATGTATCCCATATGCGTTCCACGTGCCTTATAATGCCTTCCTTCGTACGTGGCGTGTCGGGCTCCCAGGCTTGGACAATGAGACCCCATAGATTTTCTATGGGGTTCAAGTCTGGACTCTTCGGCGGGAACGGCATCTCTATAACAGCATTTTCATTATTGCAGAACCATGCTTGACATCTTCTAGCTTTGTGCACGGGGCTGTTGTCGTGGACGAGGTGTATTGGCTCCGATACGTGCATTCTAGCCGTAGGAAGTAGCAGGTTCTCCAACAGATCTATATAGCCTTCGCTATTCAAGCGGCCGGTCATTTCTGTCAGCTCACCGGGACCCGATGCACTCATCCAGCCCCAAAAACCAACGCTAATACGGACGCTCGATCGATTAGCTCTGATATTTCTGGGGTTATATCTCTCACCAGCTAATCGCCAAAGAGTGCATCTTCCATCTTCCTATGATTGGAACGTTTTTTCGTCCGCGAAAACGACTTGTGAGAAATCGAAATTCAGAAATCTTTCGGCAAATTGCAGGCGTTCCAGTTTGTGCTGTGTTGTTGGAGATAGATGGCGCCAGTGCCACGGTAAACACTAGCTCAGCGTAATTTAATGTTTTAAAATAGTTCAATCACAGCAAAAGTAATGATAATTGTAAAAATTATATCTAGAGAGTCGTAAGTTATAGTACAAGTGTTATCTCGGAGAGTGTATTGTGCTAAGTGATAATAAGACGACTTTCTGAACTGTGTTATTAATCGGTTCTAACTGACTTAGTGAAGGCTTGAAACAGCCGTAAACTATAAATAAAGTGCAAAAAGTTACTTATATGCAACCCAGTGTTACAAAATAGGAGTTTTAATGTGTTAGAGAAACAATTATTAATTGCAGCGGTTTGGTGACGGTCACGGTGTACCATTTCCAAATTTAAATGAGGGCAATCCAAACTTTTTGCTCACCTAACAACTGAGGATAGAACAAGAACGAAATTTTCGACAACATAATCTGGAAGTACTTGGTCTAATGGTTTACAGACCGTTCTATCGATTACTTTGAGACCGAGTTCGAATCCTCTCGTTCGAGCGACACTTTTTGTATGATATAAAATATTGCCTTTCATATAGCAATCATATTTACTTGTCACCAGTTGAATCTTCAAAGATTAGAGCGTTTGAAGCGATATCTTTGACAGTTGTTAAAACAATCCAAGCAATGGCGTCAAAAAATATATGCGCCGGATGTTTGACTAATATCAAAAACAAAGACTTGTTGAAATGCTCAGTCTGCAATAATCCATTTGATCTAATGTGTGCTAATATATGTGACCGAAGTTTCAACACATGGAGCAATGAGCAAAAACTTGCCTGGGTCTGTCATTGTTGTCGAAGCAAGCTGCCTAAAGGAGATAACTCCAACACTCCAATACGAATGACTCAGCCAACGAATATTACTTCGGCCCACGATGATGAGGGTAACATCACACTTCGAAGAAGAACCGCTCCAAATACATCGGCAGGCACAGACCTATTGCCTCAATTATTGTCTGTTGAACCATCATTGCTATCCGCTATCAAGCAGGAAATACACCTAGCAGTGAAAGAAGCAATGCAGGATCAAGCTAAAACATTATTTGCAAGGGAATTTCAATCCATAAAAGACGATATAGCGGAGCTTAAAGAACTTACCACAAATTTTGAATTCCTTAACGCAGAATATGACACTCTAAAAGCGGATTTATCGAAAGCTAAAGAAACAATACAGCAGCTAGTAAAAGAGAAAGATATGCTATCTGGCACTATTCATGATTTATCAACCCGATTGAATTTAATCGAGCAATACTCGCGCGAAAGCAATATTGAAATCAATGGAATCCCAGAAAAGAAATCAGAGAACCTATTAAATGTTGTAAAAAACCTAGCAAACGTAGTTTCTTGTCCTTTACAAGATTCTGAAATTTTAAACTGCACGAGAGTTCGTAAGCTTGATGACTCTAATAAAAGGCCACGCTCAATCATTGTTAAATTGCCCAGTGCCAGGATCCGAGATAACATTTTAGCTGCCGTCTCAAAATTTAATAAAACCCATAATACTGATAAATTAAGTTCAGTTCATCTAGGCTATCCTAATGAAAAATCAGCTGTTTTGTTTCCGAACACTTATCACCACACTTCAAAGCACTTCATGCCGAGACCAGAAAAGTCGCACGAGAAAAGGGTATAAAATATGTGTGGATCAGGAACTCTCGTATATTTATTCGTAAACAGGACGATTCTCCAGCGAGGCAGATCAGGTCGTATGACTGTATTGATAAGTTGTAATTTTCATTCGTTTTGTTCTTAAATATTGGCCGTAATAGAACATAATACAATTCAGAATTTATTACCAAAACTTTCGCGGTATGCGCACAAAACTAAATAATATTGCGTTGACGGCAATGGCGAATGATTATTATGATATAATAATAGGTACAGAAACCTGGTTGGATGACTCCATCGAAGATAGCGAGATCTTAAACAATAATTATGCGATCTATCGCCGTGATCGAAAATCGACCTCAGCTGCTGGTAAAAGAGGTGGTGGGGTGCTTATTGCTGTTTCTAAACACATACAGTCCAAGAGGTTGAGTCACCTGGAGAGCCCCAATGAAGACCTATGGATCTCGATTGACATTAAGAGTAACAATCTAAGTAGAGTTATTTTACTATGCGCTGTGTATTTACCACCTCCACTAACTTTAGGGTCTTTGGAGTCGTTCTTGAGCAATACTAATATTAGCATGAGCACTTCTCCACATGAGACACTCATATTCGGTGATTTTAATTTGAATTTTATTGAATGGGTAACTGACAGTGATAATAGCTTGAAACCGTCAAAGTATAATAATTCTATAGGATATTGTTTTGTTGACTTTTTATCCCTGAATCATCTTAAGCAATTTAATAATGTTAAAAATGCTAATCATAGAACCTTAGACTTGATACTGGGTAATGTTGACTACGTCAGTGTGTCTGAAGCCATCGATCCATTAAGTAAAATTGACTTACATCATCCAGCCTTAGATATCAACTTAAATCTTAATACTAAATTACATCTGACACACAAAATTTTCGCTACACATAATTTTAAAAAGGCTGATTACTCTATTATAAGGGACAAGCTAAGTCAAGTTGACTGGGATCTGGAATTGGCTAACGGGGATGTCAATGTCATGACTCAGAAATTTTACCATATTTTACAATTAATAATTGATTCTTTCGTACCTAAAGCCAAGCAACGACCTCGGAGATATCCTTTATGGTTTAACAATTCATTAATTAAACTTATCAAAGAAAAAGAAACGTTAAGAAAGAGATATAGATTGTACAAGAACCCTAGGGATCTATTAGAGCTTCATACTGCTAATAAGCGTGTAGGTAATGCAATCCGAAAATGTTATAAAACTTATATTGCGTCAGTGGAAACGTCAGTGCAAAAATACCCGAGGAAAATTTGGTCGTTTGTCAAAGGACTTAGAAAATCACCTGAAATCCCACGTCAAATGACATTAGGTAATGACAATGCTTCTACAGGTCAAGACATTTGTGACCTGTTCGCAAAACACTTCTCCGCTTTGTATTCTGGTAAACTGGACGGTTCACATTGGAATATTTATGAAAACGAGCACACCAATGATAAAGGGGTATATCCGCAAGATACATTACATAGTATTCACATAACGGAGCACATGATCTACAAAGCAATCTCCAAACTAGACGGAAGTAAGGGTGCTGGGCCAGACGGAATACCTCCATATTTTATTAAATCGACCCAAAAACATTTGACGCTACCACTGAAATTAATCTTTCAAAGATCTCTGCAAACATACACATTTCCAACGTTGTGGAAAGAGGCAAACGTAGTTCCTATCTATAAAAAAGGTGCAAAGGGGGTTATAACGAATTACCGCCCGGTATCCATTTTGAACATTTTTTCCAAGATATTTGAATGTATTGTTTATCCTCCAGTGGCTACATTTGTTAAAAATAGATTATCTACTGATCAGCATGGTTTTCTAAAATCAAGGTCTACGACTACCAACTTAGTTAGCTACATAAACGACGTCTCAAAATCTATAGATGCCAAAAACCAAGTTGATGTAATCTACACCGACTTCACAAGCGCCTTCGATAAAGTTGACCACAACATTTTGCTAACCAAACTAAAAAGATTTGGTATACATGGTCCCCTGCTTCTGTGGTTTCAATCATACGTCAAACATAGAGCTTTGCGAGGCGCAATGAGTGGGTACAAATCCGAAAGCTATATTGCCTCTTCTGGAGTTCCTCAGGGATCACATTTGGGCCCATTACTTTTCACTATTTTTATTGACGATATTCCAGATCACTTAAGGTATAGCAAGTGCCTGTTATTTGCCGACGATTTGAAACTTTATAAAGTAATATCATGCACTGACGACTCACTAGACCTTCAGAGAGACATTAATGCAATAAATACTTGGTGCTCTACAAATAACATGACCTTGAATGCAAGAAAGTGCACACATATTAAGTTAACGAAAAATAAAAACCAATTTTCCACACACTATTACGTTGGCTCAGAGCAGCTAAATGAAGTCAGGAGTGTCCGCGACTTGGGTGTCATAATTGATAGTAAGTTGAAATTTGTCGAGCATATTGACATGACTATCTCTAAATCATTAAAAATGGTGGGCTTCCTAAAGCGGATATGTCGTGATTTCACTAACACTCAAGCATTACTGTGCTTATACAATGCTTTGGTTTGTAGCGTTCTAGAGTACGCCACCATTGTTTGGAGCCCTGAATATCAAATACACAATACACGCATAGAACGAGTACAGAAAATATTTACAAAATTTTTGGCCCTTAAAGATCCAAACTGTCCTTATCGTGCAGACTATAAGTGTCGTCTCAAACATTTTAAACTTAATTCCCTGCAAGATCGACGGAAAGTATTTGATGTTGTTTTCTTACACAAATTAATAAATGGCTCTATAGATGCTCCAAAATTGCTCGCTCAACTTCAATTAGTGGTACCGAGAAAAGTTCCTAGATATGCCTTGAAAGAAACCTTCCGTAAAACATCATACAGGACAAAAATAACTTCTCCTTTAAACCGGGCCATAGATATATATAAGCACTACAATGATATTGACATCTTCAGTGTGCCTATTGGGAAATTTAAGAATACCTTACTAAGGTCTTTGAAACATGATTAAGCTAGATCACCTTAGTGGTCCATTGCCTAGTAAATTTTTTGTTTATTTCTGTTTTCTATTTTGATAGTATTCCTCATAAATTAGTTATTATTAATAAATATCTAGATTGTACATATTCATCACCCACTTCATTTTTATTGTTTATTTCCATTTTGTTTAGTATAAGTAAATTGTATTAATTTAAGCTAGTTATAATGAATGTTGTATACACCTGTAAGGATAGTGCACTCTGTCCGAAGCTATAATGTTATATGTTTTTGTAAGTTTTGTGTTACTGTCGTTGGTGTGTCTTTTAAATAAATAAATAAATAAATAAATAAATAAATAAAATAAGTTTTCTCGCTGGAACTCGATTATGAAAGCCGTGTTCTTTCAGCCGCCGACAAACTGTTTGTGTCGATAGACCCATGTCTGCTGCGACCGTCGATACACGAGTGAAGCCGCTGCTTTGGAAACGCCGAACAATATCAACATCTTGAACTCTTCTAGTTTTCCTCGGTCTACCAGTACGTTTAGATGTTTCAATCAAACCTTCAGAATCCCACCGTCTTGTCCACAGGTATACGGTATTTCTCTGAAAAAAATATATCATTAAAATATGATTGACTGCAGTCTATAGTCATTAATAAACTGCAACTTAATGCCTGGATTAAAAAAAAAACCTGTGGTATATGGGACAAAAATAAATAAAATTGAAAATAAGCCTGCGGCCTCAGTTTCACAGCCGGCATCTAACAAACTGAGCTACGTTTTCGATCCCTGCACCGAATCAAATATTTTTGTGAACCACAGGTATTAGTTCCTAGTCTGGGTGTTTGTGGGACCGTAAAGTCTGTAGTGTAGTGTAGGTATGTATGTGACTGTTGGGTGTTTTGCTTTTTTTTTTTTCTCACAAGTCGTTTTCGCGGACGAAAAAACGTTCCAATCATAGGAAGATGGAAGATGCACTCTTTGGCGATTAGCTGGTGAGAGATATAACCCCAGAAATATCAGAGCTAATCGATCGAGCGTCCGTATTAGCGTTGGTTTTTGGGGCTGGATGAGTGCATCGGGTCCCGGTGAGCTGACAGAAATGACCGGCCGCTTGAATAGCGAAGGCTATATAGATCTGTTGGAGAACCTGCTACTTCCTACGGCTAGAATGCACGTATCGGAGCCAATACACCTCGTCCACGACAACAGCCCCGTGCACAAAGCTAGAAGATGTCAAGCATGGTTCTGCAATAATGAAAATGCTGTTATAGAGATGCCGTTCCCGCCGAAGAGTCCAGACTTGAACCCCATAGAAAATCTATGGGGTCTCATTGTCCAAGCCTGGGAGCCCGACACGCCACGTACGAAGGAAGGCATTATAAGGCACGTGGAACGCATATGGGATACATTCAGAGGAGGAGATGTGTGTGCAAATATGGTAAATTCTATTCAATGCCGACTACAGGCCGTCATCGAAGCAAATGGAGGCCACACAAGATTTTAAATATTTCTACCCTTTTTAGATATATTTTGAATTCATTTTTTCGATCAATAAATGTTATTATTATCTTTGTATTTACTTTTTTAAATTATTTCCGAAATCGTACACACAAGTACAAGTAGTACAGAGAGTAATTTAAATTTTCTTATTTTATGTAAGTTTTTATTATAATATTTGCAACATCAACAGCACGGTATGAATAACATTAGGCACGTATTATAACAGACGAACAAGAACAACATTTAAACTTCGCGTAAATATATATTATTTCACAAAAACACAAAATAAGTCAATGCAGAGAAAAGCAAAAAATATAAATTGTATTACAAAGCAACAAAAGTAGATGAACACATCTACTGCAAACTTGCTTTTTACAAGTGTTCATTGAATTATGTAATATTGGCGTGTTTAGGAATTTTGTTGCTCTTGTTGCTCAGAAACTTTTGTAACCTTAAGGTGTTCACGAATTTTTGTGGCCGAACCTGGTCAACCACTTTTGTTGCTTCATGTGTGCAAGACTTTTGGCGTTTTGAATATGCTCAACGACTTTTGTCGTTGACTGTACAAATAAAGTGTCTAAATGTTGTACAGTAAATATCATACTAAATATCACCCTAAAGTATGTTTTGTTACATGGATTATTTGAGAGTTATTTTCCGCTCTACAGAACTTTGGATCACAAAAAAATGTACGGCATGTGAAAAAATGTTATCTATGTCTAAAATACCTTCAAAATAAATTAATCTCATGTTGTGTCAAATCACCTCCTGGACCACTGAAGGGGAGTGGGTTGCAACCGCTGATTTTTCTCCCTTGTCGCATGGTTTTTGTACGGCGTTGCGGAATAATGGTTTAGAAGTGGTATTGCGACTGTATGGAACCGATGCCGTTTAAAATCAAATGACCAAATATACCGACTTTGCCGGAATATCTAACGAACTTCCGACTTTGTGACGCACTATTTTTGTACGGCACTACGTGTTCTTTTATTATTTTTCATGGACCTATCGATGGTAGGAATGCCGTTTAAAAATAAATGACCAAAATGAACCCCTCTCCTTGATGCTTTTGAAGTCTCATCTGCACTGAGACGGACAGCTTACAAGTGACGGCATAGGGCTGAATATTATTATTTTATGCCCCTGTATCTTACTAAATAGGTCTCCTGGTAGTTCATTTGACCCATCGCTTTTTGCCACGGGCTTGTAGTCTATATTATTATTTCATCATCATCATATCAGCCACAGGAAGTCCACTGCTGAACATAGGCCTCCCCCAAGGATCTCCACAATAACCTATTGGAAGCGGCCTGCATCCAGCGACTTCCTGCAACCTTAATTAGATCGTCCGTCCACCTTGTAGGCGGCCCTCCGACATTTCGCTTGCCTGTACGTGGCCTCCACTCAAGAACCTTTCGGACCCAACGGCCATCGGTTCTACGAGCTAGGTGACCGGCCCACTGCCACTTCAACTTGCGTAACCTTGGTTCACCTACGGATCTCCTCATTTCTGATTCGATCTCGTAGGGAAACACCGAGCATAGCCCGCTCCATGGGTCGTTGAGTGACTTTGAGCTTTTTAATGAGGCCCACAGTGAGAGGCCACGTCTCGGTGCCGTATGTCATCACTGGTAGCACAGAACTATCGAAGTCTTTCGATTTTAGGCACTGAGGTATTTTGAACGAGAAGACGTCGCGAAGTTTCCTGAACGCTGCCCAACCGAGTTGGATTCGACGATTGACCTCTATCTCGAAGTTGGACCTGCCTAACCGGACCACTTGTCCTAAATAGACATATTCGTCTACAACTTCGAGAATCGAGCCCCCAACTCCAATAGGGGTGGGCACAACATGGATATTCGACATGATCTTCGTTTTATCCATGCTCATTTTAAGACCCACCTGTTGGCAGACTCGATTAAGGTCTTCGAGCATAGTGCTAAGCGATTCTTCCAGCGATTCTGCCAAGACTACAATATCGTCGGCAAATCGAAGGTGAGTAATATACTCGCCGTTGAGGTTGATGCCGAATCCTTTCCACTGCAAGAGCTTGAAGGCATTTTCCATCGCGGCAGTGAACAGTTTCGGAGATATGACATCTCCCTGTCTCACGCCTCTCTGTAGTGGAATAGCCTTCGTGCTCTGATCCTGTACGCGGACCTACATGGTGGCGTTGTTGTATATACACCTTAACACTTCGATGTACTGATAGTCTATGTGGCACCGCTGAAGAGACTGTAACACAGCCCAGGTCTCGATCGAATCAAAGGCTTTCTCATAGTCCACAAACGCTAAACAAAGCGGCAAGTTATACTCCTCGGTTTTTTGTATAACCTGCCGTAGCGTATGAATATGGTCTATGGTACTAAAGCCTTTTCGGACACCGGCTTGTTCGGGAGGCTGGAAGTCTTCAAACCTGCCTTCGAGACGATTTGTGATGACCCTCGAAAACAACTTATAGACATGGCTCAGGAGCGTGATGGGCCTGTAGTTCTTCAGCAAAGTATTATCACCTTTTTTGAAGAACAGTACCACCACGCTTCTGCTCCATGCCTCTGGCGTTGAGCCCTCGAGGAGAACGGAATTGAAGAC
The DNA here is from genome assembly GCA_009982885.2 of Hyles vespertilio. Taxonomy (NCBI): domain Eukaryota; kingdom Metazoa; phylum Arthropoda; class Insecta; order Lepidoptera; family Sphingidae; genus Hyles; species Hyles vespertilio. Next base: position 4,389,177 of record CM042817.1, read on the forward strand.
CCTCTGAAGGACTTTCAGTATCGGCGTTCCGCCCGCTTTCAGAAGCTGTGAAGTGATTCCATCCTCACCCGGCGCCTTGTTGTTTTTGAGTTGTTTGAGGGCCATCTCCATCTCAAACAGGCTGATGTCCGGGATATCATCGCTAAAGTGTCGGATTAACTCGGTATTATTATTTACCATAATATATTATTGGTGCATCTAGTTAATGAAATATAATATACTGTATTTGTATATACGTTTTTGCAATTTTTACATGTATTATAATAATATATACACCCAACAGTTACATACATAGTCCTGACCCCACTCTAAGATCAAGTCTTGTGTTTTGGGTATAAGGAACTACGAGAGACTTTTTGGTCTCACAAACACCCAGTCTTGAGACATATACTTATGGGCCCCATAAACATTATTTCAGTGCTGGGATCGAATCCTCAGCCTCTCATTTCACAGTGTCTAACTAACAACACCACAGAGGATGCTATTATTTATACATATTCAATTCTTTTTCCTGATTTTATCTGTTTCAAATATACATATGTATAAATGAATATGTTTTATTTTTCAACAAATAATAAATATTTCTTTATGTTTATACAATACTAATGCATCTTATTAATATGTTATATTTAAAAGTGTAATGGAGAATGCACATTTTACTATGAAAATTAGTACTGGTGAGAAAAAGTTTGCTCCTTAATGAGTCCTCAATGAAACCTGCTTTTAATGTAGGGAAAAATACATATTTTCAATAAAATATATAAACATAATCGTGACCCAGGCCCGGAGTTCTTGGAGAAATTAATTTGAAGTCCAATATAAATCATTTTTTTCCCTTCAGCTCTGTGAACAAAATGTAAAATGTGATGAGAATTAAGTACCTTATTTTATAAAAATCTGTTGCCCGGGGTAAAAGAGGAAAATGTTTAAAGGCAAACCGTAAAAATGGTTTAATGAATTGTAAGCAGTATCTGTATCAGCATCAACAATATTTTTTACTGGTACTATGAATGGGCATTCCCCTTTATTAATATTAGTCATTACTTTTAATATTGGCCAATGTCTTTCATAACCCACACTAGGCCATTGTGGTGGACTACATTCCCTAATCCCTCTCAATCATACTTTCGATTGTAGAGGTGGCCCTCCATTGGAATGTATATGGGCTGGTACAGATGATCTATTCAAACTAGATGATATAGATGATCAATTGAATGAAAACATTGTATTGAGTCACAAACTTAACTTATAAAAAATTCTTTAGCTTATTTGCTAAATAATTTGTCATTAATTTTTCCGTACTAACTATGGGTTTATTGAACGAATTTCCAATTTACGTAAATCGAAGTCAATTATATTTATTCAATAAGTAAAAGTGTTTACTTTGGTGGACAATATCCTTAATAACTGGCAGGCCTAGTATCACTTTATATGTTGAAAATCTAAGAATGGTATCACATTTTTAAGCTAGTCCATAGTTTTAGATGCCTGTTGATTTTTTTTACACATATTTTTAGGTCTACAATAGTTTTCACTAAATCTATTAGAACAAACCAATATCTGTTTAGTAAATTATTGACCACCTGTCTCTATATCCTAGCTATCCTAAATAAGATATTAAAATAACTACCGTTACTATATTGATACAATTCTATGCTTCAATAAACAAAGATAAGCATGTATATTAAAGTTGCCTAGGTATCTATAAATATATACACCATATCAATATATCTCTATCTTTGTTACGTAACTGAAACATAAAATGCAACAAATATCTAATGAAATCTCTAGTAAAAGATAGATAGAATATAGAAAACGGCCATTAATGTCCATTTTACTTGAAGATAATTCAAGAAATCATGTCAAATAATTTATGATTTCCTTCTATAAAGATAATGTTATTGGTAATTGATTATCATAAATAATAGAGAAGATATTGAACTTTTGACATGTGCTGATAACATTGTGTAAGTAAGTTGTCCTATGCATAGCTTAATAATACAATAATTTTGGATAGACTAAAGTAGGGGAGATGTGATAACATTAAACTATACAATTAAATCAAAATACTTTCAAATGATTATATTCCTTGTGTAATTAAAATTAACAAAACTATATTTTGCAAACCATTTAGAAAGCAATCAATTCATAGTAATAAATTTCAAATGACAGAGTCACACTGCCGCTTTAGGCTGGTGTGCTATGGGTTGCTTGTTTCGTATTCCCTTTGATATGTGAGATTATCTGAAATGATTTCTGGTAGTAGGACATAAATTAAGGTGGCCCGAATGGGGCCATCAAGCACCGGCCTCTTATTTCAATCCAAGGAAGCATGCAAGTTTCGAGTAATTGTGTACACAGATGAGTTATAGTTGTGGTTTCTCATTGGTCGAAACTTTTTCAACCACACTAGTTAACTGGTGGTAGGTCTTTCATACGTGAGAAGCTGCCCGGGGTAGATATCATCGCAATGTCTCTTTCTCCCTCCAAACAGCAGTAAATGCACTGTTGTGTTCCGGTTTGAAAGACATTGTAGCCAGAGTAACTACTGGACATATTTAGACTTAACATCTTATGTATCAGGATGGCGAGCTCAGTGAAATGCCAAGCATTGCTTTGTAATTCATGATGTTTGATTTTGCTACTGTCCACGGGCAGTTGTATCACTCCCCATCAGGCAAACGGCGTGAATGGACCAATGAGCAAAGCACCTGTTTCCATTTATTTTATTTGACCCAATCTTTATACATAATCACTGACTCTTGTCAGTCTAATAAAACCAGTATATTTAGCGTCCTCACCCTAAAGTTCCTATAAAAATATATCACATCATTTACTAGTATGTCTGTCTGTACTTTGCCAGCTTCATTTCTGACCTTATTTTGCCCTTTGCGTCAAGGTGGGACAAGCATAATTGGCTCGGTGAATAATTTAGTTGAGAAGCCCAACAAACATTCGGCCGCATGGTTTATTTCTGGACCGAACGTTTCTATTGCCTGAGGAAAAAATTATGTAATGCTGTGATTTATAGGGGGACAAATGTACGTTATGATCTTTATGGTAGTTTATCCCGAAGGTTTGACGTCAGTGTGGCGTTTGTCGTTGAATAAATATAACCATTTACGTGCCTATTAGAACAATTGTTATTTTACGTGAATGAAATTGTGAATAAAAGTTGCTATGTGAAAAGATTATAAAATATTTAGTTACATATGAACGTAAGTGCGTGGTGGCCTATTGGTAAACGGACTAGACGCGGCTAGGAATCCCAGGGCACACCTCTGACTTTTCGGAGTCATGTGTGTATTGATAGTCAATCACCACGCACTAAAACGGTGAAGGAAAACATCGTGAGGAAACCTGCATACCATAGCGATTTATATAAATTATTAGGGTATGTAAGTCCGCTAACCCGCACTAGGACCAGCGATGTGGACTATATGGCCTAACCACTCTCAATCGTACTCTCAATATATCCTAGATATTGTTGCAGGGTTCCATCTGGGATGGATGAGGGTCTGCTGAACGACCTGTTAGAGTGCTCCGTGTGCCTGGAGCGGCTCGACACATCCTCGCGAGTCCTACCCTGCCAGCACACCTTCTGTCTCAAATGCTTGAAGGTTAGTAGTTTGTCACAGCCGAAATACAGCGCTAGAACGAAAATTTTAGTAAAATGCTACGGTACTGTTCCGTCTTCTTCCTACTATGCCACTAGTTTTCTCATACATGGTAGGTATTGTACGAAAATATTTTGTTTACTTTGTCTGCTCTAGTATGCTTCTATAACGATAACTTAATAACTTATTTTGTTCCTCTAAAGATACAAAAAGTTATAGATCCCACTCTAGGATTTATTGTGTTGTGGGAAAACAAATGACGCTCTTGATTTTTGTATTTTAAATAATTAACTTTGAATTTTGCAATTCTTTATGTAGTACGCACAATCGTAATAAGTCCCAAAACATCCATATCTTAGCTATCTCAATAACTTGTTAAAAAAAAAAATAATATAGTAACTCTCACATCCCCAAGTAAATATTATTGTAATCGAATTCGCGTAATTCTTTCAACGTCTGAATTAATTTCACAACATAAAGAAAGCTGTTTACTCGCGCCAAAGTAAACAGCATAAATTAACGTTTCATCTTTAATAATAACTTAATTATGTTGCGAAAGAACAAAAACGGATCAAGTGGGATTTTCCACTTGAATTGGGAATGATTAAAAATGTACTGGCAGGTCGAACGCTGCTTGAGCGAGGTGTTGCCAGCTGTTGGAACGTTTCCCTATTTTTTGCGTAAATATTCAAAATCATTTCGGTAATTTTGAGTTAAAAACAAGCGTGAGTCCACTGAGCTTATGTGCTATAGCTGTACATTATTTTCACTGATGATCTTTACTTACAATTATCATATTATAATATTAAATATAGGTTGCAACTTCTCGCCAGAATTGATTCTATTAACTTCCTTTTTATTGTCATTTTACCAATAAACAACTGAGACGACGTTATTCCAATTGAAATTACGGTAAATCTATCTATCGTATGTGCTCTATATAGTGTATACAGGGAGCGCAAATAAATGGCGCACTTGCTCAGTTGGGTACAAGGGCATAATATTAATATCGTAATAAAAAAATAATATTTGGAAAATACCTATCCGTTTTGAAGTTATGACCGTTTAAAGTTTTAAGTTTAATCACCACTTTTTCGCATAAAATCAGTTGGAATGGATGAAGAATAAGATTTAAACACATACGTATTTTTTCGTTTCGTTGTTAATTGAACGGTTAACGAAATATACCACGAAAACCATTTTTAACAGCATCAAAACTTTCTTAAACTTCGCTTTAACAGCTGTTTACACATGAGTAAGGTCATGAACTCTTAGCTGTATAATTTATCCTTCTCTAACTTCAAAAAAGGACATTTTTTGTTTCATTTCAAATAAATCAATCAGTTAAACAGGGACGTACTTAGATTTAAGCGTCAATAAATTAACAACATAATAACTTTAGTGCAGTTGCATCGTGAATGGATTGACTATTTTGTTTGTCATTATTTTCCTTAGTGTCACAAATCCAAACTGAAAGATACCAAGAAATCACACTGGTCATCGCTTAAATCATGTAAGATTGCGAATTTAATTATAATTAGAAAAGTTTTGGTAATACCTACATAACATTTAAATTTTCTAAATAATTTAGATTCATTGAAAAAATAATCTGATGACACTCATCATCATCATCATCATCATCATCAGCCCGTTGCAGTCCACTGCTGGACATAGGCCTCTCCCAAGGTACACCACAGAGCCCGGTCTGTAGCTTTACGCATCCAGTTCTTGCCGGCCCTCTTCTGCAAGTCATCCCGCCATCTGGCCAGAGGACGTCCCACGCTACGTTTGCCAAGACGCGGTCTCCACTCCAGAACACGCTTACTCCAGCGGTTATCCGTTCTGCGACATATGTGGCCAGCCTATTGCCACTTCAACCTACTAACTTTCAGAGCTATGTCGGTTCTCTGACGGATCACTTCGTTTCGAATTTTGTCCTTTAGAGAGACTCCGAGCATAGCTCTTTCCATTGCACGTTGAGCGACCTTTAACTTGTGGATTAGCCCCACAGTCAGTGTCCACGTCTCGGCTCCGTACGTCATTACAGGGAGGACGCACTGGTTGAACACTTTACTCTTTAGGCTCTGTGGTATATCCGACGAAAATATATGGTACAACTTCCTAAATGCTGCCCAGCCCAACTGAATCCTCCTATCGGCTTCCTTTTCAAAGTTAGTTAAGTTATCTGATGACACTGATTAATAAAAAATAATATTTTTAAAATGATGGCCCAATTCGGCCCTATTAGTCAAAGGAAGCCGCCGGTCATAGTGTACTTTGTCGGATCCAACGCGGCTCGATTATTCTTCCTTTGAGGTCGCCGCCGCCGTTTGTGAGTGCGTGCCGAAAGGCGGCAATTTCTTTGTCGGTAACTTTTAGCATTTTGCAAAAGAAGACCGACATCTTGAGGTGTGTTCACACTACATACTTGATATAACTTAATTGGATTAAGTACTCCGATATAAAAGTTACGTTAAAAAAAAGATCTTATTGGACTGATACTGATACTTGCTCAAGAGCTTATAATGTTGTTTAAATATGTCATCAGCCGATCCAGTCAATTACAAATTGCCTATTTACTTTGCTTATTATTGTATTAAACATTATTTTAATGTATTTTGAAAATAATGTTACTTTAAAGTGATAAAATTTCTTCTAAATTCTTATACCTAGAGAAATGTCGCCTACCATTATAGCATAGAATTTGCATATGAGACTTATTTGAGATAAAATTAGTTAAATCAATAAACACTAACTACTAATTTACTGCACTGGAGACCCCGTGCCCTGCAGTGGCACGTATATGGTCTGATACAGTAGTAATACTAATTGTTCAGATGAATTATTATGAACTCAAATAGGAAAGCTTTGTATCTAATGTGAACAGGCCTTTATCTTTCAAGAATCAAAATAATAATTTATTTTTTATTAGTTGAATTCGGATTGCGATCGCGTGTGCATGTATTAGTCGTGTGCATATTATTGTAAATTCGTTTTCAGTTATTTTGAGTAAATTTTATTAATTTCACTATGCTTTGAACATTACCCAATTTGATAGCTTTTGATGTAACTTGTGTTATGTGAAATGTAAAAGAAAAAGTGATTTGTGCTACCAAACTGTGACAGTGTTTTCGTGCGGGTTTTGGCGGATCCTGCGCTTCCAGCTTTGCCTATCAAGGTCATTACGGTTTACATTACAAGGTCAGTTAACTATTTTGGTGGTCATTAATGACAACTAACCAGCCCATATGAGTCACCGACGGCCTCCGTGGCGCAGTTGGTAAGAACCGCCTGTGAAATGAGAGACCGCGGGTTCGGTTCCCGCCCCGAGACAAATAATTTCCGTGAACCATAATTATTTTTCTAATACCCGCGACACAAGATTTGTATCTTAGTGTGGGGTTAGTACCCATATATGTGACTGTTGGCAGTATTAATTTAATATCTTTTTTATGTACCCTGAGCGTGATGTACACAATCGACTTATAAGTAAATAATGAGCTCTGCTTATTTATTGTTGAATGTCTACCGTTCAGTTGTAAGGTTCAATCACTTTAGCTTAACATGTTAAGGGGTAGCATGTGTAACGTTAGTTTTTTTTTCTCGGCATCTTTCTTAATATTCGCTAGCGCCATACAAATCCGTCTTAATTAAGATTCCTTCACCATATACTATAATGTATATTGGCAGGTGCGCCGTTTTCTTGTCCACCCTGTATATTTCTTTAACATTTTATCGCTGGCAACACCGCATATTTACCCGTAGCTTACTCTAACAATTTAATAATTCGGCGCCTTAATTATGTGTCGTAATTATAACATCGCGTCTAATAAAATCTGAATATTAAAGTAAATATTTTGCTATATGTTACAGTTTTATCATATTTAGGAGTTTAAATTATTACGTGGAATGAAAAGGTAATTTGTTTACACTTCGTATATATTCTTTGGTACATTTCGTATCACGACACATTAGGTTTTACCTAATTTATTGGTAAAGATGGCTCCTATTTCTATAGACTTTTAGGAACTTAGTTTAATAAGATGTGTTAATCAATTATAGTGAAATAGCCAAGTGACAAAGTTGGATTCTGACAAAAAGTTGCGGGCTTCTTGTAGTCTTGTACATAGGCTGGACACAAATGTTTGTTACATACGTAGGTAAACCCACGTCTTTTTCCCAGAAGGGGTAAGCCTAGGTGCTACTAGGACACCCATATTTTGCGAGTATGTTCAGTTTCATGTATGATAAGGGGTGAGCCTATCGCCATATCGGGCCCAAATTCCTAAGTCGGGCTGATAATGAACAGAAAAATTCATTATTGCTTTGCCTAACCCGGCATTCGAACCCGTAACCTCAGCTTCATAATCGTACCGTAGAACAACTAAGCAACCGAAGCAATCAGACCGGCAGACAAAAGAAATATGTTTGTTTTTACTTTGTACCCATATTTGTGTCCAACCTAAGTAATTTGATTATGGAAAGTCACCCGTATTTATTGTTATCCAAGATACATTGTGACGGGTCGGAAGTACGGGTGTGTTGTATGTATATGTTATGGGCCAAGTGATTAATCTGGCATTATTCATAATGCCCAGGCAATATGAATAATGCCCAATAAGAGCGGGCAATGTGATTATAACCAATTAATTTATCACATTGCCCGGGCATTATGAATAATGCCAAGTGCCTATTGGGCAGAGTGATGTAAAGCGAATCAAAATCAAAACAATGAGCCGAAGTGGTAGAATTTAGAATAGGACAGCACGAGGGGGTGGGTTGGGAGGAGTGGAGGGGGAGGGGGACCTTCCCTGGTACCACTCCCATGAAAAGGTAACGCACCATTCCTGAGAAATATCTATTATAGCAACACTTGTTGTCAATAAAAATTAAAACACTTGTTGTCAATACAAATTAGCTTCTGCATCGTCTCCGGTGCTACGGGAAGTTCAGGCCCTTCGCCCTTGCGTAACAAAAGATAGGCACCCATGCTCACCTCCGCAGCTTCGGCTTGCTGCTCGCCACCGGCGACCAGCCTCAGCCGCTACGGCTCGCACGGTTGCCTATCCTTCGTTACAGCGGGCGGGGGCTGATGTCCCTCCACGCCTCCGGCTTTCTATATACACTCTAGGGTCGGTAGCCAAAAGACTACGTGAAGTCGGGGTGTTCCGAGTCGGTTTTGGGGAACAGTAGACCTAACTGATCCATAAAGTGGGTACACTAATTTTGTTCTGAAGATAATGTTTCGGACGTTAAAAAACAACTAAACATAAGCAGATCACTTCAACCTTTCTAATTTATGGGTCTATCGCAGATGCGACAATGCGGCAGCGCACCACGTAAAAAATCACCTATTAATCACATTGCCCGATCATCATGTTGCCATAATATTCATAATGCCCGGGCAATGTGATAAATAGGTGAGTTTAGATTGTAATTAATCACTTGGCCCGTTATGGCTCGGCAATATTCATACTGCCCGGGCATTATGAATACTGCCCGCATTAATCACTTGGCCCATAACATATACATTGGCCAAACGTCACGTAGATTATGAGTAGAGCCGCCACTCATATGATGGGGGGCCTAGTCCGATTATGTTATTATGTCAGTTGGCGGAGGAAGCCCGTGTGATGCGGTCTGATGTGGATTATGCGATGTCAAAATTGGCGTATGACTACTGAGTCTTACAGTAAGTAGGTAGTAGTAGTACAGTTGATAATGGATCGTAAATGGTTTAGACGTGGGATTCATTATCTGTGCAATTTGGAGTTATACTCGAATCTTCAAAACATCTAAATGTTTTAATTTTTGTGTAGGTGCGATTGTTTTTTTAATTGTAGAGAGCGAAATTATAAAGAAATGTAATATTACTATTTTTAAATGATATTATGACTTTATTGATTTATGAATGATTGTACAAAAGGCAAAAAAAGAGGTAAATACAAGTTCTATGTTGAATAAAATAGTGGAAGTTTCATAAAATTACATAACATATGGTTTTTTGTAGAGGTCGTTCTCGAAATTTATCACTTTAAATTACATATACATATTAACATTAAACATAACATACGGAAAGTGAAATGTCCACTCGATTTGACTTCTCATCTACTGTTCTATGTCAGGTTAAATAAACATGATTCATAAAGACAAAAAAAAAAATACAAACGAGATTTACCAGCAGTGTGTGAAACAAGTGAAATGTCGCATATTGTTTACGTTGCGTAACAAAAAATATTGAAACAAAGTGTATGCCGGCTGGCCCTTCGGCGAGTGCTCACGAATTAGGACGAACTAACACAAACAAACGCCACTGTACACTCGAGCACACAACTGTTAGCGGGGTTGATGACATTTATATTTATGAACCGACACATAAAAAAACTGGTGGTGGCGTGTCCCAATACATACAGTTGAGAATATAGCAGGGATAGTAATCACAGCACACAATTATAGAAAATCCGTGAATGCGTAGTGGGGAAAGTACTAGTCTATCTCATTTTGGGTGTATACGATTTCATACATGTCCGGTTAGTTGTGTCTATCAACCCTCATAAGTGTGTTACCTATGCGATATAACCACTTGGATTAAAAAATAATAACGGACAGAATAAGGGGAGAAAGAAAAAGTAACTAAGCCTTTATTTTTTGTTTCTAAGCTTATTTTTTGTGTCGAACACTAACTTTAACACTGTCCTCACCACAAGGTGCATAATAACAACCAGACCCATTGTACTCGCAATATCGTGCCATAACAAAAAAATACTCGCCTTTCATTCATACACTTGCTGGTAAAAATCCTTTTAGTTGTTGCGTAGTGTCGTGATTTAGCACTTACCTCTCGTCTCGAGTCGTCGCGCGGCTGGCGCGTGACTCACCGACACAAAGTCCGAACGAAATGGAAAGCTAAAGGGTAATGGTAATCGCCCGCTGATATCTGCATATCGACTACTTGTATTTCTTGCTGGGATGTTACTCTTTTTTTTTCTATATCGGCCTTATTTATACACCCGCTTATTCATAAGAACCACTTAACAACCACATAAAGGTAAATTAGTTGAACCATGTTAATAAAATATATAAAATTCAGCTTTTATACTATAACGCTGACAAAATTACATTATAATAAAGTTTGAAGATAGCGTAATATTCAATAAGTCTTCGTCTGAACGTCCTTAAGAATAAGAGCAATAAAATTTAAAAAGAATTTTAATTATCGAATAGGTACTTTTTCCCTTTAGAACGATTTTTGAATACAGTTTGAGCGAAGAAGATGCAACATTCCATAGCTAAAATAGATTTTAAAACTGTATGATTAAAGTCGTATGTGTTTATAATTTATTAAATGAACGACATGCCTCAATTGAAATCTGCTGATCTACGCATGACACTCGATGTCATTGAGATAAATGTTCATGCGATTCACTAGTATTTGTGGGTATTGTCAGATTGAGGTTTCTCGTAGTTTCTGATAAGGACGATGCAAAACTTTTGGGCGGGACTGTTTGTAATTTGGTGTGTTTATTCACTATTAAACGATATTAGACATATTATGTTCATAGATTGACACATTTTTCTGATAATCCTTACAAAACATAAACTTGCGAGGTGTTTATTTTTTTTTCTAATGAGAAGTATATTTTTATTCACATAAGTTCACGTTTTATTTCAATGCTCTAACACTTGTATTATCGGATGTACGTATGCATCCTGCACTAAGACCCCCATTGCGCGCTGCGTAAATACACACTATAGCCTCTAGCCGGCTCTAATCTAAACTATACCGTGTTTGCATTGACTCACTGATTGACTCATCCGTGCGCTATTTTATAACTGCGCCTATTTAATAACAATGTATGAAGTGCTCTCTTAAGTGATGACAAGTTTAAGATGTGAAGAGAAATTATTGTTACTGTACTGCGGACGTCTCATTGTTTATGCGGTTACTCGATTAGTTTTGATTGATAATGGATCTTCATTGTTATGAGTGTATTCTGAGAAGGATAATAATTGTGATTCAAAATATTTGCATTGATTTTTGACGTCATAGTATTTGTGTCTTGCGTAATTATCATCATTCAGCCACAGGAAGTCCACTGTCGAATTGTCTTTCCAAAAGATTTTCTAGTAGAACGTTACGCCTTACCAAAATCAGTGTCTCCTGAAAGCTAAGTTTAAGGGATCTTCGAGGCTAGAGGCCGTAAATAAATGTTCATTTCCCATCACGTGAAATTATTTGTCAAATGCCTAACCGACAAATGTAAAAAGAGGTGCCGTTTACACGTTTATACGGTGCGATTTCCGCAAAAATATTTACCTACGCCTTTTGTCAACCGTGAGCGTGGATTCCAACATAAGATTACAACTAGTACTTGAGAGCGTTAACACATTACCCAAATTATGATCATGTGTTTGTAGATTACATCAATATGTTTTGCCGCGGGTGTTGGTTTCTTTTGTTGTGACAAATTTTGTTGTGAAAAAAGTCCATTCTTAGGCCGAGTTGCACAAACTAACTTTGCCAATGACTTTGCCTTTGAAAATGTGATCGCCATACATTTAAGAGGTATTTGACCTTGCGAATGTATGGGATTGACAGTTTCAAGGAAAATGGTATTGTCAACGTTAGTTTGTGCAACTAAGCCTTAGAGAATTGCCATTAAATATTACTCGCTAGAGCCATTATAGAGTCAGTAGATCTGGCGGGTGTCCGACACTTCGCCGAAACACTAGAACCTTTCGGCCCCCAATTAATAAGCAATCGTAATCCCTATCGAAAAAAATCCCAAAACAAACCAATCCAAATAAGTCAAATGTGGGCGTGTCGATAAATAATTGACCCGATTGGTCTATTTTCGGAATCGATCGTCAGATAGAGATCAAGATCGTATTAACATTGGGCTGTTAGCAGCGGCGTGCACAGGATTATGACACTGGGTATGCGGCGGAGTACTCAGTCACAAAAACTTTTTCTTTTATAGTTTTTAGCATAGCCACAGCCACGCGACGGATCTCTAAGTCGGAAACCATGCCAACATAACAAGTCTTAGATGTACTACTATTTATGTCTATCTTCTACGGCAACGCAGACAAAACAGCGATCGATCGTCGCGGCGGAAGAAATTCTAATAAGTAAAATAAAAAAAAACTCACCTAGTCAGCTTTCAATTTTCACATATTCAAGGTTCCGGTTAGTTGAGATTACTATACCTATCCCGATGTAAATAAACGCAATATTTCGGCCACCTCATTCATTCATTTGATAAACATACATTTTTAACACAAACCTCGCAATCAAATAACATTTAAAAAAATAAACAAACACACTAGTAAAAGCAAATGACTACAATTAATATCGAAACTTAGTAATAAACTGTTAAATGTACACACTTTCAAATGTTAAAATGAAAAATCCGTTAAGAAATCTATTTTTTTTTACCAACATACTAGTATAAAATAGTAAACAATGCAAAAACTCATAAAAAAAGCAAAATGGCCCCCGCGAAACACAAAACATTTCTATTTAATCAAATAAAACCTTACTAACCAAAAATGCATAATGTGCATAGGTGATTAAATTCCAGCCTATTAATTTTACTCGGATTATAGGCAACGAACATTTACGATTACTCCCGACAACTGCCGAACTCCCGACCGAGGCCTGCCGCAGGAGTCGCGGCTTTCAATATTCATGGGTGTGTGCGTTTGCGACTGTGTACGGACACCAACATTACTACACACATGCAAACAAATGTAATGCGGGACGCGGCGGCATGACTTGGTTGATTAGGTACATTATTTTGCTTTGCAGCGCCTCTTGCTTTTCGCGTGGCAACCATAATGTTTGCGTGATTGCAAATAGGTGCTATTTATAAAATATTAGGCGTTTTTAAGTTATTATATTTTGTTTATTCATTTATTTACTATAAATTAAAGTCATCTAAAACGTACGAACGTTATAATAAAATATCTGTGAATGGCAAGTAAAGCACTGCATTTCTGCCTACAAGGAGTGCACGCCCCTGGCTGTTAGTGATTCTGTATCTGTGTCAGCCCATTTACCTCACACTGCAGGTCACTGGCCTCCTCTACAATCGGGAGTACGATAAAGAGGCATCTAAACAACTTGACATATCTCAGGATGACGAGCGCAATGGAAAGCCAAGCATTGCTTTGTAATTCAAGGTGTTGTTTGGTTTTGCTCCTGTTTATAAATAAATACCACCCAACAGTCACATACATAGTCCTAACCCCACACTAAGATCGAGTCTTGTGTCGTGGGTGTCAGGAACTACGAGAGACTTTTCCGTCTCACAAATACCCAGACCCGAAAGAAATATTTGTGGGCTGCACTAATATTTCTGTCGGTGCGGGGATCGAACCCACGGCCTCTCGTTTCACAGGCAGCGCCCAACCACCTGCGCTACGGAGGCTGAGCGGTCGTATCGCTTACCATCAGGTGATCGGCATGCTCGTCTCGCCATTCATTACAATAACAATAAAAAAACCACCACGCTGATCACTTGCGGGTTGGCGAACTTTATACGTTAAAACTATGTATTGCAAATCGCAGTCAATCGCAGGTTTCCTCACGATGTTTTTCAACATCTTTATTGCGCGTGGTGGTTGACTATTAATACACACCTGGCTTTGAAAAAATACAGGTGTGCCCTGGGATTCGAACCCGCGCCCACCGTGAACATGTTGGCAGTCGCGTCTGGTCCGTTACCAACAGGCATAAAACAATATTTCCCAATAAAAGTGTTATTCAAACTGGTCGTCCTTGAAGCGTCCTTTACTGGTGGTAGGTCTCTCATATGTGAGAGGCTGCCTGGGTTGGTACTACCGCAATGTCTATTTCTTTCTTCAAACAGCAGTTTAAATGCACTGTTGTGTTTCGGATTGAAGGACATTGTAGCCAGAGTAACTACTGGACATATTGAGACTTAACATCTTGTCTCAGGATGGCGAGCGCAGTGGAATGCCAAGCATTGCTTTGTAAATCAAGGTGTTGTTTGGTTTTGCTACTGTTCATGAGCGGTCGCATCGCTTACCATCAGGCAAACGGCATGCTCGTCTCGCCATTCAATACAATAAAAAAAAAAAGCTCGGAGTTATTCTCGGAGTGAGTCATCGGCGGGGTTTACGCTACGTGTCGTCAGGAATGCGACCCTAACCCCTTCATAGAGGGACAAAAGCTTTTAACGTAATGTGAACTATGGGGAATTCATTAATGTTAACTGTTAGTCATTTTCTGAGTGCCGACTGGTCATAGACACGCGAATGTATGAATTAATTTTATAAGCAAGGTTGGTTGAAATTGTGATATGTAATATGCAAACTATGTAAAATATTATGTAAAATTTTTTTCTTTATTGATAAGGGGTTTTTATCCACAGGGATACGCAAACCCCATTGTACCTAATCAACTATACACTACATCATTGTCATAATAGCTAAATAATAAAAAAGGTATACAAAAATTGTATAAGGAAATGTACACCAATGTGTAATATGAAAACCAGCCTTGTTTTGTGGTTTACGCCGCAGAACAATCAACGTAAATTCGAGTGGTTACTGACATGTAACAGCAATCCGAAATGCATATTTATTATTTGCGTAATTTAGCTGTAAGATATTTTGCTAGCACCCACTATGCACGTCGTTTGTTGTTGTGGCTAATAAACATGTATTTTCTTTTTAATATGCCTATCAAGAAGTGAACTTGAAAAATTAGCTAACATGGGATAGAATATTCAAACATATTTTTTACAATAAAATATCGTAAAATGAGGAATAGCAGTAACAAAAGGTAATGTACATAGGCAATACATAGGCATTTTTTTATTTTAGGTACCAAACTAAGGCGTCTAATGTTTGGCTGTAAACAAAAGCAACAGAAAATGTTCTACTGTTCATCGTGATGTTTTACATTCCGTGCTAACTATTGCGGTAAAAAAAAAAGTAGAAAAATGTCCGGTCTGAGGCAGGCCGCGGCCGTCCGACCACACATCCTTCACGGAATAACAAAGCGGCGCGGATTGGCGATACAGGAACGTCAATTTACTTTTTTTTTCACTATACAGCCTAAAGCCAGTTCTCGACACGAAAAAGTTTACATAGAAAAAAAATATTCGTGACGTTTTCCCACGAGTGTCGAAATTCTGTGTAGTGATAACCGGTCAGGTTTCTGTGACTTACTTTGTTGTAGTTGCGTGGCTGGGCTGAAAAATATTAATTTTATTTTGAGTCTGCAAGGGCCACTTTGCGTTAAAATTTTCAAACCATCTACATCCGTAAAGTTTTTGTTTTCGAAGTAAAAGACATTTCGACAAGGCCGACTACTGCAACTGCTTACGTAAAAATTAATTGTTGCCATAAAAAATTGTGGCTAAACTGCAACTTTAAAGCTATGCCAGCTTTGCTATTTTTTTATTATTATTTACAATTTAAAAAAATAGAATGTTTGAGCCTAAAATATCTAAATAAACTTGTTTACCAAATAGCGAGTTAAAATATCAGAGGCATAAAACTTTATAATACCGTGAAAACTCAATACAAAACATACAACCAACACGTACATGTTGTCCAACATGCACGAATATACGGCTATTGAATTACGCTAAAACTCGTTTTAGACAGTTCATAACTAAATATACTATCAGTTACCAACAGAATTTATAGCAATTTGCTGTTTTATATTTAGTTAAATTTTTAGGGGTGCTACCAACATCACGACCAAAAACTATCTACGTTTTTGAAGACGCGAATGTATGACAGCGCTCCCTCTATAATAAAAATACGCTAAGGTATAAGTACTAAATGAAAGTTACGAGTACTGTCGCAGCGGTGGAGAGGGGCAACGGGATGTCAATGTTGGGAAAGCAAGGACACGTTATTGGTAAAGGTGTACCCAAGACACGTGTAGTCTCAATTTTGGCAAGTACATTCATTAATTTACCACTGCTCTTGACTTTGAATTGATAAACGACGATTAGGAAATCATGAGTTAATATTTCACTAACAATCCAGCTGTTATGTGATTTGTAATATAAAAACGCTCTCAATTACCGAATCATCAATTACATTAATAGACGTAATATATACCCAACAAAAACTGAATTTTAGCAATAACCTAGCGCGAGAACGTCCAGTTTCACGGCTTTATTTGTGGCCGGTTGGCGTGATCGAACACTTTCTCCGCTGCCGGCCGACACTCCAGATATACCGCTGATGTCACAGATACTGAGTTAGGTAATACTGTTTTAATACTCGTTGGTGTGTTTTAATTTGTTTCTACGTTTTGTTATTTAAATATAATGATTTGATCTGTGGTGGTTTACAGCTGTCTTCTCCCGTTGCAAAAGTCTTTTTGCGAGGTTATTTGCCTCTAGTTCATTGTGTTGTCACGCGCTTTGCACGGTGGGAAGTGGACAATAATTTATTTCCATCTCCTCCTGAGTTCAATTTTCTGATTGATTTCGTTTCCAGAGAAACGTTCGCCGAGCTTCAATGCTCGGTGTCTAATGACATTGCGTGCCTCTGTTGATACTGGCTTACAGGAGTTACAGTGATGGGTGTGAGGACAGTCTACGTTTTTTAATTTGTTGACGAATTGCTACAAGAGCACTGTTAACTATCCCAAATAAAATAAAAATAAATGCGAATAAAATATCACATCAAGGGTTTATGATGTGTGATTCATGTGCTTCGTGTTCTGCATGGATCCCAGAGGACCAACTAGATCCATTGTCAAGCAATCGGCTACTCCTAAATACCAACAAAACCGTGGTAATATTGGAAACGTTTTAGGCAGGCGATGAGAGAAATGCGAGAATCTAATTATTAATTTAATGAGTCCATTGCGACGTTGGGTCTATATTCGAACATTTTGCACTCATGTAGATTCCAAGATGTAACTATTCTCAGCATGTAGAATGTGACATAGTATGAATATTTTATATTGGATTATAATACAATATCGCAAAGTAGATGTAATCATTCAATTGATTAGATTGGGCGTTATCGTGGGTTGTTTGATTGGTTGTTTCTGGAAGGACGGGCATGACGATAGTAGATTAAATCTAAACAGTTTAAATTGGTTTTGAAATTGTTTTTTTTTTTAAGATCTATGCCGGAAGTTCTTTTTATCGTTCTACTTCTTCGCTAAATAGATGAGCTATTTAAAAGACAACGGAGCACCTTCAATAGTGTTGTGAGTAGTTATTGGTGGCTCTGTTCATCGAGCTGTAGTGATTCAGTTTGCATTATTTGGTACAGTTAATATGCATGGTGCACTATCTGTTTCTATGGAGTTAAATCAGTATTTAGAACCCGTACCATCACATTCTGTTCTACTATTTAAATGGCCAATTACGTCTACATCATACAGAAGCTTTATTCCTGTATACACAGCAGTTCCGAAAGTTTGAAAACGGAAACAATGGGCAACAGCACAATAGTGAAACATAAGCCAATGCGAGCACATAAGCACTCGGCCACACCGGCTAATGTACAAACTACAACATACAATATCCCAGAAACTGGGTAATGAGGACAGCGTTAATAAAGAACCACGTTAACCGGTCGGAAGCACATATATTCGTATGAATTCCTTAATTACAACCCGTTGAATGGCGTGCCGATGTGCCAAACGGGTCAGTTAGGCCCCACTTTAAGCCGTTTTGCTATGTACTCGAATTAAATGCCGATTTCTGGCACGGCTTCGGCTTGTTACGGTTTCCTTGGATTGAGTTTTATGGTAATGAGTTGATTCTTTTTGAGTCATGTTGTCGACTCTTGTTTCGTTGTTGATTTCGTAATGATGAAATTAATTAGCTACAAATTTTAACTACTTGTTATGCGTACATGTTACGTATTAATAAATTGCTTTGGTATGATATACCAATTGGCATTGAATCAGAGTTAGGAGGTGACGGTTGTCATATAGAAGTTAAGTATTTTAGATTAAAAGGCTCCCTAACACTTAAACATCTTAACTAATACCAGTTGATCACACTAACATTAGTGTCGACGCGGAGATGTGATCCTTGTCCTTTTGATTAACAGCAGGAGTTACGAACATTCGATCCTGTAATAAAAACCAAGGCATTACATCAATTAATTAACTATCGCCATAAAAACTTCAACTGTTCTAACAATAGTTTCAGAACTGGCGCACAGGGTCGGCAGACTACATCTCTGGATTCTGTCACTGCATCAGCCCACAAGCACGCGGCTTTCTCGGGGTGTAATGTTTATAAATAAACAACAACGACCCTCAACGGTACGCCAGAAACACGGATATAAATACCTTGTTCAATAGCAGTTTCAATGTTTAGGGTTACTTTTGTGACTAATTATTGTTCTCTGTGGCGATTATGAGCTGTAAATGGTATGGAATTTCACTTTGGGCTCTTCGATTTGAAAAATCTCATATGATTTGAATTTTGTAAGGCGATAGGTTTGTCTCTTTGTTTTACCTTAACTGGGTTCGGAAGCTGGGTGAAATTACACCTATCTGACCTTTATGCAAACTTAAAGCTTTCTTGATGGCACCAGCCTTAGAAAGCATAAGTGTAGGTAACCCATGGTGGTTGCAACTGCGAAAACCGTTTCTTCTGTGTCCCTTTTTAGGTCTAATCTGTGCATATCTAGTTTAGAGATTACCAACTTAATTGTGAGGCGAATATTAATCGTTCTCGTCGTTGGACGCTATTTGGATTGCATTGCATTTGCCATAATGCGTATAGTTATTAGATATAATAGTACAAGAAAGTTAGATGTTTACCCACTGGTATTTGTTTCCATGAGCCGCATGAGCGATGAAACATTGCGAAGGAATACGAAAACGACTACTGTAGGACAGACAGTTCTGTTGACAAGACCCACTTTGTAAGTGGGCCGGTTGTTGATCGATACTGTTGCCGAGTCGGATGGCCAACACGTCAAACACGTGTTGGTTGAACTTTAGTATTTGTACGATACAGTAGGATCATTGTGCTTATAGAATCTTGTATGAGCAATAAGCTTCCTAGAGATGCGAACTCTTAAAATAGATTTCCAAATGAGACCATCAAATCTGTGCTATATTTTGGAACTGAATGATACTTGGAATTTAATGAGACTATTTACTTGCCACTGGAATTATACCTTGCTGGTAGAATCACGTCTTAAATGCAATCCCGGGCAATGTAATCATGGTATTATAAAAAGGCAGTTATATCTACTGAATAATCGAATTGATAAATCTATTAAAGGGAATGATTGAACCATTAAATGACATTAAGCCATCACGGCACATTACTGTTGGAGACTGAAATGACCTTGCGGGTCGTTCAGCCCGTAATCACTATTACGATTACCGCTGTTGGTAGGGGAGACCCACTCGGATTAGCTATGAAGTATGAGCACTTCAAACACTTGTAAAGGTTGTTTTAATGTAATATACTTTAGAGCAGATTAATAAAAGAGAGCATTGTATATTGCACCAGTCTTATCACCGCTTTAGAACCTTAACGTTCTGGAAAACTGAAGACAGGTAGTTTTTCAGAGATAATATTGTTATGTAATATTTAAAAGTGCGTGGTGGCCTGGTGGTGAACTAGACGCGGCTGCCAACATGTTCACGGTGGTCGCGGGTTCGAATCCCAGGGCACACCTCTGACTTTTCGGAGTCATGTGTGTATTGATAGTCAACTACCACGCACTAAAACGGTGAAGGAAAACATCGTGAGGAAACATGCATACCATAGCGATTTATAAGAATTTCTATGGTATGTAAGTCCGCCAACCCGCACTAGGCCAGCGTGGTGGACTATATGGCTTAACCACTCTCAATCGTACTGTCCATTGTAGAGGAGGCCCCTGCCCTGCAGTGGGACGTATATGGGCTGATACAGAAATATTTAAAAGTTAAAACCTATGATATGTGGAATATTGACCTCGAAATCTTGGATACCATTATCACCCAGTTCTGGCTGTTGAATGCTTCGCAAAAGTTCTTATAACACTTTTGTACAGTTTGCCCATTCCTGTAGTAATAGTAATGTGAACTTTTTTAGCATGACACTAACAATATCAATATCATTGCCTTTGAGCGATAAGACCGCCAATTGTACTTTTATGATTGTGATTTTCGTTTTATTTGTATTTTTTTTTGTGTGCAATAAAGTGTATAAATAAATAAATAAATAAATATCTAGAAGTATTTTTTCTAACTACAGCAAAACATGAAATTTTGCGTAATAGTTTCATATTATGCAAAGGGTGTCCTTTATATCCACATATCCAATTTGCTTGGGTTTATACCCATGCTCGAGAAAGCCAACTTGAATATAATTCGCATGTTACCTTCATAAATTAATGTTTACGTGATATTTTTAAGTATCGCTTTCTCTGGTTTTACCGTTTTGTTATCCTATCTGGTTTACTGCTTATATTTTACTTTACGAGGTTAGATACTATACATTTAATATGCAAATTAATTCTTAGATAAACGTGAATCATTGAATTACCTATATGGTTTTTTTTTAACTTCCAACGTTTCGATTACAGTTTTCGTGCTCAGATCACGGAGCGGGTCCACAACCTTAGAAAAAAGAAGACGAAGTGAAAAGAGCCGGAACTTAATCTGTGGTCTTTGAAATAAAACTATTATTTGAGGATTTTAAGGGGGTGGCCCCGCCCCGTGAGCACGAAAGCTGTAAAGTAATCGAAACGTCGGGAAATAAAAAATGTAAAAGTTAAATCAAATCCGCGATAAAGTCCGCAAATAATAGTTTTATTTCAAAATACATATAAGGTTCTGTTAAAACATGTAATACTCGTAGAACACGATAAAACATCAATTATGGATGTGGCAGATGGTGTTTCTGATTTGATTGCTGATCACGTTATGTTAACCTACTTGGAATTATTTTTTCCTTGCGCAATCCTCGTAGGTGCCAAGATCTACCTTCGAACCTAGTTTCCTTTATCCCACTTGATATTAATCAATGATGATCAATGACTCCAATATCTTCTCCACGGATATAAAGCCAGAGCTTTACTGGTCGGTCACCTGTCCGTGCGTTTTATTTGTGGTTATTGTTTGAAAACTTAACGTTTTGTAAGTGATATTCAACCTAAACTATTTTTGCAACCCCTGTAAGTTAAGATCGACAGAAAGCACAGTTAATCAATACTGAGTACTGATCTTTGCGAATATTTGCAAACACTACTTTGCGTTTGTTTAGTAAGAAGGAAATAAAATTAAATTGCGCACTTATTCATTCAGCCGTATCAATAAGGTTGAGCAGGAATTTCTAATGTCATTCACGAGGCCAATCCGCTTTCTGCTTATCAATCGAAATTTTTATAATAATTACAATAGATATCAAAATTGATTGACATGTAATTTGAGCCAAATCAAAACGGAAACAGCTGACGTCACCTTGACTTATAAAAGTGTGATAAAAACCGATAGATTAGATAGCGGGTGAGCGCATCAGCTGATTACTGTGTTTGTTATTGCACTTAGTAATATTTATGATACCATAATCTGTAATGAAATATTTTGTGTACTGTATGACTGAAAGTATCCCGCTTTCACAACTGCCACTGCAACTCCTGTGAGCCAGAATCAATAGAGGCACGCACTGTAATCACACTGAGCATTGCTCAGCAAGTTTCCGGGAATGCAATCACATAATATTATATCAATGTATGATAGTGAACAGACCACACAGCGTGAAGATTTGATAGCCGGTAGGGCTTGAAGAGTTCTTGAGAGGATGCCACGTACTGACAAGCAGAGCTGCAGAAAGCTGCCTTGACAAACATGTTGCATTGTACTGAACCAGTATAGCCCACTGCATGGGATTCCTCTACAATCGAAAGTCCGATTGATGAAAAGATGTTGGCAAGATGAAGAAAAATCTGTGAAAATTGTACTGTTGCGAAGCCTCATCATCTATCGCTGATATAAAAAATACTTCGGTAATCTGTAATTACTTGTCTGCGGTCCATTAGGTAATTGGTACGATAGTGCATGTAAAATAAATGAGATTGGCGGTGCGGGTTATCTTTTCATAATTATTTTGTAAATGCAGTTTTAATTATGACCTAATTGGTTTATTAGCTTAGTATCTAGGTTGTAAACAGATTAACATGATTTGGATAGCCTCTGTTATATTTTACTATACACCATCAGCCTCTGCTGACTTTACGGCATCTTAGCCATCGAGAGTTTGATTGAGTGTTTTTGGTTATAATTCATCACGCTGACCTATTGTGGGTTGGCAACAAAATAATTATCATTTGCCAAGTCTAAGTAATATCTTCGTAGTCATCTCACTGATTTATACCGCTCTAGTTGCCTTCAGGAGTGTGTGTTTTTGAGTGAGTTCTTTTTAGTTTTATATTGCAGTGAATGGCGAGACGAGCATGCCGTTTACCTGATGTTAAGCGGTACTACCGCTCATAAACAGTAGCAAAGTCAAACAACACCTTGAATCCCAAAGCAATGCTTGGCTCTGGCAATTCCACTGCGCTCGCCATTCAGAGTCAAGATGTTAACTCTCAATATTTCCAATAGTTACACTGGCTAAAATGTCCTTCAAACCGAAATACAACATAGCATTTACACTGCTGTTTGTTTAGTGTTGACATACAAATTATGTTTTATTATTAAATTTTAGTTTTCTTAATGTATCCCATGCAGCATACAATTTACAAACAAGTTTATGTCTGAATGTTTTTTATTGTCCTCTTATTCGTAACAGATGTGTTGAGTCTCCGCGCGTCACAGAGATTTAATTCATTGATTCCGATTATAGATTTTACAACAGAAACATAGCGGAGGCCTAATGAACACAGGCGAGCTCTGAAAATTAAAAACAATAGATTGGCCGCCGTCATAACTAATCAACATAATGCATCCGAGCTGGCAAAAAAACCCAATAAAAATTCGTCGACGGAAGTCTGAATCTCACATTTCGACATTGTAAGCTGATGTGGATAATACCAGACGAGATATATATACATATTACATTAAAGATAACCCCCTTTATTCATGAGGACTTAACGCTCTTTTTGAAATGTCGTTAATATGACCAGGCTAATAACGTTATTCATAGATGTCAAAAACCGCTAAACAGCTATTTTACTGATTATTAAATTTAAAATGGCCGAGCTTGTCTAAGCAAATAAGCAGAAAAATGGTTGATGTCTGTCAGTTGGACGTTTGATCTCACTCTCAAGTGAATGAAATCAGTGTTTTTCAGTGAAGTGGCAAAATAACTATTATGAATAGCAAAACCTAATGAACGTTTTATCTCCTCTTAACATGATTTAGCTATTCTACATTTATTTAGTTAATTTTATGAATAAGGGATAAAATCTATATTTGTATTTTTTTGTAAAGTTGATAAGGAAAGCGCAAATAAAATTGACAGTTCTAATCGTGATGCAAATCTGAAGTAGATTGTACTAGTGTGTTTGATGACTCATGGTGGCATTTGGCCCATGAATCAGAAAGTTTTTGAGAGCTCGTGGAATTCTTTTATCATCTTCAGCTATCCATGTAAAGTACTGTACGAAGTCTTTCAGTGACTTATGAAATCATAATAATTTGATATTTCACTAATAAGTATTTGCTGTTCACTATGGATACTGTCCCGCCCTCACTCCCACCACTGTAACTCCTGTAAGCCAGGGTCAACAGTGGCATGCATTGTAATGACAAAGGGCATTGAAGCTCGGCGAGTCTCCGGGAATATCTAATTTGTCTTGAACCCGAAATCAATCAGAATAACTTTCTGATTGATTTCAATGAATTAATAGGATTAGTTGGAATTACATTATTGCCTACTTCCCTCCGTGACGAAGCGGGTGAAAAAAAAAATGAGGTAAAGAAGTAAACTTATTATGTGAGTTGTTATACTTGTCTCCAGTAATAGATACCTATAAAAATGGCTAGTTGGATAAGGCCAGCTTTACGCGTTGATGGCAGATGCTCATCAGTATATAAAGTATAAACTGCGCCACGGAGTCAGTCAAGGAATGGTCCTTAAATTAAGATGTAATAAGCGAAAATACTTTCAGCGCTAATTTAATGTCGTTTAACTTGTGTTTGGCGAAGATAGCGTTTATTTACATTTGAGTATTTAATAAGCGATGGTCTAGTTGGAAGCTAAAAGTCCTACTAAGATAATTGGATAGCGTAATTCGTGAAATGAGTCCAAAGTTAATGGTTAACTTGTGTATTTGTGTTTTAGAATTTTATTGTGGTTCTTTTGTCTTCTGTATCAGGCCATATACGTCCACTGCAGGGCTCGGGCCTCCTCCACAGTCGAGAGTCCGATTGAGAGTGGCTAGGCTTATTGAGTTTAGAAATGCATAGAGTTTATTTTCCTCATTGCAACTAGAATGAACTAGATGAACCATGCTATACAAAAAATTCTTGTTTTCCTACATTAAATTACTTGAATTTTTTTCTCATAAAAATAAACATTATCTGGTTAATTTCAGAGTCCAAACATTAGCTTCGGACGGTGAAAAAGCTATTTTGCGAGTAATTACGGACGCTCGTGTATCTTGTTGGTCGACTTTTTTTCAATTGCATTTTGCTACCATTTAGTACAGAAAGTCACGCTACTTCATTAGAATTATGAAAATACACCAATTTTATATTTAATTTCTTGCTTTCTACCTCGAAACTATTTCCGCCAACGCCGGTTTTATATTTTTTAAGTTTTTTTTTGTTAATCTGTAGGAATTCAGCCATTAAAGGCTGCGAAGCTACTACTGACCGAGAGCTGTTTTCTATGTCGTTTATACTAATTTACAGAAGATGCCCTGGTTGGTGTATTTGGCACATTACTATCTTCATTCATAATTTCTTCTTGGTATTATTTTGATCCGCGATATGTCGAAGAAAAGTATGCAACATTTCTTGACACTCGTATCTTCCTTTACAACCAGATTGATTTAAAAGTTCACTGCTGATGTATGCAATTAATCCGAACCCTCGGGATCGCCAAGAACTTGTTATTTTGACGAAACCAAATACACGCATTAAAAGCTCGGAATAATTATCTAAATCATTTGAAACACAAATCGTTTATTTATTTGTAACATATGATTCTAAAATAGGAGTAGGAGTAATATTTTGAATACATTCTTATCGCACCGCGCCTTGTGCTAAAAAATAAATCAAGCGGTACTCAGGCGTATATCAAATTAAACGTTCTTCCATTAATAGCTTCGTAAGAAATCAATATGGTACACGAATATAGTCCAGTTGAATATTTAATGTACAAATTATACTCGTGTTGTTCTTGCCAAGTGTTTGTGTTACACGTGTCAAACACAATATGTACTATTTGAAGAAATTTTATTTTGTTTGCAATTGATAAAGTACGAAGTGTAAATCGTAGGGCGATTGGATTAGTTAAGTAAAATTCTGTAAGTTCGATGAATGATATTTAACCGATTTATTTCATTTGATGATTTTATGACAGTGCGTATGGACGACATCTATAGTATGAAAACTGTTCTCAGTAATAGAATGTACCTGTTCTGATGCAGATTTAGAATTGGTATGGTATAAAGGAAGTATAGCTATTCATCACATTGGTTCGAAATCCACAGCTTTGTGTAGACCTGACTTACGGATCTCCACACTTATTATTGCTTGTATTCAGCTAACGGGTGGATGTCCGACGTTGCGTTTAACGGTACGTGCCCAACAATTCAGGGGGTCACTCTTTGATCCCATTCGAAGTTCGAATGTTCGGACGTCGTACATAAAACTGTGTAAACGTGCCTAGATACTCCACAAAATGTCCGAATCCTCCGTCGGACCAAGTAACCGTAGACTTAGTTCAGAAAAAAAAATACGTATCATCGAAAATAGCATCGATTTTTAGAAGTGAATAATTTATGTCTTACTTCGCTTGTCGAACATCCGAACATCGGATCATAGAGTAATACCCTGAACTTTTCAATTCAGTTCTCTGCGCTATGTGTCCTTCCACTGCCACTGCAACTCGCTAGTTCGTTGGACTATATCAAGTAATTTACGTGCCTCCACGGATTTCCTCATTTCGGGAAATACTGTTAGGGAAACCTGTTTTTAAATTGAAGCAAAGATTGATATAGCAAGCTATAGCTAGGTATTGCGTCATCGGTACTGTTGCAGGATCTTACGTCTGCATCCGCTCCCGAATGCATAATAGCATCTCCATTATGTTTGTCGCCGTTTCTGTGTAAATATTTATGATACCGTCGAAGACGCATTGCCAGATTAATGTGTTATACACTGTTTACACCAAGTTTTGTACATAATCTTGTTTACGACGGTAAATCTTTGAACTTATTGCGTACAATAGAGATTTTTACAAGAATATCGATGGAATGATGAATGTGCGTGAATTCTATAAAAAGGGTAAACTTGTAACTTTCTAAAGAACAAAAGCTCTACAATTTTACAGAACATCTAATAATATCTCTGACCTCTGACATGCATTATGGATGGTAAAAGCACGCCTCAATTAAACGTTTAGTCATCATTGATTAGTCAGTTTTACAAGACCAGTGGTTATGACTAATATTATTTGTCATGTGTCCTTTTCGGATGAAAAGGACCTCTGTAAATAACTAAGAATGTCGGAGGATTGCTTGTAAATTAATAATAAGTTTTTTTGCACTGAGTGCTCTGAACTGCAATATCGTTGTATAAGAATGTTTCAAATGCTTAATTTTGAGCAGAATTTAATTGGCAACGCAGAATTTCAGTTACAACAAATTTTAATTTAAAACAGCATTAAATTTGTCGTTCAATGACAGAAATATTAATATTGTTAGTAGTGCAGTGGGGATATCCGCTTTCTTTTCTCAACCACGTGGCTTCTGGAAAACGAGTAGATTTCTTGTATTGTCAATGATTTAGTTAACATACTCGCCTATTCTCACGTTTTAAATTTGGCTTTATGAACCATTGGTCGCTTCAGAGGCACCCCTATCTACCTCTAAGGTAATACTGGCGTTTGTGAATGTATATTATCATATGTGTACTAGTTTATTTTGGAACAGTTGTTAAGTTTCTATTTGACTTGCAAAATATCTTCATAACTCGACTTTCGGTTTACTAGGGTAGTTTTTGCTCATGTTAAATTACTTTTATTTTACCGTAGTTTGAGATTCTCTATACCAGTTTACGTTCTTTCGTAGAATTGTCGTCCCATTATAAGTTTTTGTCTAAGATGTACTGTATGTAGTACTGTACTTAGCAATCTGTTGGCCTCGTAGTATATCCTAAAACGGAATTGAGCCTGGCGAAATGACGACGCTGTTTGCCTACTACCTTTGATGTATTTATCATTTACAAAAGATGAGTATATCATTACAGATTCTGTTATTACCAATAAATAGTTCATGAATTATATGCTATTGTTTCAGGTGATAGTAGAATCGCACAAGGAGTTGCGATGTCCAGAATGCCGCATCTTGGTGGAGACGAAGGTGGAGGAGCTGCCTCCGAACGTGCTCCTCATGAGGATCCTCGAGGGCATGAGGAACTCTGCGCCCAGGAAGGTGCTCAATGTCACCCAGAGGACGCCCAGGAGTGGGCATTCGCAGGTACTGACACCTTTATATGCCCTGATGATTTATTGCATGGATGAAAGTAGACCATAGTGATATGTCAGGATCTAGTTGAATTAAAATTCTTAGGCAGAGCCTAACCTGACCATGTTGAATGTAGACATCACAATGATGTATGTATGTATGATTAAATGTATGCGGCTATAAATGATTCAGGCATAAAAATGAAAGTATTATGTGTAAGAATTACTATGATCTAGTAAGTTATAAAAACTTAAACAAGATTTTTTTTCCTCGTTACGGTCATATCACGACCGTGGTATGAATTTTATGTTTGTGGTAGAAATCCTTACTTTAAAGAAAAAAAAAAACATGGAATGAAAACCCTGTATACCTTCAATTTGTCTATAATTTAGAAGCATGGCTTCATATACATATGAAATGCTATAGAAGATAAGATATCGCACCTTGAAAATTAGAGTGACCTAACTAAAAAATCTTATTTTTTGGGAAACGTTCATTAAAGATTTGTAATATAAGAAAGAACAATGATAAACCTCCATACATTTTTTGTTGTAATTTTTTTTGTGTGTATTGAGATGAAAAATATTTTAAAATATACATTTCGAATTTCTTAACAATTATTTCTTAAGATTTACTATTGAAGCAAGCCTAGGAAAAAATATATTCCACTTTAAAGTTTTACAGATTTTCTATATCTTGTCAAACTCTGTGGGTAGTTAATGTTATTTTGTCCCATTTATATTGGCGTGAGGCAAAGTTACGACCCACAAATAAAAGTAAAAAAATATTTTTTACACGCAACTTAAACATCGAGTACTTATTTATTTCATTAATCTAATAGTAATATCATGTGCAATGAAATATAAAGGAAAGAGGGGACAACTATATATTATTATTTGCACAATAGCGCTTTCGGGCGACAGAAGCAAATTGTTATTCCTTAATTAATTAATCAGTGATTATTTTGCTGTTGTCACTTCTCTGCACTATTTTTTACATTAATTTTCTGATAAAGATAATGCACGAAAGACAGTCAAGCATATATTTTAAAAATGGCAACATTGAAACGACATAACGCCTCTCCAATAAAATTAAGGCAAATATCAATAGAGTTTTACGAAAAATGTGTTTTCGTAATTCAGGCTTAGGTTCGCCGTGAGCTAGGCACCAAAATTACTTTGAAAATTAATTATTAATATTTTTATACATGAAATTTATAGACGCTTACGAATTGCATTAACAATGATTTTACCAATGTTCTTTTGTACTTATGGAAGATACATCTAGAAGACCGATTTATACATCTTTCTGCTTTTCATGCGTCCAATAGGTCATTCTTTAACAACGGATCGATAGGTCATTTTGGTCCAAAATATGATTAAAATCCAAAATCTAAGTTTTTTGGATTAGTCAGTAATTTTGTAGTAGTAGAAATGATTACTTTAAAAAAGAAGAAACATGGCGTGGGAGCCGTGTATACCTTCATATTCTCCATAACATTTTACAAGCATGTTGGCTTCATATATGAAATGATATAGAAGATAAGATATACTGAATAGTAAATTCTCAACAAATTGTAATGTATGTTGTCAGAGTCAGCAAGGCGGTCAGCAGTCGGCTCGCGACGGCAAGCAGTTGCCGCCGCACGCCAGGGCCATGTACGACTACATCTCTAAGGAGCCTGGGTGAGACATCAATATTATTTCATTAGTATAAACTATGACTCCATCGGTGGCGTAGTTGCACTAGGGTACGGTTACAAAGGTCTCGGGTTCGAATCCCGGATTGGTCAAAGTGATATTGGATTTTTCTATTCATTATCAGCTCATAATTAGGAATTTGTGCCCGATATGGCGATAGGCTCGCCACCTCACATCGTGGGACGGAATATACGGCGAAATATGGGTGTCCTGGCACCTCTGCCTACCCCTTCTGGGAAAAAGGCGTGAGTTTATGTATGTATGTATGTATAATCTCTATACACATCCAACATTTACTGGTGGCAAGGTCCCTCGTGTGAGATCTCTCTCATTAATTATTAAAAGAACTGCTATGAACCCAATTAAACTACGATTCCTATATACTCACTGTATTGTAAAATTACTAGTGGTAGGTCTCTCATATGTGAGAAACCGCCTGGGTAGGTACCACCGCAATGTTTGTATCTCTCGCCAAACAGCAGTGTAAAAGCTACTGTGCCGGATTGAAGGACATTGTAGCCAGAGTAACTACTGGACATATTGAGAACTTTTATGCCTCAAGAGTGCGAGCGTAGTGAGGGGCTGTTTGGTTTTGTCGCTATCCATGAGCGGTCGTATCGCTCACCATTAGGCAAATGTCATGCTCGCCTCGGCATTTATTGGAAAAACAAAAAAAGCATCAGTCACCTACTTACATACTTCTGACCCCGCACTAATACACAAGTTTTGTTTTCTGGACACCAGAAACTACTAGAGACTAGGCTCACAAACGCCCAGATTCGAAATAGTTGTTGACGTTTAGGATGTACCCTGACTTACGAGTAAGTCAAGTTAGCTTTGGCCCTCGAAGGTATTGAAAGCCATAACAAGTCTACTAATCCTCAAAATTTGTCCTCTCCATTTATTCTTTACTTAACTTGCGAGTAAGTCAAGTTGGCTTGGGCCCTCGAAGGTATTGAAACCTATTACAAGTCTTCTAATCCTCAAAATTTGTCCTCTCCGTTTATTATTGTTTTATTCATCGTTCTTTTATTCGGGCTTAAAGTAATGTATTTCATTATTTGTTTTTTTACACTTAATACAATCATGTGCATTTGTGTGCACTTAACTATACGTGGAATTCTCAGTTATTAATAATTGAAACGTATTTTTGGCGTCTAAAAACCCCATGTTGATTTCAATTGGCATTTCGCAAAGACTTTGAATGCAGATAAACTAATATTGTTAATAATTGGATTAAACGTGATCATAATAAAATGTTATATCTCATTGATTTATCACTTATTAATGTTTGTGTGAACGCACTGGGCGCTGTAAGCGAAATTTCGCCTCTCGTGCGGTCACGTTTCAACTAACGCGTGATGCTATGCGACGCGTGTGAATCCTAATTGTACATTTGTCATTACTCATTAATCTACAGTCTACACTGATTTTATTACTGCTGATTTGGCACATGCATGTATTTCCCACAGCACGATATGTGTATTTATTGTTTGTGTAATGGAATACGTGATATGATACGTTTATCGGCGTCATGTCGGCTGTCAACCGTGAACTCCTGACTCCTGAGTATGATTTCCATATCGGATATTGTTTTTCTGAAATTCTTATTGTGTAGATAAGCTAGTCAGTCGTCACACTCTTAATGATAAACAGTGGTACGTACCGCAATGTCTATTGCTGTCCCGATAGGGATAGGGAGTGATAACTCCTACGTAGTCACACTATCTTTCCTATCGCATTTCTGATGGCCCGCGTTTTTCTTTTATTGCAATGGTGAGATGATCATGCCTTTCGCTTGATGGTAAATGATACGACCGCTGTGATATCAACAGTGGAAAAAATAAACAACACCTTGAACTATAAAGCAATGCTTGGCATTCCTCTGCGTGTGTGATACGCATAGATTATTGCCCGATTTCTACTCTTTTATTTCATTTGTAAGATATACTAACAACTAACAAGGTTACATGTACAACATTCGCAACATTACTTATTATGCATACACAGAAATCAAAAATTTCTCATACATTAATAATTTAATTTAAACATAACCAACAACAATGTGACATACATCTACAGTTAAATTCAAGACTACGAAAACTTAGCCGCGTGGTAGTTGTAGATATAAAAAAAAAAAACATCGCTTTATTTTTTTGCAAAAAATTTAGTTGCATTGAAGTCAAAGTGACCTGGCTTCGTTTTCGGTCACAGTCTCAATATACCCTGTACAAGAAGTAAATTAAAAATATTAAATAATTATAGTTTTGCTAATATTCCTTGTTTTGTGGTTACAGAGATCTGTCGTTCAAGAAAGGCGAGACGATCCTACTGCAGAAGAAACTGGACGTGTACTGGTATCAAGGCGAGTGCTCCGGCCGGACGGGCATGTTCCCCATCACCTTTGTACAGGTATGTTTCATCATCTTAATCATCATCATCATCATTATTATACAACATGATAAACTCAGTTTATTTTGATAGAACTCGAGACTGCTACCGATCGTTGACTTATATGATATTTATGTGACATTTTAGAGTGTTTAAGCGTCAATGTTGGAAAAAAAATTATGTATTTTTTTAACATTAGTCCTATATTTTAGATTTTTTATTTCTTATTTATAAACGGCCTCTCGAAGATACATTCTCTGCATACAGTGCTCATTATTATTGCAGTTACTTTTATCATAGGCGGTATCATTTTCATTCCTGTCATAATACAGTATCATAGGTGTTATCATCATCCCATATTCTATTATCATCACTATAATAAATACATCACGGTAATTATATCGCCATATAATTATCATTAGCCACTGCAAATCCACTAATATATTTAGTCCTATAGGGGTTCTAAAAATCCTACATCTACGAATTTCTTGTCACTATTTGCAGGCCGTCCGTTTAACTTATACGACACTTCTATTGTTAACTTTTAGTTGCATGTTAATTTCGCAATAAATTCTTTTTTGCATAAATGCGTTGATAATAATTGAAAATTGGGTCAAGACGATGAAATTATCTTATCTCTCATCTATGTGGTCTTTGCCGGTGCAATATTTCATGCACATTGCAAAAACAAAAATCACGCTGTCTTATGACTTCCCTAACCTTAATTTGCTTGCAAGGAAAATATCCACGGTAAAATAGTGTCATTGAAAAGACCGACTTTTCGAAGGATAATATTGCTAGGTTGTTCTCCCGCCAAACAACAGTGTAAATGCACGACTGTATTTCGATTTGAATGACATTGTAGCCAGAATAACTACTAGACATATTTAGACTTAACATCTTATGCCTCCAGATGGCGAGAGCGGTAGAATACCAAGCATTGGTTTGTAATTCAAGGTGTTGTTTGGTTTTGCTACTATCCATGACCTATCGTATCGTTTACTATCAGCCGAACGGCATGCTCGTCTTGCCTTATTAATTGCAATAAGATTTATTATTCTGGCTTGACACATTGCATTGCTCCTGGTGGTAAGTGCAAATGCCATTCAGAATCATATGGCATGTATATCGAATGGCATCAGACGGCCTTATGCCATTGGACACAATGATGCCAGCCCAAGCGCGGATCCACCATAGTGGGCACGATGGGCATGCCCACAACCCTAAGACTTATGACGTCACACTTCCACTCTATATTGAGATCGATAGACTGATAGTATTATATTAAATACCATAATATCAGCAATATGATAAATTCGCAGATTTAAATCTTAATTGCGTATGACAATCATGAGCAAGATCATATACAGACTTGACTTCGTTGGTTTTCGGGTTACCACACACAACCTTTTTTGAAGGCTGGATCCGCCCTGTCAGCCCTCTAATAGATCCCCACTTTGTTTACAGGTGGTGGTTCCCCTGCCAATTCCAACGGCTCTGTGTAAGGCGATGTACGACTTCAGGATGACCGCGCCGGACGAGGAAGGATGTCTCGCTTTTGATAAAGGTGAATATTTTTTTGGAGTTAATATATTAAGTTTAGGTTAACCAATGTTTAAGTTGGTGACGTCAGTAAAATATACTATAAAATAAAATTTATCGCATTATTTAAATCTCCTTTAAGAATTACTTATTTTAAAAACTGTGTGTTAATCTGTATGCTGGCTGGGGTTTTCGTTTAGGGCAACGTCTGTGCAGTGTGGAACGAAGTCCGGCATACATTTTTCTTGCCTCACCCTCGTCACTGTAAGGGGAGATTAAAGCGCTTAAAAAAACAACATACAGTGAAATTGAGAACCTCCTCCTTTTTTGAAGTCGGATAAAAATGACCTCTACTCCCCATAATACCAACAACTGAAGACTTCTACTCCCCATAAAACCTACTTCGACTATAAAGAATCGATCAGCAACATAAACTGATTTCTTTTTTATTTATGTTATGTGTTTCTTTTTAAGTCATTTTATGTCACTGTAAGTAGTATTTCAACTATATTTTTCTGGTTATTTGGTGTACATAAATTTTATTTATTATTTACTCGAAGTGTTAATGAAAATGATTCATAAATGTTTTAGGTGCAATAATAACGGTGCACCGGCGCGTGGACGAGAACTGGGCGGAGGGTCGGCTGGAGCAGCGCGTGGGCATCTTCCCCATCGCCTTCGTCGAGTTCAACCAGGCCGCCAACCAGATCGTATACGGGTGAGGTCGCACACATTAAAATAGGATTCGAATACTATGAAATATGAGTATAATAAACGAAGAATGAGAACGTGGGTTGTGAAAGAGATGACTTACGCCCGAATACTGGAACGCAACTTAAATATTATGTTTGCACTTAACTACGCAAATCTCGCTTAAATGTGCTGGCTGAGTGGGCCGTGCGCTGTTAACCGCAACTTATTATTTGAATGACGTTCGAGTATTCGGACGTTAATGTACTTAAGATGAAAAGAGTTAGAAGATGAATAATTAAGATTTAACGGAATAAGGGAGAGAGGTAATGATTTTGCGATGATTTAATAAATGTTTGTCTGTTGCAGTACTCCCTTAAACCGACCGGTGCCACCCATACCGGACCTCGCTCGTCCCGGACACTCTGAACATCGACACCACGCTCAGGTAACCTGATTCATCTTAATTAGCCACAAAATGGAATAAAAAAAAATTCCAGCAAATTCCTTTTGGTTCACAGGCTTTTCTATACCTAAATAATTACATAATTTTAAATTTAAAAATAATATTATTTAATTCCAGCACCCGCACAGATACCCGCAGATATCGATGTCCACTCCCGCCGGCGGCCAGAGCAAGTACCAAAACGTGACCACCATGAGCCAATCCCATCCCAACTTCCACCAAACACAAATGTTGGCGCCACAACAGCAAATATTGGTGCCGCAGACTGTCACGGCGGTGTCGCACGGCGGCTTGGTGTCCACCAGCGCGGTGCCCAGAAACATCGTGGAGCCAACACAGACCAAACACTCGATAGATTTGATCCATTTCACCAACACTCATAACAAGGCGCATCAAGGCACGATGGGGTTGCAGAGCGTGTCGCGTATTGGAGAAAACTACGACAGATTGCGTACAGTAAAATACGATAACCACAACTCAACGCCCGTGCACAAGGTGGAGACTACGTACCAGAACGTGCGCACTCACGAACACTTCCCTGTGTCCGTCGCTAACTTCAACGCGAATAACGTCAGTTCGGACTCAAGCTCGAGTATGAACACTCCCTCGGTCGGCGTGAGCTCCACCTCCACGCCGAATACCAGCTCGAATTCGAGCTCGTGCGAGAGCAACGACCCTAGCATGCCCAGCTCACCAGACAACAATACAGAGAGGAACGCCACCGTCATCGCCGCCAACGTCACGCAGACCGAACCGAAGCCGAAGACACAAACGAACAGGAGTTCTCCCTCAACACCTCCATGGGAGTGATGAGTGTCAACGAGAGCTCGACCGCGACCAACACGTCCCTGAATGTCAGTCTGCCGCCGTCTGAGAGTCCGAAGCCGAATGTTTCGGGTTCGAGCACGCAGACCGAAACTCAAGAGGGAACGAGCGAGGTGCGGCTCGACGCGCCGTCGTCTAGTAAGACGGTGCTTCGGTCGAGCGGGCCGGAGTCTCTGTTGTTCGGCCTCGGGCTCCAAGCCGCGCTGTCGCCCTCTCACGGCAAGGACGGGAACTACATGGTGTCCAGGCTGCACCGGGACCATCACAGGGACCGGGACAAGCGACACAGCTTGACGCCCTCGTCGCATCTACAAGGGAATCATACGCAGAATCGGTGAGTTTTTCTTTTTTAATTTGACTTTGAAATACTCTACATATGTATGACTTATGAACTAAAGTCCGTTTGCTTATTGGACATAATTACAAAAAATATATACAGGGTATCTCAAGAGTGCTACCGAAAATGAAGCCGGGTGGTAGTTTTAGTGACTACACAAACACAATGCAACTAAAAATTTCGCAAAGAAACGCGACAATTATTTTTTAAGATTTTTTAAATATAGTCATTTTTGGGTGGCAAATCCATAGTTTTTGCTAAAATAATAATTTAAACTCTTTTATACCTTACAGTATTTATAAATAAAAGGGTATACACTATTATTTTAGGAAAAAATGTATCTACCACCCAAATATAGCGAAATCAAAAATATAAAAAATGATGCTTTTTTTGTCACTTTTTCTGTTGCATTGTGTCTGAAGTCGCTTATACTACCACCCGGATTCGTTTTCGGTAGCAGTCTTGATATACCCTGTATACTGACGGCTGGGAAAATAAGTTGCAAATATCAGTTATTGACATGAAATTGAAAAACTAAAAAGATTTACATCATTTTTTCATATTATTTTGTAACGAGAACGGTAAAATATATATTTTTTAAATATAAATAAATCTTAATATTTGTCGAATATAATTAATATGTACGTGTGTGCGTGCAGTCACTCGGCGGAGATCGTGGCGACGAGCCTGCTGGACGCGTCGCGGCGGCGCGCGCGCAGCTCGGAGCGCGCCGACCCCGCGCTGCCCGCGCGCTACCTCGCGCTCTACCCGTACCGGCCGCAGAAACCAGACGAATTGGAACTCAAGAAAGGAGGTCGCTACTGCCACACTGCCATACTGCCATGCTACTACACTACCACACTGCCACACTACCATATTACAACACTGCTACACTAGTCCCACAACTTACAGTATTTATAATACTGGGTATATCAAAAGTGCTACCGTAAACGAAGCCGGGTGGTAGTTTTAGTGAGTACAAACACAATGCAACTAAAATTTCGCAATGAAACGCGACAATATTTTTTTATGATTTTTTAAATATCGTAATTTTTGGGTGGTAAAGCCATAGTTTTTGCTAAAATAATAATTTAATCTCTTTGATACCTTAGACTTCTTATAAATAAAAGGGTATACAATATTATTTTAGGAAACGAATGAATTTACCATCCAAATACGACCATAGGAAAAAAATATAAAAAAAAAATTGTCGCTTTTTTTTCAACATTTTCTGTTGCAATATGCCTGAAGTCACTAAAACTACCACCCGGCTTCGTTTTCGGTAGCAGTGTTGAGATACCCTGTATACAGGGAGTGCTGTTATACATTCGGGTGTTAAAAATGACAATTCGGGTGTTTGAAATGATAATTATATGGTCAGAGCTTTTTTTAAATTTCGTATCTGATATGCTACTCATCATCATTTATGAATTTAACCTCTTTACCTGTATCAAAAATAATCATCTCGACTACAAAATGAAAAAAATACCTTGACATTAGTTAAAATTTCCGATTCTACGGCGGTGCCATTTATCATTTAAAGAAGAAAAAGAAAAAACGTAGATATTTTCTTGTTCATAATGTTAGTATCGCTCCTATATTAGTGAAAATTTAATTAATTATTTAGCATTAAATTGCTTTCATAACCGAAATTATATTTAACTTTTATCCTTTTATAACGAGTTTAAGTGGAATCAAATAGATCTAAACTATTTATATTTACTATTATTTTCCAAGTAATTTATGTATGTTAGACAACTGTCAAATATCAACCAATAGGAGGGCAGAAAAAGGTGGCCCGGCACCACCATTCTTATCTACGTTTTTGAAGTACCAGCGCTCCCTCTATATTATAGATACTATAAAATCCACAAACAATATTTACAGTCAATACTTTACTCAGTGCTAGATGAATCCTACGGTATTTCTCATAGCGATCCTACGGTCCTGCCTTTTTCGATCTATTTTACCAAAGGGTCGTTTTAAATGAACGCATAGCATCATCCATCACTCAAGGGCTTAGAATATCTAAACATTTTCAATCGTTGTATATCGTTTTGTTATGTTAATAATAAATTAGATCTTAGCGCCCTCTTTAAAAAGACTCTTTTTTCCAAGCTATAATTTTTAAAAGACATTTCACATTTTAGTTGTGATTTTTCCTAGCTTCATGTGTAGGACTTTGGTAGTTATAAGTGACGTCATAAGGCTCACTTGTTGTGTGTCTGTTGCAGGCATGTACACAGTGACGGAGCGGTGTCGCGACGGCTGGTACAAGGGTTGCTCGGAGCGATCGCAGCGCTTCGGCGTGTTCCCCGGGAACTACGTCGCGCCAGCCGGGAACACACGACCCAAACCTGACAAGGTAAACTATACTATACTAAATAATTAATTAATTCGAAATTTGGGCGTTACTGTATGGTCCAAAACGAAGTACGAATGTTTGATTGTTCGACTTCCGAAGTAAGATAAAAAAATCCACTTCTAAAAATCAAAGTTCGAATGTGAGATCTTTCGATGCCCGGAGTAAGTTATAAGTTTTCTTAAATATCAATACTATTCTCTATGACACTAATTTTCTCCGAACTTAGTCTATGGTTACAACTTACGATAGAGGATTCGAACGTTTTGAGGAGTATCTAGGCACATTCGTGAAATTTTTACGCACGACGTCCGAACATTCAAACTTCGTTTCGGACCATAGAATAAACCCCCAGGTTACAAGAATTTAGAAAACATAACAAGTTCGTAGACAATATAAATGACATGCATAGATAGGCCCGCGTCCTGCATACGGGATGTATACGGGCTGATACAGACAAGAAATGAATTAATTAGATACTATATAGCAGTTATTAGGAACTAGCGGCCCGGCCCAGCTTCGCCTGGGTACAAATAGATTTCTGTACAATAATATGTACGTATTATACATATAAACCTTCCTGTTGAATCACTCTATCTATTAAAAAAACCGCATCAAAATCTGTTGCATAGTTTTAAAGATTTAAGCATACAAAGGGACATAGGGACTGAGAAAGCGACTGTTTTATACTATGTAGTGATTATACTTAGGGAATCGTAGATGTATTACGGATTTTTAAGTTAACAATTAAAGGGTCTCCATGAATTCTGTAATAGTTTGAATGATTCATTTGTAGTGTAATTATTTGTAATATTAGATTTTTGTTTTAGAATTATATCATCTTTATTTACAGTCAAAGTGTATAAGATTGTCTTGTTATCTATCTAATGATCGGTTCTGAAAATAGATCAATCGGGTTAAAATCATTTATTGAATCGCCCGTATTTAATTCATCTTTATTTTTTAAATTTCCTGATCGGTCTGTAGAGGTCACTTCATTGGCTTTAAGATTATAGTTAGAAATTAGAATAATTTGTTAAACATCATTTGCCGACATCTGTTCACTGCAAGTCAGTAGGTCGTTGTCAATGCCCGTCATTGAGCTTGATGTTTCAGTTCAGATCATCGTGTTGTAATTACTTGCTTTTCGAGAATGTTTGTGCTTTTAAATGTATAGTTAGTAACATTGAACTATTATTTTGGAAGGGACATTGCGAACATCTCTATACCAAGCGTCACCGTACCTAATGGTTGAGAATAGATGCACACAATTGTGTGTTCGCTTCGACCGCATATTTGTCATCTAGTGATGGTACTATAAAAAATTACAATCGAGTGATAGATCTTCACTGTGCTGTGTATAAAAAAGTATTAAAATGGTCTGTCTCTTTCACTCACACGCAGTCATATTATGTTCCTTCTCGCTCTAAAGATTTTGGGCATAACGTACAGTGTACAGACTGTATATATAGTTGGCAGTGTCCCCTCCAGTATAATAGGCTAGTATTAGACTAATTTTAGAGTTACACTGATTGCACGCCGACTATTGGCGCTGGCAGTTCAGCGCGTAGCTTACGGTCGGGGGTCAGCGCTGACAACTACGCGTTGTTCTAAAACGCTCCTTAGAAGCTTATACAGGGTATATCAAGACTGCTACCGAAAACGAAGCCGGGTGGTAGTTTAAGCTTCTTTGGACACAAAGCAACAGAAAATTTTGCAAAATTAGCGACAATTTGTTTTTGTTATTTTTTTTCCTATGTTCGTATTTGGGTGGTAAATACATTTTTGTCCTAAAATAATTGTATTTAAATTATTATTAGTTTATTGCATTAATTATTAGTTTAAATTATTAGTTTAGCAAAAACTATGTATTTACCACTCAAAAATGATGAGATTTAAAAAAATCATTAAAAATAATTGTCGCGTTTCTTTGCGATATTTTTAGTTGCATTGTGTTTGTAGGCACTAAAACTACCACCCGGCTTCGTTTTCGGTAGCAGTCTTGATATACCCTGTATTCCGACTGTTTCCTCTGGCGGTCAGCGTGACTCTAAAATGAGCCATAGTGATGTAGTGTGTGGTGTTGGTGAGTACACTAGGTGTTGCGTTGCAGAGCGCGGCGTGGGCGGCGCCCGGCCCCGCCGCGCCTGCGCCCGCGCATGCGCCCGACGCGCCGCCGCGCGCGCGCACGCCGCCGCACAACGGTAACTGCACGCACGCACACATACACACAAACATACACACATACACAAACACACTACACATACGAATCGATACACATCACACCTAACCAGTAAATCTAACACGCAACATAAAATACATTTGCTGATGGTGGATATACTTAAATACATATCACAATGTTAGATGGGTGTATAATGCCTCTGGTAACATAAAATTAATAAATAATTATTCATATCCTGCCCTCACCCTTATTCATAAAAGCCGCGAATCAAGGAATTGAGAGGACATAAAATGTTCATTAAGTTTTGCTATTCGTGCAAAATTGCAAACCCACACGAACTCATAACAATGATCACATAATAATACAAGTTCATTTTCATCCACTTTTTTTCTTTATTCTGGCCCTGCAAAATGAGTGCAATGGTAAATGCAGTGTTGTCAATGAAAATCGATTGGCACCAGGCAGTTTTCTTCGGCCTTTTGACATAATCAGGAATATGCATAATTTTTTTTACATTTCATGATAAACATTTGTATAAAATAATGATACAAGATGCCATAATATTTCATTTTAAATTATCTGCTCAATAAAAACTCTTTTAAAAAGAATCTCTTATTCAAAAATAAATTACATGGAAAAATATTGATGTTGAAATAATTTTGTAGCAATAAAGTTTGCAATATATCTTTAATCGTTTTTACTCATATTTTTTTTTATCATCTCATACAGTTTTAGTTTGTACATAGGGTAAATGTTTTATTTCCCAGCCCAACCTCTAACTTATCCATGGAGTTCTCAAGTGCAGCCCCAACAGCAGAGCACGCCCAGATCTGATAAGGTATGTTTCTATACAGAGTGATATTGACATATGGTACTTAATTTAATCCACATGTTTCTTATGACCCCAGGTGACATTGTACATAATTTGAAAAAAATGTGAGTTGATTTTTTGAAAAAAATGGTGACTAGTTTTCACGATTTTTGGGCATCCGGGCATCATTGCATTGGGCAAACCGCTTAATTGAACTTCAGCTTTGTTTGGGAACTTACCTGAACCGAAAAATACTCAGTATTTATAGGGGTTTTGACAAAACTACCATGCAGTTCTTGTTCAAACTTTGTAAAATGTTGTCTGGGGCGGTTAGGAGCATGTGGTTTAAACTAAATACCATTTGTGAATATCACCCTGTATACTAGACTATCTCTATCTGTATATGTTGACCGATTTTTCAATCGCCAGATAAATACCTGATTGAAAGTAAAAGTTACACTAAAGCAAAAAATAATGTAAAAATATCAAACATTAAAATTTATGTATGTTGTATTTAAGTGATGAAAAGTTATATTTGGCGATTGGAAAACTAGTCCTGTATGTTTGTTGTTTAATATGTAGTAGACAAGCGTTGTAGCCTTCATTATTGCATGGCAAGTCATTCTGGAATCAGCAATTGAAATTAAGTATAATTGTTATTATTTGTCTTCATTTTCTAATACCCAGTTGCATCAAGGAACTTTGACCATAACTTTAAATTTGAAGATGCCAACACCATACCATACCATACCATACCATTTGTTGTCTCATATGTACTTATCTAAAAGTTATGATCAAAGCTAACTGCATTATGTTGTGCTGACGTGTTTCATTATTTAGGAATAGATTAATTCATTAATTTCGACTCTCTGTTCCCGACAATCCTCAAATATCGGTAATGCATCTTCGATTCCTCAGCTGTTTTGAAAACATACTGAAAAGCGGATAAAAAACTATCAGAAGAATTATTTAAACTGCGATGCATAAAATAAATTGTGTATTGAACATAAAAAAAATCGTAAATTATTTTGAACTTAATTAAAGACATCTTAAACCTGCTACTACTAGCAGTATTATCAGAAAAGTGTCCATTATGAATTATGACGTAATTCCGCCAGCAAGCAAAAGAGAAGACAAAACCGGAGCGATCAACGATATCAACCGGCGTGAACCTCATGAAGAGGCTGGCGGCGATGAAGAAGTGCAAGTCACCTCCCGCTGTCGGGTACAGCATCGACAACCCGGTGTTCGAGGACGCCACGATCACCGCGCTGTCGGCCATACCCGCACACCACCGCCGACACGCGCTGCACGTCAGGTAAAATATACCTTATGATAATAGACGTAAGATTTGTTTTTGTGTGTGTCAAGTTGCGGGTGATATTTGCCAGACATGCAAAATTCAACCTTATTCTATAGGAATAAGGTTTAATTTAGCAATTGTGTTTTAAATGTATACGTGTGAATCTTATTTAAATTGCAAGAAGGTTAGGTTAAACATAACTAATTGCACTCTGAATATTTGTGTAGGTATGGTTGATTATAAATGAAAGAACAATATTTTTTTCTAATATTTTCTAAAATAATTCATTTTGCACTTACTATAAAACATTACAGAATACTCCGGTTTTATGTAAAAGAAAGAGTAAACATTAATTTCTGGAGTACAAATGACAACAAACTAAGTTATTTTTAACCGACTTCAAAAAAAGGAGGAGGTTCTCAATTCGACTGTATGTTGCTTTTTTTTTTTTTATGTTTGTTACCTCGTTTCTCTGTACTGTGTGAACCGATTTCAATCATTCTTTCTTTGATTGAAAGCTGGTGCTTGTCGTTTGGTCCCATAAAAATATGGTGAAGATCTGATGAATATCTTCGGACCTGGAGAGGGGAACTCCTTAAAATTAAGGAGAATTGCAATGGTTCTTTTTGCATTACGTTCACTAGAAAAGTTAAGTTACAGTAAGAGAGGGAAAAAGGGGTGGGGGTGAGGGGGGTTGGGTGATAAAATTAAAATACACGTAAATTCTAATATCTTCGACAGCTTTTAACCGATTTTAGTGATTTATTTT
This sequence comes from Hyles vespertilio, assembly GCA_009982885.2. NCBI lineage: Eukaryota > Metazoa > Arthropoda > Insecta > Lepidoptera > Sphingidae > Hyles > Hyles vespertilio. Next base: position 4,432,781 of record CM042817.1, read on the forward strand.
TCATTGGAAAAAACGTATTGACAGGTTGATCCCAGGAATACAACATGAAGATCTGATGATTATGTTCGGACCTGGAGAATAGAACTCTTCAAAATTTAGCAGGATTCCAATGGTTCTTTTTGCATTAGGTTTATTATAAAAGTTAAGCTACAGTGAGGGAGGGAGAAAGGGGTAGGGGTGAGGGGGGGGGGGTGTTAACGTTAAAATACACGTAAATACTAATATCTTCAGCAGCTTATAACCGATTTTAGTGATTTATTTTTCATTGGAAAGAACGTATTAACAGGTTGATCCCAGGAACACAACATTAAGATCTGATTATCATGTTCGGACCTGGAGAGTAGAACTCCTCAAAATTTAATAGGATTTCAACGGTTCTTTTTGCATTGGGTTCAGTAAAAAAGCTAGGCTACAGTGGTTGAGGGAAAAAGGGGTAGGCGCGAAGGGAGGGGGGGGAGCAAAAATAATAAACATGTGAATATTCCAATATCTTTGGCAGCTTTTAGCCGATTTTAGCGATTTCATTGTCATCGGAAAGAACATATTCCTTGTGGGGGCCAAATCTTCTTCATTTAAATGCCTATCAACACTAAAAAGATAAAAATAATTAAAATTTTTAATAAAAAAAATAAAAACCGACTTCAAAACAAAAATCCACTAAAAACTAAAAAATAATAACTACTTACCACTCCAAAGCAAAAAAATAATATTTATTTCATGGAACTCGTGCATGTTGATTAATTTGCTTAATGACTTGACTAGCCAACAAATCAAAATATATGCGTAACATATTGAAGGCGGGTCGCCCAGTACCAAACAATAGATATTTAAATTAATATAAGGCATAGGTCCTACATGTTTGGTACTTGGCGGCCCGCCTTCGATATGTTACGCATATATTTTGATTTGTTGGCTAGTCAAGTCATTAAGCAAATTAATCAACATGCACGAGTTCCATGAAATAAATATTATTTTTTTGCTTTGGAGTGGTAAGTAGTTATTATTTTTTAGTCTTTAGTGGATTTTGTTTTTTAAAATATTTTGAAGTGTACTGTTGAGAGGCAATAGCGCTTGGTATTTCTTTTTTGCAATTATTAGAAAGCGTTATTAGAGCGTTTATTTGTAGACATTCATTTATACCGGGTATCTCAAGACTGCTACCGAAAACGAAGCCGGGTGGTAGTTTTAGTGGCTACAAACACAATGCATTAAAAATTTCGTATAGAAACGCGACAATTATTTTTTATGATTTTTTAAATATCGTCATTTTTGGGTGGTAAATCCATAGTTTTTGCTAAAATAATAATTTAAACTCTCTTATATCTTAGAGTATTTATAAATTAAAGGGTATACACTATTATTTTAGGAAAAAATGTATTTACCACGAAAATAGGGCAATAGGAAAAAATTACAAAAAAAAATTGTCGCTTTTTTTTGCAACTTTTTCTGTTGCATTGTGTCTGAAGTCGCTTAAACTACCACCCGGCTTCGTTTTCGGTAGCAGTCTTGATATACCCTGTATAATTCATATAATTATTGAAATACAATTTTACCACAATATTGATAGTGTAACCTAAGTTTTATGAAACACATGTCAAAACTAAATCCACAAACGTTAAAACATTTGATCACAGTTATAAATCTATTAAAAATAATTGAATCTCATTAATTTGCACTAATATGGACGGAGGGAACGATTTATTTTTTCTCTAAAGCAGATTATTTTAGTCGAAATGTATTTTTGTTTTCAAAATATATTTTTTATTATACTTCACAAAATATTGGACCTTTTTCGTCAGTTATACGTCGAAACCTGCGTTCACATCACTCTACCGTACGCATGTGTTTGTCTATTGTTTGTTCTACATGTCCGTTTTGTTTGTGGCGTTGTTTGCTAACCCAGCACGCACCTGCATCCGTGTGTACACCATGTCACGTGTCGACAAGTCAATTGTTAGTTTTTTTTTTGTCGTTTAGTTACGTGCATGCCCTTTTGAGGTATTTTTAAATTGGTATTATGAAAAGTTTTTTACTTCTAAAATATATTGAGTATTATTTAGCCTATAAATGTTTTACTGGACAAAGGATTTAGTTTTTTTTTTTTTTTTCATTTGTCTCTATTTTCATCTACATTACATTTTCTTGACTATTTTATTTTTATTTATTTATTTAACAAAAAATATATATACATAGGAACTATTGTAGTGTCCTGCAAAACTGTAATATTGTCCTGTATTATTTTTGAATAATTTCTTCCGGTAGAGTCCGTTATTTAAATCAAATTAAGTGCTAGTATCGCGTGATATGTGTATTTTGTTTGAATTGTCGACACGTGTGACGTCACTAACCGGGGCGCACGGCGCAGGTCGGGCTCGTGTCCATCGCAGCTGCTGCGCGCGCTGCCTGCGGGGGCGTCGGGGGGCGTGGCGGGGGGCGCAGGGGGCGTGGCGGGGGGCGCGGGGGGCGAGCGCTCGCGACACAAGGACCGGCCCGCCGCGCTCGCGCTGCACGAACACCACGCGCACAGGTTCGGACGCACTGACGGACGCGCGTATATAAACCTACCAACCAATAGGGGATTTTTACGTTATAATTCACGTACTCGGAGATATTTAAATTCGATTAAATCTTCGATCAAATATATACTAGATCTGTATTCAGATCCTGTGGTCTGCAACGAAATCACATGCCAAAAAAAACCGAGTTTGCTTAAGCATTTGAATTCGAACTACGAAATGTAGCAAAAAGTTTTAAATTATATTTAACTTCAGGTAACAATAAACATGATTCCTTTGAATTAAGATTTATTATGTTTTGGACAAGTGCGTGGTGGCCTGTTGGTAAACGGACTAGACGCGACTGCCAACATGTTCACGGTGGTCGCGGGTTCGAATCCCAGGGCACACCTCTGACTTTTCGGAGTCATGTGTGTATTGATAGTCAATCACCACGCACTAAAACGGCGAAGGAAAACATCGTGAGGAAACCTGCATACCATAGCGATTTATAAAAATTCTATGGTATGTAAGTCCACCACCCGCACTAGGCCAGCGTGGTGGACTATATGGCCTAACCACTCTCAATCGGTAGTCGATTGTAGAGGAAGCCCGTGCTCTGCAGTGGGACGTATATGGGCTGATACAGAAATGTTTTGGACAATACTAAAATCAAATAAGACCACACGTTTATTAGTGCTTTATACAGGGTATATCAAGACTGCTACCGAAAACGAAGCCGGGTGGTAGTTTAAGCGACTTCAGACACAATGCAACAGAAAAAGTTGTAAAAAAAAGCGACATATTTTTTTCTGTTATTTTTTTCCTATGACCGTATTTGGGTGGTAAATTTTTTTTTTCCTAAAATAATAGTGTATACCCTTTTATTTATAAATAATCTAAGATATAAAAGAGTTTAAATTATTATTTTAGCAAAAACCATGGATTTACCACCCAAAAATGACGATATTTAAAAAATCATAAAAAATAATTGTCGCATTTCTTTGAGAAATTTTTAGTTGCATGGTGTTTGTAGTCACTAAAACTACCACCCGGCTTCGTTTTCGGTAGCAGTCTTGAGACACCCAGTATATCTGTTGTCGCTCTTTAGGCCGGAACCTATAATCTAGTGTATATTTGATTGACGAATTAAATCATTACTTGGTGTCAGGCCGTAAACATATTTCTGAAACGCTACGCGACCCGAGCCGTCGCGACGCGTATCAAATCAAATCGTAGTTTTTTCTATAATCAATACCACACTACGAACACGCCACGCAACGTAGCATCGCGTGTTCGTAGTGTGGTTTTGGTAATTAAATACTCGTATACTACGATTTGATGTTACAAAACACCGCGTCGCGTCGGCTTTTCAGTAGCGTGTTTCCGGAATAAATTTTACGAAGGGAATCTAAACTATGGAAAAATTTAATTGACAATAAATGTCTGAGTGAGTAGACTCTTATTCATAGATAGATTTAAATCCTATTTAGCTATCGAATGTTTATAAAATATGAAATTATCAAATAACTACGAGAGGTGGTTTATATGCGCTGCGTTCCGCCTGAAGCTTATGTTTTGTTTTGTTTGCGTGTTATATTTTGTTTGTGTTGCTTAGATCATCGCTCGCACCCATGAGTTCACGACACACATAACGACTAACTGTTTTGCACACTTATGTAGGGAACCACCATCTGAACAAAAAATATGATATTTCAGTTATTGATAGTATGTAAAGTAAGAAAATTAGATGTATTTTTGTTTACCTATCTACGGACAGCGATGACAAAGTAGATCAAACTATTAACCAAGTATTTCAAAGATGCTAATTTCGTAATTAAATTATATGATTTCCCACACAAAGTGAAATGAAAATGATTTCTATTATTGGCACAAATTTTGAATAAAACTGAAACGAAATATTTTTTTGCCTAAATATTTGTTGCAACAATGATCTACTCTTTCAACTTATATGCTGCGAAAATACCAGAATAATTACGCAACATTGGTTTTCTAACAGTATAATAATAGTAAACTCGATCTTGAGATAAATCATGATGTGTATGTGTGTTAATATTAAATTATAACTATATTTTTTGACAATATTTTTTTTGAAAGTCCGTCATTCTGCACTAAGTCAGTCAGCAAAATAATATATAAACCTAATATTTAAAAATGACGCTGATTCTCGGGTTGGAATCCAAGGTCTGGCAAAATGTTATTTAATTTTGTGCCCCATATGCAGACAGGCTCGCCCCTTATCACATCGGGGATTGAACATACAAGTTTAAAAATGGGTGTCCGGGATCCCTAGACAAATGTAAAAATGTTACAGAAGTCACGTGACTGCCAAATATCGTTTCAATACATTGGATGTTTCCGCAGGCAACAACAGAAAAGTGACATTTGTCTAGGCTCCGTGGACCTTTGCCTACTCCTTCTGAAAAAAAAAGGCGTGGGTTGATGTATGTGTGATGGTAGTAAGGGTCGTGTTGTGGTTGCAGGCAGGGCTCCGAGGGTCCGTGGCAGTCGCAGCACCGCAAGTCGCAGTCGCTCGACGTCACCGCCGCCAGGAAGGACAGGCACCACTCGCAAACTGTCAAGGAGAGGTATAACATCTATCGACAGGGGAATACAGACTGTATGTCATGTGGTTAAGGCATAAAATCGATTGCTAATATTGTCTATGTGAGGACCACTCTCAATCGTACTCTCGATTGTAGAGGAGGCCCGTGCCCTGCAGTGGGACGTTATGCGCTGATACAGATTGTTTCCGTGTAATCTTTTGTTGAACATTTAGTAAGATTGCCTACATTAATATACTTATTTAAAGTAGTAAGTTATCATGTATTTGCTAATCACGCTAGTTGTTAGTTTCATTAATAAATTTAAATAAAATGTTTCTCAATCCACCAGATTCCGGTGCATAGTGCCCTACCCGCCCAACTCAGAGTACGAGCTCGAACTCAAAGTGGACGACATAGTGATAGTGTCCAAGAAGAGGGGGGACGGGTGGTACAAGGGCACCCTCCAACGCACGGGACGCACCGGCCTCTTCCCGGCCTCGTTCGTGCAGAGCTGCCCGCAGGAATGACAGAGGCCCACACCCAGTAGGTTCGGAACTCTGTTTTAATCGAGATATTACAGAAATGCGAACAAAATATACCCGTACTCATAAATCAGAGCGAGAGGGGAGATAGTGTGCGCACGAGTGACAGAGATGCAATATGTCAAAGTAAGTTTAAAGCTAGAAATCAGAGCGAGAGGGAAGATTTTGCGGGTAGGTGTGACTGAGACAGAATATGCAAAACAGAGTCTCTTGAATAACATCTGTGCACGTACGCGCGAACCCAGTGAAGTGAGAGGGAATATTTTGTAGGTAAGGGTGACAGAGACGGAATGTGATGTGGTAATTATTTGAACATTTTGTTCGCTGTCTAGTGTAATATCTCAATGATTGTAGTTATGTCATTAATTTAGCGTTTATTGTAGATTGTTCCGGTTTGTTTACAGTCGACATATATTTTAGTAAATATGTATTAACAGTATAAAGAGAACGATAAAAACCAGCCAAGTACTCGAACTCTCGAACGAAAAAACCGAGATCAAACTTCTAATCCTAAAATCTAATACAAACGTGCAGTTACAAGTCACAAATAGCAAAAAAGTAGTTAATAATTACATTATCTCCTTATTTACTAAAATAAATGTCGACTGTGTCAGAAAGGTTTAGCTTTTAAGAAGTTATTTTGTGGTTTTGATGTTAATATAAACGGTGTCTTTGAGTGTAACGCAAGAGCAATGAATGTGTAAACTCAGTACAAAATGGAAAATAAAAAACCTTGCGCCGCCCTCCGTGGCCTATACAATCCTTTCTTCAAATGTATGATTCTATAATTGAAATTTTAAAAGTATATATTTCAAAATATTTTTTGCTCTATTACAAAGATTTTAGAAAAGGTAAATTGTCGTTAGTCATATTTTTTCCATGTTGTAATTTCATTAGATATTGAAAATTTTTGGTCAGAAGTATTAAATATACCTTCGTTTTTGTGTATACACCTGTTGTCGACGTGAATATTTTTGGTCCGTTTAACAATTTTGAATAATTATTTAACCTCCGACATGCAAGGGGGCCTGCTAAGACTCCAAAGAGAAAGCAGGACGAGAAAACGACTGATTCATATACTGCCGTTTATAACCTTTTGTAAATACAAACCTTTCATACAAATCTTCCGTGTATTATCCTTTCATTTAATCGAACAACGCGGGCCAAAAAAATGAGTCCATAGAGAAAAAAATGTATTTTTATAGTTAGAAAAAAAAATGATAAATAATGTCGATCCATATTGATAGATGTATTTCTACTTCAGCTTTATCGTCGTTACTTAGTAGTTGTGGCGTGGATTAATTAGATGGCATTTTAAAAAACTTACGAATAAATGAAATATTTCATGAAAACAAGATTTTGTCATTAGATCTGAGGGTTTACTCTATGATCCGAAACAAAGCTCGAATTTCGAACGTTGTCGTCCGAAATAAGTTATAAGTTTCCACTTCTGAAAATCAATAAAATCAAAATCAATAATATTCTCTATGACACTTATCATTTACTCCGAACTTAGTTTATGGTTACGACGCACTATAGAGGATTCCAATAATTTGTGGATTACGACGTCCGAACATTCATACTTCGTTTTGGAGAATAGAGTAACCTCCTTGGTTTGAATCAGTAATAAGTTTGATTCGAGAAACTGAAAAAGAAACATATGCATCGAAATGCAATTATAAATTCAAAATGAAATGTCTCTAGTTAGTACCGCCAACGTTAGCTTTAAAACACACTTGCGTGCACAAAAACCGTAAGCAATAAATATATAATATATTTTAACACCGAGAGAGATCAATAAATTTTACATATTTTAATTTCAAATTATTTTTCCAACTTGACATAATAGGATACATAGTTTTATTGCAAGCAAGTGGAATCAAGTTTTTTAATATTAAGACATCGTTTTTGTAGGTTAATGTAAGTGTAATATTATTTATATCTATTATTTTAGATTGATACATACTGTTGACGCTTATTATTTTTTAAAACGGTACTTTTTTTTCGTTTTTAAGACACTGCCATATTCGTATACAAGGTAAAAGTTTGAATAACACGTTTCGGTATTAGATGATTAGCGTAATCAATACTCCAAATGGAACGATTAAATTTTTTGTTTTTTAGAAATTACTTAGCTGTCGGATGTGGTCAGTTTTAAGCTCTATTTATATTAGAAATTAATAACTTATAATAAATAAAAATCGAACACATGTTTCGGATTTAATTAGCTAAATATACTGAAAGCATATTTTTAAATGAATTAAGACTGTATTATATATAGTGTTTTATTAAGTTTTAACAACTAACAGTTATTCTACATTGGTGTAATGTAAACATAGGTGATATATCCACTCGTAACTCATAAGTAATCCGTTTTCGATCGTACCAAGTAGTTTTTAGAGAGATTTTGTTTAGTGTCATTGTAATTTTTAATGTGCACGGTTTTTGTGGCCTGACGTTTATTAGTGTTTTCCACAAAAACACACTAAAATGTTTTAAAATAAGTTTTCTAATAAGTCCGTTCATGTCCGTTATCGTCTGCCTGAAATATGTGGAGGTTCATTTTCCCTAAAATTCGGGAAAATAGAACCGTTCCTTCCCTATCATTGGCGATGTTTACTTTTATATTGGAGCTTGAGGAGCAAGCAAATCACTAGTAATAAATGTTATTTTATTTTATTATATCGTTACTATGAGTTAAAGTGAGTAGATTTTATAAATGTAATAATTTCACATGCAATGATTTGGATTTTTGCTATTGCAACACTGACTTAAGTCTAAACAATTTTTGGCGGAATATCAATCTTAAAAAACAATTCCTTGTATCTAAAATATGCTCACAAGGATTATTTTTTGAAATAAAACCAATATGTTCTAATCGATTCTAACATTGATTTTCTCTGTGAGAATCGATGCATCTAGAGAGCTTTTATAAAAATACTCAAAAAACTCTTCGATAAAATAAATTATATAATTCGGATTTTATACAATTTACCCGAGCGTCAGGTTTCAAATAAGTGACATATAAATTACACTTTCTGTATAAACCGTTTAATAACTTAACCGCTCAACTATCTTTAGATTTTAGATGTATCTGGGAGTTGTGTACGAGTATTGTCTTCTATATTGTTAATAACAGTACTAACTGAAACTGATTGGGCGTGTGATGGCGTGGAATTAAAAGAGAAAAAAAAACATTTTAATTTAGTTATTTAAATTAAATCAAGGTTGACTGCTCGTGGCCGCATCATCATTACTTTTTTTGTTGATGCTAATACAAAATATTGAAAAAATCCTATTATAAAACGTAATTAAATTATTAAGATTACCTTAATTCTTTTTTATGTCTTGATTACAATAAAATAACACAAGCCATTAACTTAAGCAGTACGAATTTAGATTCAACTATAAACAGTTTCCAAAAACAATATGATTTAAAAAAAAACTACTCGCCCCACGTCACCACTCGCCAATATTGTAACTTGTGTAAAAGAACTGATTTAATTTATTATTTGTATTATTTTTAACATAAACTGTTTGTGATCGATTCTTTTGTATGTGTTGTAAACTTTATTTATATATTGTGTCGTCAATCCAGTGACTATTGGGAATACTTTTTTTGGAAATGGAATTTCTTTATTTTATTTTTACATCAATGATGTAAAATTTATTGTCAAATGCGGATATCCTTTTTACTCGTATTTTATTTACATGTTTATGGATTTTAAAGTCCCCAGTAGAATTCTTAAATATTAATTCTACATGGTGCTAACATCACTAAAGATTTACCTAGACTTCCCATATTATAGTTTCATATAACCTAAAATAAATTTGTTTTAAACAACAGTGCCGGTAAAGAGTAAAGATGTTTAGCGAAAAAAATAACTGTCTTTCGTATTACACTTTTTGCATTTTTATATAAAAACCGCATTAATGCTGTTTAATTAGATTACGCAGTGAAATTCCTCACCAACGAACTGTGAAGTACGATTAATCGACCATGTAATCTTGCTAAGTTTTAATTTATCGATTATTTAGGAACGTGGTTAATCGTTAAAATAAGATTATAAATTCTTCAAGAGTATGGTAGTTTTGTAATTAGCAAATCAATGTCACATTAAGACCTTTGCCTTTCCGTCAGGATAAACAGAAAAAACAACAACAATCAATGTCACATTTTTGAATTTCGAATTATGATTTAAAAAAAAATGGAGTATACAAGCGGCAAAGGAATCGAAAACATACAGTTCTTATTATTACTATAAATATTTATTTCCTGTTTGTGTTGTGTGCGTTTTGTTGTATGTGTAGAATTTATATTTGTCTAACCCACACAACGAATTCCTTAATGTATTCTATAAATATTTTTCCATTACGAATTAAAGTTCGTATTCAATTAACAGACACCATTATGAAGGGATTTTCAGATAATTTAATTGAAATAAAATGCAGTGATAATTATGTTTTACTAAAAATGTTAAGTGGGATCCAATCTTTCGAACTCCTTCTAAATCCTTTCATAAAACAAACAATTATTGTGAAATAATTCTGGTTTGTTTGCATTGGATCAAAGTTTTGTCACAAATGTGTATGTATTGTGTTATGTGTGACAAATATTTGACAAATATATTGGAAAATTTAGTTTGTGTTTCGTATAACATTCGCTTTTAGTGTAAACATAAGGGAATCATATCGAAAAGTTGATTAGGTAACTTACGAAAAGAAATAAAAATTTCTTCTTAACATTTTTATTTTTTATTTTACTTTACTTCCATTCTTAAGGGAACCGAGGTTTAAAGGTCAACCAAATAAGTAATGGCTTGATGGTCTCTGGGTTGATATAAAAGTATATATTATAGTCTAATTACTGAATAAACTGTTGATTAACATCATCCGTGGCGCAGTTGGATAAGATGTGAAATCAGAGGTTGCGGGTTCGATCCGAACAACAAAACATTTTTTATTGCAGTGTATGGCGAGATGAGCAGATCATATTATATATTTATGATATTCGCTTGATCATAAGAGAGACATCCGCTCATGGACAGTAGCATAAGCAAACAACACTATGAATTACAAAGTAATGCTTGACATTCCACTGCCCTCACCTACTCGAGACATAAGATGTTAAGTCCCAATTTTTCCAGTAGTTATTCTGACTGCAATGTCCTTTAAACCAGATCACAACAGTGCATTTACTGCTGTTTGACGGGAGAAATAGACATTACGGCGGTGCCTACTCAAGCTGCCTCTCACATATGAGAGACCTACCCAGTCCTTTGTGAACATTACGTTTGCTTTTGGTGAAATTATTCGTTTCATATTCAACCATAAAAATATTAGACACGATAGTGCAAGAAGGTTCTCGAGGTTTCTGATTGCAACGGCACAAGACTTAAATCTAAAGGAACAAATATAATTATTTTTTTCTCTTTATTCGTTCGGGGACTTTCGAGTCAAAATTGACTATGCCAGTGTTCACAATTTTATAATATACAGTAACTATTTTAGACTACTATCAATTTTAAACAGCTTAAATGCAAACATATATAGAAATCCAGCGGCATCAGATAAATTTGCCGCTAAAATCGTTTGGAATATACCTACGTCTAAAAAATTTATATTTATGCGGTGTACAAATATAACTCGATGTAGAGATGTTACATATACCATAGGGCGATACTTTTTAATTTTTATTCATATATGAGTAGTGCGATCTGTAATACCTGACACGTAGTTCTACAGCAGTTTTTTCCCAAAGTTCCCAAAGTCCCAAGAAAGCGCTCAAAACAAATGACTGTTATTGTATCAGCCCATATACGTCTTACTGCAGGGTAAGGGCCTACTCTAAAATCAGATTCAACTAAAAGTGGTTGGGTGGTGTCCTAGTGCGGGTTGGCGAACTTTTACATACCTACCATAGAAATTCACACATATCGCTAAGATTGTTTTCCTTCACCGTTTTAGTGCATTCACCATTATAGTCGCGACTGCCAACATGATCACGGTGGTCGCGGATTCAATTCCCAGGACACACGTCTGAATTTTCGGAGTCATTTGTGTATAGGCGGCATGACTTCCCGGGCGTTTATATTTTTGTATTAAAAATAGTTGAACGTCTGAATGAAATGTAAACCATTTTTGAGATGTTTATAGTAAACAGTACCCATAGACATGTTTGTACGTTATTGGTCTCGCTACATCTACGGATTGTTAAGCATGAATGTTTTGAATTTCCAAGCACGAGGCTTTTACAATTGATAAGTTGAAAGTGGCGCAGTTGGTTAGACGCCGCCTGTGAAACGAGAGGGCGCGGGTTCGATTCCCGTACCGAAATATTTGGGTGATCCACATATATGTGTTTTGGGTCCGAGTATTTGTACCAGTTAAAAATCTATCGCAGTTTTTGTTACATACGATACAAGACTAAGTTTTAATGGGGGTCAGTTAAAAAAAAACTAAGGGACTCTCTAAACAAGTTTTACAACAGTGTTCGAATTCACAAATACAACAACATTCGAACAAATACGCGGGACCAAGTATTTAAAAATTAGGAACAATTATTTTACCTTTATAGGAATAAATGCATATGCAAATACATTCCGATGATACAATTGCAAAAAATGTGATTGTAAACGATATCACATTAAAATGCAAGGAATTCTCCAGCAAGGTGATTTGAGGCCGCCCGGTAATGTCGTTAAACACCGCGGACACAGGAATGTCGATAATAACTTTATTTTAGCATTTTCGCATAATACTGGTACTGTTTATTGATATTATATCTTGGCCCATTCTATCGCACCATATATGGCAGTCCGTTCATTTGCCTGCTAGTCCGAATATAAGACATAGCATGACCAGTCTTTTTTTCCGAATTATTAGAGAACGCTTTTCAATAGCCCAAGAGGCCGTGATCGCCAGATTTTCGTCATTTTATAAAAGCTGAAAGTTTGTCTGCGCATACATCTGACACAGGCAATACACGATCAGCTATTATGAAGTTTGGATGGTGATCGAAAAAATAACAATATCTCTTAATTATTTATAGGTATACACTTCCTTAATATAAATAGAGTTACGAGACTGGATATAGATTTTAAAACATTCTTGGATATGGCGTAAATGGCATTTTAAGTGGTTCCGCTCCGTAAAATTATGACAACATATTCACTAATTACTTGCATGTAAGAAATTAAATTACAAGGGCAGGTAAAGAGGCATCTTCAGATTATTAACAAACGGTCACATGATCAATTTGCATAAAAAGGTTGCATCGCGAAGATATTTTAAAGTCACTGAAGAAATATCGTAAAAGGGTTGTATTATTATTTTCTTAAAGTTCATCTTTCACAAGTTTTAACAATTCATCTTCTTCTTCGGTCCACTCGTCAGGATCAGAAGTCATCTGTCCCAGAGCTTCCATTCTACGTTCCATCGTCACACGGTCCAGTAAATGCTCCATTTTCATATGCATACAGTCGTTGAAAACCGAAGCATACTCGCAGATTTCAAACACGTCTTGCACAACCTTCGCGCATTCTTCAACCGCCGTTTTCAATCGCGCCAGCACATCGCTATCCTCGCCATACACCGCTTTGTTAGCTTCCAGAAGATTCTTCACGTTTACTTTGTTGTTTGTTATTATAGCATTACGTTTTAGAATACAAGCAACGAAGCACTTCCCTTGCATCGTTGATTGCGGTACTCGTTTTAAGAAGTGTTCTACGTCCGCCATTGATGCTTTGACTTGTCGAGCGCATTCTGTCAAGTTCTTTCTGAAGGGCTCGACGTATTCATTCATCTTGTTGTAGCGGTCCACTTGTTCCTCTTTAGTCAACGGTTGGAAGGCAATTACGAGGATAAACGCCGCGCTGAATATCAGAAACAGCATTAGTTGTAGGAAGTTGATTTTCAACATGTTAGGCTCTGGGCGTGTTTGTCGACGTTTTGCTCTGTTCTTCATGTTTTAGTTAGTCGGCTAATTGGCCTTTATCACGTTATAAAAACGTTACGGCAGTTGACGTGCGCGGCGGTTAGTGGAGCGATTGCACAAACGTATCAAAATTGCCAACGGCCAATCTTGATAACAACTTTACTCGCGTCCAAATTTCATACTGGATGTTTTGTTTTGTAATGGACGATTAAAAAACTCAACTTCCTTTCTTAACAAGTCGCGTTACCATTAGTTTGAGTCGAGTGGTTTTCGAGTGAGCATTTTGCAACGTCGCGTGTGGGGCGGCGTTTGACCGAAAGACTATCTACCGATCGGCGCAGCGCGGCGTATCGTAGTACGCTTGAATTAAAATTGAATGTAATTGCATGCTTTTTGCCACTTAACCACCTCTATAATTAATGTAATTATAATATAATATAATAACAGTGGGTTTATGAACGTCCGTGGTGGATGAAGAGAGATTAATTGGAATGTGCTGCGATATTTTCTGTGCGAAGTTTTCATTGCGAGGGAAGTGGAGTGGAATATTTGAGTGGCGTCGAGAGGATCGTTACAGCCCTTGTTCATGCTGGCTGACATTTATAGTATAGTAAACACGAATTCATTATCCGACGTGGAAATGTTTATGTAACGCCAAGCTACCTTAGGGGATTTCAATATATATATTTTTATACGAAATAGATTAAAAAATATTTTATAAAAACATTTCATTTACATGGTCATTTATGAGTCAATATATTTAAAACATCAAGCTTTAATAAGTATAAATGCTGGTTCAGGCGTCCGTTAGCCGCCGCTTTGCATAAAAAAGCACCTAATTACGTGTATATTTTGTACAAAAAAAACAAGAAGTCTGTATGTAACTGTTCAATAAAGATGTGTCAGATACCGAGCGGGTAGTGGGTACAGTCATCCGTTGCATAATATGCATAACAGGCTTACGGAACGCTTTCCACATGGTTAAGCGGTTAGCCTATAAAATAAATACTAATTAGATTCCACCCGTCTTAGCTCCACCTGCGTTGTAAGGCCGTTTAAGGTCAACCGGTTCTGGTGTTATAAAAATATCTATTATGTGTCTACAGTTCCGTTTTATGTCTTCATACTTCCTAAAATACTAAGAAGCAGTGAGAGTCTACACCGCAGCGAACATGATGTCTGCGAAACTTCAGACCGTAAATGTATATTCTATACCAAAACATTCACTACCGTCAAAAGCAGTCCAGATTTGTGTCCTATGTATTTTCAGAGTACTTACCTAGGTACTTCAAATTGCAATCTGTATCAGCCCATATACGTCATACTGCAGGGCACGGGCATACTCTACAATCAAGAATTTAATTGAGTGTGGTTAGGCCATATAGTCCTCGACGCTGGCACAGTGCGGGTTGGTGGGCCTTACACCCCACATAAATTCTACAAATCGCTATGGTATGCAGGTTTCCTCACGATGTTTTCGTTCACCGCTATGGTGCGTGGTAATTGATTATCAATACACACATGACTACGAAAAATCAGAGTTGTACCCTAACATTTGAACCCGCAACCACCGTGAACATGTTGGCAGCCGCGTCTGATCCATTACCAACAGGCCACCACGCAAACAAATCAAACAATTAAATTGCCAGTAAATCTAGTATCTGACCACTTGACAAGCCAAACTGAGTATAATGCAATTTACTTGCCGAGTTCGTCACTCTAGATGCAATAGAAGTCTACAGTTACACCGTTTTCAACATGGTTACTGTTTTCTTGAAGAAAACCGACGTAATGCGACGGTCTTGTTCGTGTTTATTTCATGGAACATTCCAGAGGTCTAAACACCTTTTGCCCGCCCGTTTTTTTCCTTCTTTTCCCCTTCTATTTTAACGAGCAACAGACCTTTGCAAATATCGTATCAAGTATGAGCTATTTTGTTTTATTTATTAATTGATTTATTATTAGCTATGAAACAAACAAAAGTATATACAAAAAAGATATTTCCCCGTATATTTATGCAGCGAAAAGTTTCCGAGTAAACGTGGTAAACCCGTTATTATGCTCGAGGAAGCGATGTACTTAGCGTACGATTGGTCCGAATTAATTAGCCTAGTTTGTACATCGTGTGTTCGTTTTGCTACCGATTTATTTAAGTTTTTAATGTTGTAATTATCTAAACGGTTTGAATAGGAAGTGTCTTGAAACCAAAGGTAAATAGTTATACAACTCTCTCTCTTCTCAGCGGTATGAATTCACCTGCTGATTAAAGGGTTCCCCCAAAGTTTGTGAACGAAAATACTGTAGTATTTTCGTGGGTGATCGATACTATGAGGTATTAGGGTTTTTTTAATTTGATGAACATGCAGCTCGTCTGATTGTAAGCGATATGAGCAGTAGCAGAACCAAACACCTTGAATTACAAAGAAATGCTTATATAGCATTCCATTGCACTCGCCATGCATAATGTCTCATACCTTACGACTCTCAATATTTGCAGTAGTTACTCTGGCTACAATGTCCTTCAATCCAAAACACAACAGTGCATTTACACTGCTGTTTGGCGGTAGAAATAAATATAAACTTCTCGTGCTCAAAACACCCAAACTAAATTACAGAAAACGTAGATTTCACATTGGATGCGGAAATCGAACCCGCTACGTCACGTCTTCCTACAAACATTTTAACAAATAGCGCCAAAAAAAAAAGGATTTTCAATTTGTCTATTAACCTAGCTCGTAGCTCGAATATTATTTCTTGTAAAAAACTAAATTAAGAGCCGAGAAGCTCATTAACTAGTAATACAAAAACTTATTGAAAGTTTTATATTCTTCATTCCAGACTCAAGTTCAATCAAGTCACGGAAAGTAATTATCTTGTAAAAAGCTTACTAAATTAACTTTGATAACAATGTTATTCATTTTCTCGCTGGTATAGAGGTGGGGTAGTAGTATACAGGGTGATATTGGCACATTGTACTTATTTTAACCCACATGTTTCTCATCACCCCAGGTGACATTTTACATGATTTGAAAAAAATATGAATACATTTTTTTTGTCAAAAATTGTGATTTTAGTTCTTACTATTTTTGGGCATCGCATATAGATATTTATTTATTTATTTATCTATAGGGGATGATCAATAGCCTTGAAACTCAAAATCGTGATTTTTGACACAACTACATTCATATACACATATACATAAACTCACGCCTTGTTCCCAGAAGGGGTAGGCAGAGGTGCCAGGGCACCCACATTTCGCCTTGTATGTTCCGTCCCACAATGTGATAGGTGGCGAGCCTATCGCCATATCGGGCACAAATTCCTGACTCTGGGCTGATACTGAATAGAAAAATCCAATATCACTTTGCCCAACCCGGGATTCGAACCCGAGACCTCAGCTTTGTAACCGTACCGTAGTACAACTACACCACACAGGCAGTCAACACGAGGCAGTGACAAAACTATCAGGCAGTTTTTGTTCCAACTTGGTACAATGTTACCTGGGATGGTTAGGAGCATGTGGTTTAAATTAAATACCAGATGTCAATATCACGCTGTATATAAGGGTTCCATAATATCCTTGATTGTATCCTCAGGTTTTTTTTACTGCTATGAATGTCTAGACGAGTATACCATTCGCCATGATAAGCGATACGACTGCTCATGAACAGTAGCAAAACCAAACTGCACCTTGAATTACAAAGCAATGGTTGGCATTCCACTGCGCTCGCCTTCCTGAGACATAAGATTCTAAGTTTCATTACGTCGAGTAGTTACTCTAACTGGCTACAATGTCCGTCAAACCGAAACGCAACAGTGCATTTACATTTCTGATTGGCGGGAGAAAAAGACATCGCTGTGATACCAATCTAGGCAGCCTCCTACATATGAGGTACCTACCACTAATATTGTTGTATTATTAAGTATTGATATTAATGTAATACAAACTTATTTTGATAACGTAGCGATCGTGTAGTCTTTTTTTTTTGCTAGTACTACGGTACGGTTATAAAGCTGAGGTCTCGGGTTTGAATCCGGAGTCGGGCAGTTTTATTGGAATTTTCGTTTCATTAGTCAGGTCAGTAGGGCCCCTGCTATATTCATCCGAAACGAAGTTCGAAACTTCGGACGAACGAAGTTTGTGATGATACGAATGTACTTACTCTGTAAATCTTCGGATTGCCGATATATTCGAATCATTCATTCTTCGATCCGAAGATTCGAATTTCGTGTTACAGAGTAGGTTTCGAAACGAAAAACGTCACGAAGATTCGAATTTCGTATTTATATACTAGGGCCCCAGCTCAGTCAGGAATTTGGGCCCGATATGGTGATAGGCTTGCCCCCTATCACATCGTGGGACGGAACATATAAGCCGAAATGTGTACGTCCTGGTTGCACTTCAGCTTACCTCTTCTGGGAAAAAGGCGTAAGTTAATGAATGTTTGTTATAATAATAAACGCACATTATGTCATAATAAATTCGAGCTTCAATTAATTTTAATAAAATAAAATTAAAAAAATATATAAGTAGACGCTCGAACTGTGGATTTCTTTTCTAATTTGTAATCACATAAAAAGCTCACGCGTATTCTTGCGGGGGTGAGCAGAGTTGCTGGTGCCATCTACAATTGGCCGATTATATCCATTCAAATATGGAAACGGGCTAGTATTCATAATTGTCCAACTTGAGATGATTGTCCGATTCAAAACTAGTTAAGCTAACAGCGATAAACATTAACAACTATATTCGACATCTTCCGAGGCGTAGTTAGTTTGAAACCGGCTGCAAATCGAGAGGCTGCGGATTCGAACCCTGCAGCTAGACAAATGTATGTGAGGCCCACTTATATTTTTCCCTGGTCTGGGTGTTTGTGAGACCGAAAAGTCTCTCTTACTTTCTGATACCCGCCACACAAGGCTTTTGATCTGTGAGGTCAGTACTATGTATATGACTGTTGGGTGTATTTATTTATTTATCTCTCACAGAAACTAAATTACAGATTGCTTCTGGAAGACGTCATTCGGGTGTGTTACTATCGCGAATTTGTGAGTACAACCACTGCGGTTGCTATACCGATGGACGTGTATCCTACCACCAGTATATCCTTGTAAGTATTTTGAATTAATAGATTTGGCAGAACAGTGTAAACCGATTCCAGTCAGAACAGTGTATACCCATACGATCGTTCATAAACAGTAGCAAAACCAAACAACACCTTGAATTACAAAGCAAAGCTTGGCGGTTCCATGGCCCTCGTCATAGAAGATGTTAAGTATAAATATGTCCAGTAGTTACTCTATCTACAATATCTTTCAATCCGAAAAATTCAAGTGCATTTACACTGCTGTTTGGCGGGAGAAATAGGCATCGCGATGGTACTTACCAACCTCTTACTTATGTGAGACCATGTGACGTTTTCCTTTACTGTTATAATTACTTTATATCATATAAAGGCGGTAATGATCTTTAAAACATCATTAAACATCCGAGTATGATTACGAGTTGCATCGAGTTGCGTCACCGCTCATGTAATGGAGTATCGATAGAAAACGATTGGGATTATGTAAATCCACTTTTTTTTTTTTTTTTTTTTTTTTATTGCATTGAATGGCGAGACGAGCAAGCCGTTCGCCTGATGGTAAGCGATACGACCGCTCATGAACAGTAGCAATATTCCACTGCGCTCGCCATCCTGAGACATAAGATGTTAAGTCTCAATATGTCCAGTAGTTGCTCTGGCTACAATGTCCTTCAATCCGAAACACAACAGTGCATTTAAGCAGTGTTGTTTCACGGAAGAAATAGACATTGCGATTAATAAAGCGCTACATTAACACTCACCGGTTGTATTAAAAGCAGAATTACTTGTTACTCTTAGGCTGCCTGGGTACCTACGAGACCGCAATGTTTTTTTGCGAGATCAAAAAGTGTCTTGGAAAGCATATAACATAGGTAATACCCATAACATGTGACTTATTTTAATGTGGAATTAGGACTGTGTAATTTTTTACTTGCATAATTTCGACCTCAATGTTATAAGTATTACAATAAATAAATCAAATAAATAAATACACCCAACAGTTACATTAATAGTCCTGACCGCACATTAAGATCCATTAAGTCTTGGTTCATGGGTATCAGAAACTACGAAAGCCTTTAGGTCTCACAAACACTTAGACCCGAGACAAATATTTGTGGGTCTCAAAACATTTGTCTCGGTGCCGAAATCGAACACACGACCATTCGTTTCACAGCCGGCGTCTAACCAACTGCGCTACGAAGATTCTCAAATAGTTACTATACAATTGTTTTATTTCAAAATCCCCATAACAACCAATATAGCCTATTATTTTGTGATCAGCAACAACACATTCGCTGAATATAAAGACAAAAAAATCGGTATTATATTTAACACTGCAAGGTCTTGCCAAAAATATAGCCTGCTTAGCCAGCTCGTCTCGCGTTCACGGAGCATCAAATACTGAGAATGAGTTCCATATGATAATAACTAGGGTAGACTTTGCGAGGGCGTACTCAGGAATGCAATGGGGACTCAAAATAATATTTTTATATTGCATGGTGAGGGTTATGTAATTGTAAGTATACTCTATCAACCCATATACTGGGTATCTCAAGACTGCTACCGAAAACGAAGCCGGTTAGTAGTTTTAGTGACTACAAACACAATGCAACAAAAAATTTCGCAAAAACGTGACAATTATTTTTTATGATTTTTTAAATATCGTATTTTTGGGTGGTAAATCCATAGTTTTGCTAAAATAACAGTTTAAACTCATTTATACCTTAATTTATTTATTGATAAAAGGGTATACACTTTTATTTAAGGAAAAAATGTATTTACCACCAAATATGGGCATAGGAAAACATAACAAAAAAAATATTGTCGCTTTTTTTGCAACTTTTTCTGTTGCATTGTGTCTGAGTCGCTTAAACTACCACCCGGCTTCGTTTTCAGTAGCAGTCTTAATATACCCTGTATGTTCTCTTTTACATTCGAGAGTTTGATTTCGAGTTAAGCCATAAGTCTACCAGGCTGGTTTAGTGCAGATTGGCGGACTTTACCTACCAGAGTAGTTCTTACAAATTGCTTGGTATGCAGGTTTCCTCGAGATTTTTTCGTTCAGCATTCAACGGCGGAGAGGGATGGGTTATGTCCAGTGGCGTAACAATAGGGTGGCAGAGTGCGCAAAATGCCACGGGCCCCCGGCCTAGGGGGCCCCCGGCCCGGCAGGGCGCTGTTCCGACAGGGTCTCAGGCCCGACAGGGCTCTGGCTCCATAGGGCCTCGGGCTCAAACCCAACAGGGTGTAAGCAGAGAATAATGTAAGTTGTAACGTAATAATATAATGGATGCTAGAGCAACAACCCATATAAATAATAAACATTGGCACCAAGAACTTATTATACTCCTCGACTCCTCGTTACTAATTTAGCTTTTCATGTCCATAGAGAGCGCAGATAGAAGTAATAAAGTAACTTTTTAGAGTTGTTACTAGCAAAAGATGATCCTGATTTAGATGAATTGTTAAATAAGTTAAATGGCCAGATAAAATACTTAAGCCTGAAGATAAAAACTAAGCTAATTGCTGTTTTGGGCCTAAATTTACTCCATGATATTTTATCAAGAACTATACATGAGTTCTTTGGTACCGTGCGGTAGAAAGAAATGAAAACGGAATTCCAAGAGCACTTTTAATCGTTATTAGAGAAGCCTTTTTAGATTTCATGAAATTATTTATGTTCAAAATCCGATGAGAAATACGAAGCCATGTCAGTAAAAAAGATTGTGTTCTGTATTGCAGGGCACGAGCCATATAATCTACCACGCTGACTTAGTGCGGGCTGGCAGACTTAACGTACCATAGAAATTTTTACAAATCGCGATGGTATGGTAAATTAAAAAAAAAAATGGTATGCCAGTTTCCTCACTATGCTTTCCTTCACTGTCATAATGTGTGGTGATTGATCATCAATACACATGATTCCGAAAAGAAATCCGAAAAGAAACCTTGGGATTCGATCCCGAGACTACAATGAACTAGGCCACTTTAAAAAAAATCATAAAAAAATTATTACAATGTTAGGTTTTTTCTTTTTATATTTACTAAGGGCCCCATTTGATGAACTTTGCCCCCGATGGGATAGTTACGCCACTGGTTATGTCTGTCAATACTATTCTACATTCTAGCAGCTATTTGTAGATTGTTATTTCTGTTAGACTTTAGTAGAGTCAACAAACAATCAGATACTGATCTGATTGTTTGTTGAAGAACACTGGTTCTTCAGTGTTCTGAACTTTAGTAGTTCTCAACCTTTTAATCCTGAGGGACCATTTGTCAAATTTTTTGTTCAGTCATTAACCACCCAGTTGCTTGACTGGTTTGGTTGTTTAATACAGTAATAAAATATAAATAAATAAAGCGTCTTTATATTTATCTAAACATGCTAAAATTATTTTAAGGTGTCAGTTAACCCTAACGTTAAAAATACTAAAAAAATTAAGACCTTAGGATGGCTTTACGGACCACCAGTTAAGAACCACTGAATTATATTTTGCAACAATGACGGAATGAAATTTTTCATCATTATGCGCAGTGGTCGCTATCCGGGCGAGTGTACTATTGATTAAAATAAAACAATCCTTCAACCTGATCCTATATCTAGGTGCGGAGGTCGTAGGAACATGATTCGTGTCTATATTCCAGAAAGATCGCGCCGTCTGCCTGACTACAAATATATTTTTCTATACTCGTCAAAACAAAATAAGGGCCACCAATATTTTTCGACATTAATTAATTTTAAGCAGGATTCAAAGTTAGAAATAGTCTATTTATAATAAAACAAACTATTGTTTCTTAAATAAAATTATTTTGAATTAAATTAAATGAAAAACTAATTGTTTTTATAACATTTTATATTTTTTACAATTTTTTTAAAATTCTTTCATAACATTAATATTAAAATTTTAACATAAAGGTAAATAACTATCGGTTTTTTTTTTACATTCTAATATCGGGTATGTCCCCCTCTTTTTGAAATGCATTCTTGGAGCCTTGAAGGCATGCTCTCCACAAGATTTTTGACAATGTCATCAGAGATTTCTTCCCAACAACTTTTTAATAAGTTTATTAGCTGCGGTTGATTATGCACATCTTCTTGAGCTGCCCTAACCCGTCGTTTGAGTTGATCCCAGAGTTGTTCAATTGGATTTAGGTCAGGACTATTGGCAGGCCACGCCAAAACCTGGATATTGGCTTCGTCTAGGACTGCCAAAGTTGCTCGCGCTGTGTGCGGTCGAGCATTGTCCTGCATCAGGATGAAACCTTCAGACGCTGATTGCGAAAATGGAATGATATGAGGTCTGACTACTCGATCGATGTAACTTTGTGCTGTTACAGTACCCTCGTTCAGAAAAACAAGGTCAGTTTTACCTTGTAAGCTAATACCGGCACAGATCATAACATTGGGTCCACCAAATCTATCACGTTCATGAATACAAACATCTAAAAAACGTTCTCCACTTCTTCTCCATACTCGTCCACGTCTATCATCACTAAAAAACTTCACTTTACACTCATCCGTGAAGAGCACGTTACGCCATTGGTTTATACCCCATTCCAAATGTTGACGTGCAAATCTTAAACGGCTTGCACGGTGAGCTTGGGTCAGTTTTGCCCAGACTGCTGGCCTTCTTGCATATTGGTGGTCCTTCGTGCAAACGATTTCTTATTGTTTGGTCGCTGACAAGAGTACCCGTAGTCCGGTGTAGACGATTTTGTAGAGCGCGAGCTGTAATATTCCGCTCCCGACGTGCACAAAGTCGCACATAACGGTCTTCTTGGGCGCTGGTAGTACGAACTCTTCCTGAGCCACGACGCCGTGATATGACGCCCGTCTCTTGATACCGGTTCCAAAGGTTTTGGACAGCTCTACGTGAATATCCTAGCTGTAAAGTCACGGAACGCTGAGAATTACCAGCTGCAATCATCGTTACGGCTCTAGAAGCAATATTAGAGTCCATATGGCAACGAATTCGAGGCATTTTACAGATAAATAAACAAACTATACGTAAAACTATCAAAAATAACCGCAGCAGTCAGTAGATTGAACGCTAAACTGATCTAACGTTAAGCTCCAAAATTTCGTGAATCTTACCACTTAAGAACATATTGTTCAAAAAGTGTTTTAACTGCACACTTGACAGCAACATCGGCTATACCTGACCGTCGTCGTTAACTCAAGCACTTAAGACCACAAAAAAACTCATTCGAAAACACGGGGTACCAAAAATCTTTCTCAAACTGCAAAAAATTAGGTGGCCCTTATATTGTTTTTATACGAAAAACTTAACAATAATAACACAAAATGAATAAATCCTGAACTTATTTGTACACGGCTGATATTAAACAGCTTCATTATATTATATGATACAGCTTTATAATTTATTCACAATAAAGGATTTATACCACAATATGTGAACAATGTCTTGGAAACTTATTCAACATAATCCATAAACAAGTAGAATAAAATTATTTAAGTTACGCAACATTCTGATTGCAATCTATTAAGCGAGCAAAGCCGTGACCTTACACAAACTGCATTGCGTTATATTCTGCAAACTATCCGTTCATGTCATAATTATATCTCATTTGGAGTCACGAAACAAATTGCTGAAAAATACAAACGGATCCTGGCACGACATTGAACAATACGATGAAAAACTTCATTTCAAATTATAACTCAGAATCAAGCAAAAATAATGGCCTTTACCGAGAAAACGCAATTAAGAACTAAAATAGGTGCCTTTATTTCTTGAATACGTCTCGGAACAAACGGGAATTTCTATCCATAATTCTTGCTTCTATTTATTCATCACAGGAAAAGTCGTTTGGAGACAACACCGAATCCCATTAACATTTAAATTGGAATAAATCTCCTGTGCAATTACCATGCTAAGTAGTTACAGCTAGGTACATACGCTTTAGTGGCTGTAGAATTTGTATGCAAATGTCAATGTCAATATGGCTTCGGGACGGTACGGGAAATTAGTTTTAATTATTAAAGATTGATTTCAATTATGGCCTTATTCAACAAGAAGACAAAGCATTAGATAACTTTAGATTAGATTAGATTAGATAACTAAAAAATGTTTTTAAAACTGCCCATGAATAAGGTCTTTAGAGATTAATACATGTACATCAGTCCGCCCCGTGACCACGAAAACTTTAAAGTAATCTAAACATCAAAATCGTTAAAAAATTAAACCATATTTGCGATAAAATCATTTCATATCCATAAATTTATACTTAAGTACGTGGTGCCCTGTTCACATGCTCACGGTGGTTGCGGGTTCAAACCCAGACTGACTTAGTTATTTGTGTATTAAAAGTTAATCACCACACACTATAACGGTGAAGGAAAACATCCTAAAGAAACCTGCATGCCATAGCAATTTGTAAGTTATATGGTATTCAAAGTCCGTGAACCCGCGCTAACCACTCTCAATCGTACTCTCGATTGGAGAGGAAGCTCGTGCCCTGTAGTGAAACGTATATGAGCTGATACAGAATACATTTTTACGCGGTATGACGGACTTTAATCATTTCAAAATTCGAATTATGAAATAATACTATTACTTACGGATTTGAATTTTTTAATTTTTTATTATTGTAAATAAAAGTTTTATTTCAATGTGTAATATTCGCGTAAATCTAAAAAACTATTTGGAATTTGTTATCTAATAAGGAATGTGAGATATTACAAGAAAATTGATAATTGTTACTTTCGTCCCTGGTCTCCCCTATTGAAAGCTGCTGTCGTAGTTATTAATGATGCAGGGCCACAATAAACATAAACATTTTTTTGTAAATGTAACACTCCTTTTAGGCTCATTAGTAGTCTGATAAAGAGTCTTTCTCAACAATACCTAATATAGAATCATATAGACATAATGTACCTAGAGCCACGCCATTTCAGATTGTTATATCAAAATACAAACAGTCTATGAAGTTTAAATAAATGAAGTAATAATGTTATTAAAAGACAGAATCAAAGTGAAAAGATCGAAGAGAAGACGAACCCTGGCATCTGCCGGGGTAATGTAAGATATTAAAACTGGATATTTAAGTACGTCTTAAGTTGCTGGTGAACCTTGGTGTATGACAAAAATAAATTTTACAATCTATATATGTACGTATTATTAAAATAACACTCCTTTAGTCTAAACTGATTACATCCCTGTATGAGGCTACTTGGCACTTGCCAAAAAACAAATGAGAAAAGGTTATGTTCTTGTGTCGACTACACTTTTAGAGATTTTTCATTACCGCCGATGTCTGGACGAAAACGCCAATCTTTGTTCGAATTTATTGTGAAAATATCTAACGACAATGAATCAAAATTCCGTTAGATTCACTTTTATTTTTTTCCTTTTACCTACGTACGGTATTTGTGGTGTTTTTTTAATTAAAGATAATTCCTGACAATCGAGTTTAATGCTGAGTTAGATCTTACATTCATCTAATGATTAGAGAAAAAATTGAAGTATTAAAAACTCCAGCCAGTTAAAAAAATACAGTTATTAATAAATGGAATTTTTGCAGTAACTGATTATGATGCCTGATTTCAGAGCTTTGTACTATTTTTTTTTTATTGCAGTGAATGGCGGGGCGAGCATGCCGTTCGCCTGATGCTAAGCGATGCGACCGCTCTTGAACAGAAGCGAAACCAAACAACACCTTGAATTACAAAGCAATGCTTGGCATTTCACTGCGCTCGCGATCCTGAGACATAAGATGTTAAGTCTTAATATGTCCAGTAGTTACTCTGGCTACAATGTCCTGCCATCCGAAACACAACAGTGCATTTAAACTACTGTTTGACGAGAGAAATAGACATTGCAGTGGTACCCACCCAGGCAGCCTCTCACATATGAGAGACCTACCACCAGTAAACTACGACTACGGATACTTTCCACCTCTTATTTATTGTGTATTCTATAATTTTGTTACGGCTTAATTACATGAGTTCCACATTTCCAGACACTAGCCAAGCTTCAATGCTCGGTGTCATTAAAATGCGTGCTGTAGATATCGGCTTACAGAATCTCTAATGGTGGGTGTGTAGGAGGGAAGGAGGTAGCATGAAGCATGACAGCCTTTACTGATGCAAAATACAGTCACAGAAATAGGGTATGTCGGTATTTGTAAGGGTACTTACCATCATTTTGTCTAAAGACCGTCATTTACACACCTGTATGCAGGTAATAAAAAAAATATGCGGAAAAATTCACATTTTATTTTAGTTATTTTAAAACCTTTGTTGTCAAATTATATATTCTTTCTATACTTAATTTTATTTTATTACCTTAGGAATAATTCTTGTTCAAAAATAGGTCCTGTGGAAACGTTTGTAGTCAAAGGCCTAAGTTGCGGTCCTGAGTTCGACTTGCAAATAGAGTAATTTGTTTATTGTTAGTTTTTACTTTTCGTAATATTTATATGAATTTTCTGGGAATCGTATTTGTGTCTGGTGGGCTCGGCAAACTGTGGAAATCAATTGATGAAATGACATCTCTGGCTGTCGGATATTATTTATGTTATTTTTACATATCAGACTAATTTCTCATTTTTCATACGCATAAGTAACAATTTAGCCGATGTTACAGTGCGTTGTAAAATACATCTTCATCTAGAAACCGAATTTAATTCAAAACTCTCAATACCTAGCTACGTACCTACTATGACATTTTGAACCCCTCCAATCTCTTCATCTAAACTTGTCCGAGCAATCGCAGACAAAAAACAACAATTGGAAACGCATTTTTTTTAAAACCACTCGCTAGACGCGCTGACGACCAATTAGTTATGGTAACACAATTTGAGCCACACTCGCAAAAACTTGTATCCATCCATTCGAATGGAATTTTATACTCGCCATCTTTGATTTTATTTCATGTGTGAAATTGTCGATCGACTTTTCACGCTATAGGCTCTGCTTGCCATAATGGGACATAGGCTTTTACCGATGATGTTGTGAACTGGGAGTTTAAGTGACTGGTTTGAGTCCAGGTCACGCAATCTACTGTACAATTTTCAATTAAGCACATTTCTTGGAAATGAAATTTGTGTTCGGGATGGTGACATAACTAACGGCCGGTACCCATAAACTGTCGATCTTTAACAAGAAAATAAAATAAAAAAAAACTGCGTGCATACACTTTTATGCTTTAATAAACAAAGATAAAGATATACAGGGTATCTCAAGACTGCTACCGAAAACGAAGAAGGGTGGTAGTTTTAGTGACTTCATACACATTGCGGCAGAAAATGTTGAAAAAAAAAGCGACGTTTTTTTTTTTGTTATTTTTTTCCTATGGTCGTATTTGGATGGTAAATTCATTTTTTTTCCTAAAGCAATAGTGTATACTCTTTTATTTATAAGGACTCTAAGGTATAAAAGAGTTTAAATTATTATTTTAGCAAAAACTATGGATTTACCATCCAAAAATTACGATATTTAAAAAATCATAAAAAAAAATTGTCGCGTTTTTTGCGACAATTTTTGTTGCATTGTGTTTGTACTCACTAAAACTACCACCCGGCTTCGTTTTCGGTAGCAGTCTTGATATACCCAGTATATTTATCTTAGCTATTCATCTACAAATATATGTATACAACATAATCCATACATCTATCATTATTTACTGGAATATAAAAGCATGAAAATACACTCACATTAAACATTTTAATTTCTAGTTAAAGATAGATTTTAGATCATACCGACCGTTAGTCATTAGTTGAGCCTATAGCGATAGGACCGCCATCTGTACTATTTATTTTTATTTGTGATATCTTTAATGTTTTTTGTTCTTTTTAACCGACTTCAAAAAAAGGAGGAGGTTCTCAATTCGACTGTATGTTGCTTTTTTTTTTTATGTTTGTTACCTCGTTTCTCTGTACTGTGTGAACCGATTTCGACCATTCTTTCTTTGATTGAAAGCTGGTGCTTGTCGTTTGGTCCCATAAAAATATGGTGAAGATCTGATGAATATCTTCAGACCTGGAGAGGGGAACTCCTTAAAATTAAGGAGAATTGCAATAGTTCTTTTTGCATTACGATCATAAGAAAAGTTAAGATACAGTGAGAAAGGGAAAAAAGGGGTAGGGGTGAGGGGGGGTGGGTGATAAAATTAAAATACACGTAAATTCTAATATCTTCGGCAGCTTTTAACCGATTTTAGTGATTTCTTTTTCATTGGAAAGAACGTATTAACAGGTTGATCTCAGGAACACAACATTAAGATCTGATTATCATGTTCGGACCTGGAGCGTAGAACTCCTCAAAATTTTATAGGATTTCAACGGTTCTTTTTGCATTGAGTTCAGTATAAAAGCTAGGCTACAGTGGTTGAGGGAAAAAGGGGTACGTGCGAATGGGAGAAAAAAATAAACATGTGAATATTCCAATATCTTTGGCAGCTTTTAGCCGATTTTAGCGATTTCATTGTCATCGGAAAGAAAATATTCCTTGTGGCGTGGGGACCAAATCTTCTTCATTTAAATACCTATCAACACTAAAAAGATAAAAATAACTAAAATTTTTAATAAAAAAAATAAAAACCGACTTCAAAACAAAAATCCACTAAAAACCAAAAAATAATAAAATAATAACTAACCACTTAAAGCAAAAAAATAATATTTATTTCATGGAACTCGTGCATGTTGATTCATTTGCTTAATGACTTGACTAGCCAACAAATCAAATATATGCGTAACACATTGAAGGCGGGCCGCCAAGTACCAAACATATAGATATTTAAATTAATATAAGGCATAAGTCCTACATGTTTGGTACTTGGCTGCCCGCCTTCAATATGTTACGCATATATTTTGATTTGTTGGCTAGTCAAGTCATTAAGCAAATGAATCAACATGCACGAGTTCCATGAAATAAATATTATTTTTTTGCTTTAAGTGGTTAGTTATTATTTTATTATTTTTTGGTTTTTAGTGGATTTTTGTTTTGAAGTCGGTTTTTATTTTTTTTGTGTGCAGTTAATAATAAAATATTACTTACTTAAATCCTTATTACTTAGTGGATTCCAGGCACAGACATTTTCATAAAATAATTTAGGTTCAAAGCGCCTTATCACCCATCCAATGTATTCTTTATACTATCAACAACTATAGTCGGTGAAATAGTAAATGTCCAAGAATAGCATTCCTTTTTAAAGGTATCGCATGCGAAGGTTATCAAAACGGCTGCATAACCATTTATCATAATAAGTCGAAATAAATATTAAAAAATTGTATCAAGTATTACAGTCACACCAATGTTCAGTATTTAGACGGCGACTATTTTAATATTGAATTCAGTTTTCGACGAGTAATTTGTCTAATGTGTATGGCATACCACACTAAGTGAAATGTGTACTACACCTATGCTTACAAAGGGATGAGGACGGGTAAAATAAAATATGAAACGCTTAGGTAACAAAATGGGTATGGAAACGATTAAAAAGATTTAATAAATATTAATTCAATTCATCATTATATTTTTATCACGTTTATGTTTATAACGGTTAAAAATCAAGTTGTCACTTTTAAAATCGCACGATTCTTTATTCAAAATCATATTCATTCACACACAGTAATTAATCGTCATTTCGGCTGAATATACAACTTTTATCTTGATGAAACTTTACATAATATTAATCATTTTTATATAATACTGTGCGAACAATTCTACCTGGAGCTAGAAAGTACCTATTATATTGCATACAATTTTCGGTGACAGCAAAGAATGAATGTAAGCTAAGGATTTAAACATAAACACATGTAATGTATTAAACAGTTTTCCTATGATGCAATGATTTAGAAAACGGAAAATATTAAATATCTAAGTTATTAGTCCCATATTAGTCCCTCAATAAATTTCTCAAACATTCATTTGTAAACTTAGGTACTAATACCATAGTAAAAGATCCATAACACGTAACGAACACTTAAAAAGGTTAAGGTCGAAAAAGTTTATTTTACAATCGATTAATCTTATTTCTATTTACAAAGTAATCGATCGATTATGTTATTAATAGTGTTGCGCAATGTTATGGCAATAATCTGAAAACTTAACGGTTTCTATGTTACGTCTATGAACATACGAAAAACAGTGTCACTACCGTCCTCCCACTTGCGCCAAGATTTAATGGCTCGTGTATGCTTTCGAAAATCCACCCACAATCGACATTTCTCGGAAAAACTCTTACAAGTATCGAGTAAGGAAGATTTATCGAAGAATATATTAACATTTTTACCAGACATTCTAAAATCTAAGAAGTATCGACAGCATTAAATGAGCTATTCTTAAAAATATTATCTGCGCATCTTTAAGTTTACAGAAATATCGGCTGCATGTTTTTAAAATTGTGAAATGTTGCGAAGGTTCAGCCTTAGCATACATTCAGTAATATGTCTAAATTTGAAGTGAGCAAAAATAAAACGTAAATAAACGGTTTGGTAATCCACAGTCCACACTGCACGCTTCGGTTTGTCATACGACCTTAAAACAGGCCTTTGCATTGTATAAATGCCAAAACCTTTTTCGGGCGGCATAATGTTTTTATTTGCATTCTCAATATTCTTTTTAAATTAATTTTACAACAAAAGAAAAGGCGTTAAAGCACACAAATCAAAAGTTGATTCAATTTTGAAAAACTAATTCGTTTTACAACACCTTAATTATCAACTTCGTAATTTTGTCTAGTTTTACTAATATCAAACAATAGGTATACGATTACAATATTGAATGAAACATCTTTATCAACTTGGGCAAGAAGTGTAAAAGGTTTAGATAAAATACTATTATATATTTGAATATATCACCTACGTTACTCAAAGCTACAATGTCTCTATGTACTGAAATACCTTTTAAACCGTTTCGAAAGTTAATTGATTCCATTAGATATACAATTTATAGTTACATCAACTAAACTGGCCATTCTCCATATACATTCATACCTACATTATAATATACAGTCGTGTATCTATATTCTATCCCAATCCTTTATACACAAATAGTTCCATTTAAGCTCGTATTCACAGTTAAAGGCAACTGTGTGGTGACAACAGTCACTCTCTAACTCGCTACAATCAATCAGTACTCAGGTGACTCGTCAGACTTGTCACATTTCATAGATGAAACATGAATAAATAATAGACGCTTAATATAAACACACCGTTCAACATATTTCTATATGACATAAGAAGCAGTGTGTGCCGATCGACATCTCATTTGCAAAACAAAACAGTCGACAGCAACCGGACAGTTACGGCGCAAAGTAACCTAATTCAAAATGAGTCACGCTCGAAGACAGCCCGTTTTTATCACACTCCGGTTCTTACACGTAGCGATTATAGAGAAATAGCGCTTTCTTGCTCTTGCAAAAAACTAACTTTCACTTTTTCGCATCCCATTGCAAACAAACATAACCTCGATAAGTCGAGTTGAGATTCGCTCGCGCGAGGCTCGGCCCAGTCCGTCGCTCACGGCGGCACGCGGCCTAGCTCTCCTCGGTCTCCAGCAGCACGGGCAGGCTGGCGGGCAGCGCGTGCGAACCGAACGCCGCCACCCACGACACCACGTCGCGCTCCGAGCACACGAACTTGGCCGAAACCGTGTTGTCGTAGCCCTTCTGCCGCACCACGAACCCGCTGTTCGACTCCTCTCGCTCCACGCTCGTGTTCCGCAGGTTCACCACGCCGATCGGCTTGGACACCCTCTTGCGCGGGTAGATGACGGCAAAATGCTCCAGGGAGGTCCGGTACACGACCACCCGGACGTCCTGCCGCATCCCGCCCGGGCCCAGAAGCACCAGAAAGCCCGACTTGACTTCGCTCTCGCCGCATTTCTTACTGAAACTCTGTCCGAAGTGCTCGCCGCGGCACGTACCCGACATCACGTCCGTGGGCATTTCACTGTTATGACAACAAAAAGCTATTCACATAACAATTTTTGCAATGTTATTGTTGGCGCCGACGCCTTACGCGTGAAAAACACTCCCCGATGCGCGCTGTGTTACGACTGGGGAGTCGTTTTCCGAGCGGGGTGTATTTATAACCTCAGCGAGCCGAAGCCGCTCGTGAGTTTTCGGCTGTGATCGTTATTTTGCATTCACTTTGGAGGCATTGGAGGCTCGTCAGACGGTGATAACTGGACTGAATTTAGAAGTGTGTCTGGGGAGTGATGCGCCGTGGGCAGATATTGGGTATCGCACTCGCCGGTGTTATAGGATAGGTCGAATGTTATCGGTCTCGGGCGAGATGTGAACGTGAACGATGTTAACCTTTGCGGATGCATTGTGTGCGGCGCGGGCCGCGTAGAGTGCGCTGCACGGCCGCATTATGGATCTATTGAACAAAACAATTTCACAAAACCTCGCTTCTAGCCTTTGCATTTTAAAGGACTAATAGTATATACGTGTATACCTTTCGAAGAATTTATTGTATGCTACTGCAATATTACGTAAACATAATTATGCAGATATTATGGCGGACATCGTAGACATGTTTAAAGCTGTCATTGAAAAATAAAACATGAGCTATTTTAGTTTTAAAAAACATATTAAACAATGTTTTAGTTTTAGGTCACAATTAACTGTTATAAAATATTATATACAGGGTATATCAAGACTGCTACCGAAAACGAAGCCGGGTGGTAGTTTAAGCGACTTCAGACACAATGCAATAGAAAAAGTTGCAAAAAAAAGCGACAACTTTTCTTTTTGTTATTTTTTTCCTATGACCATATTTGGGTGGTAAATACATTTTTTCCTAAAATAATAGTGTATACCCTATTATTTATAAATAATCTAAGGTATAAAAGAGTTTAAATTATTATTTTAGCATAAACTATGGATTTACCACCCAAAACTGACGATATTTAAAAAATCATAAAAAATAATTGTCGCGTTTCTTTGCGAATTTTTTAGTTGCATTGTGTTTGTAGTCACTAAAACTACCACCCGGCTTCGTTTTCGGTAGTAGTCTTGAGATACCCGGTATAATAGCATTTGAGAACATAAGGATAGAGCCATGGTTCCTAACCTTTTTAGGTCCGTTACCCCTATGATCTAAGGGTGACTGATTTTACCCACCCTCCCCTCTAGGGTTACTGATTTTACTCCTCCTCCCAAGGATGATCTCAAACAACACGTGTTAATACCTTATACATAGACTTTATTAAACTTAAAACAATTGAACATAACCAATAATTATGCTTTTGAAATTTCTATTAGTTTAAAAAATTTATATCGTCACACTACTGCTTAGCTTTTACAAGTTTGGTAATACAGTCAAAACCTGATATAACGACATCGAAGGGACCGTATAGTTGCCGACGTTATATCCGATAGTCGTTATAAGCAATACAGCCATATACACAAGTACAGTAGTTATATCATCATAGTTATCTATCTAGTATAAGTATAGGTTAAGTACGTAAACGAGTTAGAAAAGAAATAAAAATATTTATTACGAAATAATTAGAATATAAACTGTATTTCACTGCTTACAGTTACGAGTTATAAAACTACACTAGCTTTTAAAGTAATCAGTCATTTTGGTCTGTCTTTTTTTTTAGCCCAGTCACAAATATTTTTTGCATTTTACGTGCGTAGGTAATATGCTCAAATATTCCTTCAATGCTTATCAATAAGATTTAAAATCGTTTGTATTGTTTTGTTTTGCTGAGACAAGGAGCCGTTGGTCGTTATAGCCCATGAATATCGATAAAATTTCGTCGTTGTAAGCGATATGTCGCTGTGTCCGATGTTGTTATAAGCGATTTGTTTACTGAATAGTTTACTAGGGATTCGGACGGGACCATACAATCTAGCTGTAATAACCGATAGGTCGTTGTAAACGATGTCGTTATAAACGGTTTTGACTGTATTAGGTTTTGTTTCACTTAAGACGATAACCAGCTCATTGTTACCCCCGCAAAATACAGGTTTAACCCCCGCAGGGGTAATTACCCCCAGGTTAGGAACCACGGGGATAGAGGCAAAATCTCCTGATTTTCCTGAGTTCCCTAGAATCATCGAGAGTAATTTATACACATAATAAGTTATTTTAACTTGATTCAGCAAACCTCTGTCGTAAATGGGACCAACTCTCTAGCATGTGTTCTATGTAACATGAAAGTTTATATAGTATGCAAAGATGAAAATCTTCCCAGCTTCCTGTGTAAATTAATAAAAAAATGATGAAAATTTTATAATAGCTGTAAAGTGATATTGCATGTCGAGATAGCATAAACTCGGTTCAAAAATTAATATGTGATATGTAAAATAGTTGGAAAATTAATGAATTGTATAATCGTATCTTAAAATCAGCTATCGTTGGGTATATTCTATTGGCATTTCCTTTACACACCACTACTATCGAACATGTGTTGGGGGGTTACTCTACCAAACGATACGAACATCGAATGTTTGCACGCCGTACGTAAAACTTCACTAATGTGCCTAGATACCTACTCTACAAAATGTTGGAATCCTATATCATGGCATACGATTCTCGCCGCGAGCAACTCTCCCCTGTAAATAAATAAATACACCCAACAGTCGCATACATAGTCCTGATCCCACACTAAAATCGAGTTTTGTGTATAAGTCAAACTGTATGAGACTTTTCGGTCTTAATAACACCCAGACCCAATGGCAAATGGCACTTTCTCTCAATAAAATAAATCAAAAAGTTTCAATATCTTTTTTTTAGTTGCATTGTGTCTGATTCACTAAAACTACTAGCCGGCTTCATTTTCGGTAGGAATCTTGACAAACCCAGTATATCGAAAGCTGTATGTACATTGAGATATCCCTCGGGTTGAATACTGAAAGGTGTTTAACAACAATGGCGGCGCGTTGCCGTGGGACCGACACTCAAAAATCAAGGCCGCTCGCAAATTATTAACTCAACGCTTCCGTACCTTGTGTAAACATTAACAGCTTTAAACACAGTAATCAATAATAAATTGGTGCTGGGGTAATTTATACCGGGTATCTCAAGACTGCTACCGAAAACGAAGCCGGGTGGTAGTTTTAGTGATTACAAAAACAATGCAATTAAAAATTTCGCCTAGAAACGCGTCAATTTTTTTTTATGATTTTTTAAATATCGTCATTTTTGGGTGGTAAATCCATAGTTTTTGCTAAAATAATAATTTAAACTCTTTTATACCTTAGAGTATTTATAAATAAAAGGGTATATACTATTATTTTAGGAAAAAATGTATTTACCACCCAAAAATGGCCATAGGAAAAAAATAACAAAAAAAAATTTACGCTTTTTTTTGCAACTTTTTCTGTTGCATTGTGTCTGAAGTCGCTTAAACTACCACCCGGCTTCGTTTTCGGTAGCAGTCTTGATATACCCTGTATAATGCCAACCAAACCGCACACAGCGTGGTGGACTATATGGCCTACCCCTCTCAATCGTACTCTCGATTGTAAAGAAGGCCCGTGCCCTGCAGTGGGAATTATATAGGCTGATACAGAAATATTACTTCTGAAGACACAAAATACAGTCTAATAACATATAAAATACACCACAATATATCAATGCTGCTAGCGTTATTTCTTCCCATGACGTGTAATCAGCATTCGATACATAATTTTTAATAGTTACTTAACAAATACTTTCGACATGATTTTCGCGTGTTAGTCGCAGTATTTTTTTTGCAGTCTAACGGCCGATGCCAATAATCAATCGAAAAAATTAGATTAAAGTCAATCTGGATTGTTTTCTACTTTTCGATTGGTCTCTTGTCATGTTGCCATAGTTTTTTCACTACTGAGATTGATTATTGGCAATATAGTATCAGAAAAAAGATTGAGCTGTCAATCTAAAACAGCAAATTTTGGATTGGTATTGTTTATTGGCAGCGGCTGTTAGACGAGATTGTAAGACGAGCGTGCCGTTCGCCTGATTGTAAGCTATAAGACTGCCGGACAGTAGCAAAACTAAACAATGCAATGCCTTGAATTACAAAGCAATGCTGGGTATTCGACTGCGGTCGCCATCCTGAGAC
The DNA here is from genome assembly GCA_009982885.2 of Hyles vespertilio. Lineage (NCBI taxonomy): Eukaryota > Metazoa > Arthropoda > Insecta > Lepidoptera > Sphingidae > Hyles > Hyles vespertilio. The sequence continues at coordinate 4,469,433 of CM042817.1, forward strand.
ATAATATGCTAAGTCTCAATATGTCCAGTAGTTACTCTGGCTACAATATCCTTCAAAACAAAACAGCACTGCATTTACACTGTTGTTTCGTGGGAGAAATAGACGTTTGCGTTGCTACCTACCCAGGCGGCCCCTCTTAAATGAGAGACCTACCACCAGTTAAGTTTACACGGTATTGTACTTCACGTTTTTGCTGTACGCGCTTTAACGAATGATGAGGGGTGAAATCAAAAAAAACACCCAACAGTCACATGTGTGTTCCTCACTCCACCTTACTGTCGAGTCTTTTGTCGTGGGTTTAAGAAACTACGAGAGACTTTCCGGTCTCATAAAAACTCAGAGTCGGAACAAATACCTAATCACACAAATATTTGTCTCGGTGCGGGTATCGAACCCGGGACTATATTATTTCATAGCCGGCGTATAATCAACAGCGCCACGGAGGCTATCAATTTAATCAGATGCGTTGTAGATCTTTGCCGTGTCAATCGAATATAACTTTGGTTCCAATAACGTGTAAGTACTTGTACATATAGATAAGCGTATGAATGCTTTGTTATTATACTATTATTACGAATATAAGCTTATTTTTATATAATGAAAATATATCTTAATAATAATAATAATTAGCCTTTATTGAGCAATCTTACACTATTAACTTAATCTATTATAATTTTAATTATTTGACACCGGTATGAGAAGATTGTCTTGCTGTTTAGCATAGGCGTCCACTAAAATTTTCCACATTATACGATCTTGTGCTTTTCTTTGCCAAGTAATACCCGCAAATCTTCTGATATCATCTTCCCACCTGCGACGTTGTCTCCCTTTCCTTCTTTTGTTTTGTCTTGGATACCATTCTGTTATATCCTTTGACCATTTGCTGGTGTTAGATCTAATCATATGACCTGTCCATCTCCATTTAAATTTTTTTATACAGTAGGTGACATCAACTACTTTAAATATATACATACTAAAAATATATCTTAAACAATGTTATATAGATATATTTTTTTTAATATTTGAGTCCGAAGAAAGGATTTTTAAGTCCGAAGGACCCAATGCCCATTTTACTACGAAACTTAGTACAGGTGTAAAGATTTTTGTCCCTTAATCAAATCTTCTTTTTTGTTAAGGGAAAAATGTATATTTTCAATAAATATCATAATAATTTCGACCCAGGCCCCGATGTCATGGATAAATTAACTTGAAGTCCAAAAATTTTTTTATTTGCCTTCGTCTCTGTGAACAAAATGTAAAATGTGACGATAATATGAAATAATAAATAAAATAATATTATTTTTAAAATCTGTCGTCCGGGATTAAACAGGAAAACGTTTAAGGACAAACCATAAAAATGCTATAATTTTTAAGTAGTATCGATTTCGGGATCATTGTTATTTTTATCGATACTACGAGTATGAATGGTCTCCTTTCGAGACACGCCTGTAGAATTTAGACAGATGTTACCTACTATGCCACGTGAACGCGATCGAAGCCTTGTTCACTTGTTTTTTGCAGTCGAATCGTACATGAGTTAGTAATTAAAAATTGGTCTCACCCTACAGCTATATTTGAGTTCGACTTTTTTGATCCGACGACGGTCGTTACCCCTGAAACACTGTAAACATAGCTCCAGTAGGTTAACTTGTAATTTTATTGTAAATGCCATGCTATTTTTGAGTGTTATTTGAGATTAATAACAAAGAATAGATTTATACTATACAATACTATTTATTTTATACCAAATACAAAATCAGACAAATTAAATACGGGACCCATGGCATTACAATGGGCAGCCTTATCGCAGCAATTTCTTCCAGACAACCTTTATTTACGAGTATACGCTTATAAGAGATTACCTATGTTACTATGTATCTTGCCTATGCCTGTTGGACCTAGTTTCAAGTGCAAAAACGTAGGAACCATAGTGATACCGTAGTGAATAACTGAAAAACATTATTATTATTTAAGTATACTAATGTGTTAAAGTTACTTGCTACTAAATGTTTCTTTACTAAACTACGGAATTCTTGAATCGTAATGTTAAAAAACATATTTCTATTTTCAATTTTATTAAATCAAATGCTTATGAGAGGCAGATGTATGTGGAAATATTTCATAATATATTTCTGTCAGATATACATGCATTTTGGCGCTGCCAAGACGATGTCTCCATTTAAGAAAACCTTTATCCCAGCGATTATCACATATAATGACAACACATAATACATTCAGTACTTATTAAAGATCACTACACGAATATACAAAGACGGTATATAATCCCTTCTTACATCAAAATTATTTACAAACGTGGCATACTGCTCTCTCATACCTTTTTAATCCAATAGACGAAATTGTTAAGCCGAAAGCCCGTCTGCCCTGCGCCCCGGGGAAAAGCAGGTTCAACAAGACGTAAATTGATTTCAGATGTGTCGAATGAACGGTATTCAAATCTATTGTACCTGACGGAGTTTTGATTGCACATTTATACATTGGATTATATTATTGCGTTTTGATATTTTATTCAGTTTAAATACGACTCTAGCTTTTAATGTTGTTTTGGACATCTTTTCATTGTATTATTATTGTATACTCTTGCAGTGAATGATACGTATACATAATGAATTTAGAAGATCATTATTTAAGAAAAATATAAGTAGTAGTGTAGATTATAAGTTATTTTCTTCTTTTTTTTTTAATGTTTAGAATTTTAATATTTGTTATATAGATTTGATTGATTTCGTATATTGATGTTTCTTTATGTTAACCAGTTAACCAGTTTTGTATTTCATATTATTGTATGCCAATTTGGCGGGCCATAGTGGTCCATACAAAACACAACTGTAACACCTTGTGTAAACCTATGTCCACAATAAAAGTTTTTGATTTGATTTGATTTGATTTGAAAAAGAAGACATTTCGTGTGGCTAAGAGGTTTTCTCTTCTCAGCCACAATATGTATATCTATCACTATATCTCGAGGCGATGCTACTTTCGGTTAATAAGAACCTTGTTATTGAATGAAGAAAATATTTAATTGGCTTTTGTTTGTAATTGGTATTGCATATTATTTCAGTTCGCTTGCGGATATAAGCCCCATCCAGGTCCTGGAATCAGAAGTTTTAAAAATATTCCAAACCCTAGACCTTAATAAATCCTCTGGGCCAGATGATATTCCGCCTATGTTTATAGTTGGATGCGCCAAAAGTATAGTAAACCCCATGACCCTTCTTTATAGACGTTCCCTAAATGAAGGGCTTATGCCTACTATATGGAAGTCGGTTATAACTCCAATACATAAAAAGGCCCAAAAAATCGCGTTGAGAATTATAGGCCCATTTCGAAATTGTGCATTTTTGCAAAGGTATTAGAGAAAATTATTTACAACCAGCTGTATTCTACTTTAAAGCAAACATTAAATGAATATCAGCATGGGTTTTTAAGAGGCAGATCGACTACTACCAATTTACTTCTTTGTCATAATTTTCTGACTCGCGCAATGTCGACGCCTTCACAAATTGATTTTGTATATACCGATTTTAGTAAGGCATTCGACCGGATTGACCACAGCTTACTATTAGTAAAACTGCAAAACGTAGGCATTAGAGGAAATCTGTATCGATGGTTTACGTCATATGTACAGAATAGATGTCAGACCGTTGTATTAAACGGATATACATCCTCCCCGATGGTTATTCCATCAGGAGTACCGCAAGGGTCTTTACTTGGACCTCTTCTTTTTATTATATTTATTAATGATATTTTTTCTTGCTTTCACTATTCTAAAATTCTCTTGTATGCAGATGAAATTCAAAATCATGAGGACGCCTCTCATCTTCAAGAAGATCTAGAAAGGTTTCAAAATTATTTCTTAAATAATAAACTAGACCTTAATGTATCCAAATGTTTCTTATGTTCATACACCCGCAAACCTCAACCTTTATATGCAAATTATTTTCTTAAGCAAACTATTGTAACTAGAGTTAGTACAATTACAGATCTAGGAGTCACCTTTGATTCCAAGCTATTAATTGATCACCATATTGATAATATAATCAATAAAGCATCAAAGGCACTGGGTTTTATAATGAGGATGTCCTCAGAGTTGCGTTCAATTAAATCAATTAAAATTCTATTCTGTGCATATGTTCGTAGCAGAGTTGGGCAAAATTTATTCGAATGACGAATAACGAATAAATAATTTTTTTTATTCGTTATTCGAATAAAGAATAACATAGGTTATTCGAACCAAAGTTATTCAAATAACGAATAACTTTTTTATTCGTTATTCGAATAAGAATAAAATAAACGAGCGAATAATTGGTATTAAACTCGTTACATATTTTATTTGAAAACGACTTGAAAAAACGAATAATCGCAACTGGACATGTATACACAGACTGCATACACTAGTTTTTTTCTGTTATTGTTGGTGGGGAATTGTTTATCGTGAAATATTAAAATGTTTTCGTCACTAATTTATATTTGCCATTGAAAGTGTATAATGCAACTATACAATGGGTAATGCCCATCGTGGGCTAAACGGACAACGACAAACAGAAAAACGAATCAATCCAAACAACATCCACGCCTACTTGAAAAACTCACCCTGTATATTTCGTTAATAATATAACATAGTTTTTGACTAATCATTCGTAAAAAGGCTTTTTAAATAAAAACAGATAAACAGATAACATTATATTTTCATGGTATCTTTCATTTGAGTGTCATTAAATCGACTAATCAATGGTAAGTTTACAATATTTTTATACATATAGGCTAGGTACATGACAAAATGGCACAGTTGACGTTTCATTGAACATTTTTGTTACCTTCGAGAATGATTTGTTTTATTGGATTGAATTTATTTATTTCTGGTAACGTTAATAAATGGACTCAGCTGATTCCACACTGTGGCGGAGAAATATGGGAATAATAAAATCCTAAACTAAAATAAGTATAAAGCAGCCAAATACATTTGCGGAGTAACTACTGGACAAATTGCGATTTAACATCTTATGTCTCTGGATGATAAGCGCAGTGAAATGCCAAGCATTGCTTTGTAATTCAAGGTATTGTTTGGTTTTGGCACTGTTCATGAGCGGTCTTATCGCTTACCACCAGGCGAACGGAATGTTCGTTTTGCAATACAAAGTAATAAAAAAAATGTTTCATTGTCAATTTGTTAAAAAGATAAGGTCAAAATGTTATGGATTTCTTATTTTTTCTTCCCTTAAAAAGACAATGGCATATTTTTTTATGTATTTTCTGATAATAGATACCCTTATTCTGAAATAAGTCCCAAAGAACCCCAGTGTAAGTGTTCGTTCTTAGACCAAGACACTATGAAAAATGGGCATTCCCCTTGATAGAGAAGTAAATAGGATAACTGTGCCATGGTTCTTTCCTCACCCACCTCACCAAGTTTAGTATCCCTAGAACCAACCAGTACACCCAAATTCCCTACATACCTTACCTCACCGCCTCTAATCATTTCTCGGTCACTACTGTAATTGGCAATTTGTGGTTTCCACAACATACTACGAAAAAGTCCCAGGTAACTATTATCCAATATAGAAATCATAATATGGAGTAAGTACTCGCCCTGGGTTCGAATCAAAGGCCTTACTGACCCACAACCTATATGAAGTACCGAGTTAAAAATATTATTCAGAATAACGAATAAATCATAAATAAATAATTCGTGAGGGTATTATTCACGAATAAATTATTCGCGAATAAATCATTCGTGAATAATTTTGGTGCGAATAAATTTTCATTCGAATAATTATCTAGATAACGATTCATTCGAATAATGCCCAACTCTGGTTCGTAGCCATCTTGAATACGCCTCCAAGTTTGGAATCCTACTTACAATATTTATGTAAACCGTATTGAGAGCATTCAAAAGCGTTTTTTTTAGATTCTTACAATTTCGTAGTCAAACATTCTTTGACGGATATTTACCGCGTTGCAAACACTTTCACATGCTTCCTCTATATGAAAGGAGGAATATTGCGGATCTAGTCTATCTTTTTAATATAGCAAATGCATCGATTGACTGTCCAGAGCTGTTAGGTGAACTTGGACTACGCACCTATTCTAGATCACTCAGAAACTATGATCTTCTGTATGTCCCAAAAACCAAGTGTAAGTACAGAAGGAACGCGTTTGTTATCAGGACAAGCAGCTGCTATAACAAAATGACTAGTGAATTTCCAACTATCGACATATTTAATACCTCCACAAATAGTTTGAAGAGATGTCTAAATAACGCATTCTTTTGTAACTAATCTATAATATAACAGGTAATTGTGTGTAACAAAGTCAACCGACCGTAATGTTTAATGCATTCTGTTTATGTATATATGTGGAAACTTGTAATTGGCATGTAACTACCATAATACCTAATATTTGTTATTAGTTTAATTTAGCTGTAAGTTTCCCTAAGAGAATAAAATAAAATAAAATATTTTCCTCGAAATTATGTTGATCGAGAGGAGAAGTCCACTGATCTCTTGCAACAGCTACATAATATGTGGCATTAAGAGCCTACCTCGAAAAATATTCGCAGCATTCTGGGGCGTGGTTAACGAAAGTTGCCGCATCACGCCGCGGCACTGCGCTACTGGCGCACATTCCCCGATTCATTGACTTATATTCTACCGATAGACGAGGCGCGTCATAGAAACTATTTGTCCCGTATTTGTCAAAAGCTCAGTAGCGACATCTAGTACGTTAACTTGAATATTACAAATTATGATCAAAGATTATTAGACAGACAAGACAGTTCATGTCAATAATAGCTTTGCCTAAGATACTGCCTAAGTATAAATACCGTCATAGCAATAATATATTTGTAGTGTTTTTTTTTATTTACGTGAATAATTCATGAAAATGATGTAAATGAAATTAAATAATCTTACAAGTGTACAAGTCTGTCAAGCAGTCAATCAGTGTACAACCAGTCTGATATTTATTATAATAACATTCATGAATTTTTAACAAGCTGATAAGCTTTTTTTGAGACTAATAGACAAAAGGAATGGTACACCAGAAGTTTTCAAAAATGACTACCGCATTTGGAATATCTGAAATCTTCGTGTCGAAAATGAATTGAACAAATATAGGTATGTTCTCATGGTAGCCACTTATATCCATTCCAATAATTCTGGACAAATATTATAGAGATCTCCTTTTTTCGTAACCGACGCGGAAGAATATAAAACAATTTTAAATGATATTAGTCTTCAATAACAATGGGTTCCAATAGTCCATTAAGTAATTCATATTAAGAAATAGGGTCTAAATACTATCCACTGTTTCAAATCATACAGAAAACACACATATTTTGAGTTATTAATTAACAACATATGATTAAAATAAAATACTGAAATCAATTTGCAACTACATTCTTCCTACATATTTGTATTTGTAATGTATTCGAATAGTTTATACCTATTTGGTCCACTGATATGAATGTCCCTTGAATAATCTATATCTTATATAGTACGTCTCTCTCACTCGACCGGCAATTTTTAAGCGCGGAAATGAGATATACGATTAAGGAGCTCAGCTTGTATTTTAACGAGCTCTAAAATATATTTAATCCATTAATAAATAAAAGATCTGTATTATCGGTATTATTCTGAAATATTATATCACTTACGTTGTATTCTTTAATTATATTGTAACTTCAGAAAATTTCGCTGTCGGTTTGACGGGGAAAAGTCAAAATAAATTACTTATAAATATAAACAAAGAGGCGTACTATTGCGCGGCCGTCACGCGACAGACTGATTCGTGTGCGGTGCATGCACCGCACTTGGGTGGGACACGTTTGTTACAAAGAACGTCTTATCTAGTGTAACATTGATATCGATGCCCCGATTAAATATTATCTACTGGTATTATTAACATTAGTAATAACAAATTAATGTAGACCTATGTATATTTATAATCCGTATGATTCTGACAATGTGCCTATATATTGTTTATCATACTTTTGTATTGATAAAAAAATCTATTATAATCTAAGTGTTAAAACACGAACTTTAAACTATTACTTTACGAAAACCTCAAAAACATTTACAATAATATCTGTATAAATACAAGATAGGTACCAATTGTTTTGCCGGTCACTCACTCTACTAGTGTGAAGCGCTAATCGCCTAGGCGCCCTTTGATAAATGCCGCCAAAGGCATTGCGCCTAGCGATGATTTATTTGTTTCTACTTCATTTGACCTGTGATTTGACCACTGACTTTCGCCTATAAAAGAATGTCATTCTTAGTTCTGCTGTTTTGTGATTTTTGACTTACGATACAACTGTAAATTTAACAAAAATGTGTGAAATAAATTTGAATTTTGTAATAACAACCAAACTAAACTGACTAGGTATTCCTGAAGTATGTACACAGAGCGGAAACGATAAGTAATTACATTAGATTATTGTTTAAATTCCACATAAAATAATTATTATTGATTTTCGAACTGTGCGGTCACACCGGCGCTCACGCTCTTATTATTACTGCTATGCGCTTGGCGCGAGAATGACGGCGATCACACCCGCCCGTTCCAGTTTGAACCTTCTTTACAACCAAATAAGGATAATTTTTGTTTAACAATGTTTCTTTTATTTACGCTAGACAAATTTTTCGGCGAAATTATTTGATATCAATTACAATTATTTTGCTTTTGTTATATGAAAAGCATTGTAAATATTAATTTTATAGTAATACTAGCGATCGGGCCCGGGTCCGCCCGGGTGCATACACGTTTAAAAATGGCAGTCAAAATGTTTAATTCTGACTATCAGTTTAGAATATCGACCAATCGGACCAAGAAAAACGAACAAAATATCCTCGTATTTGCTAGAAATATCACTACTGCTTTCCTCCTATAGGTCATAGCGTGATGATATATAGCCTATAGCCTTCCTCGGTAAAAGAACTATCCAAAACTGAAAGAATCATTCAAATCGGACCAGTAGTTCCCGAGAGTAGCGCGTTCAAACAAACAAACAAACTCTGCAGCTTTATAATATTAGTATAGATATAGACTTTCAGTGACATATAAAATAGATTCGTATAAAAAATATTCTAAATCTGGGGGCACGGCAATGCCCCCACCAAGTCGAGCTAAAAAGTGGCACAGTCGTACCAGCCTTTTCTAGAAGCAATTCAGATCATTTTAAAACCCCCCATAACTTCGTTGTGGTTAAACGAAGCAAGAAACCTGAATTTTCAGTTACTAAGCAGGCATTGTGTAAACACGGTATGTTTAAAATTTCATTCAATTTGAACCACTAGTTTAAGAATTGTAACTAGTCAAACTTTCTTAATTTTGTCACTCACTAACTGACTGACCGATCATCAAAAGTCTAAGGCACTTCTAGCAGACATAGAACCTTTAAATTTAGAATATAACTAGCTGTGCCCGCGACTTCGTCCGCGTGGAATTTAACAAAAACTTTATTTTTCTAAAATAAAAGAACTTTTTTATAATAAATGTAGCCTAAGTTACTCCTTATTATATCAGCTACCTGACAAAAAAAGTCCCGTCAAAATCGGTCCAGCCATTTCAGAGATTAGCCGGAACAAACAGACAGACAGACAAAAAAATTTTAAATATCATTTTCGGCACAGGTATCGTGTATATAACGATATGTAGTAGGACATTTTTTTTATGTTCACTCTTAAAACAGACACTTCAATTTTATTTATACCGGGTATCTCAAGACTGCTACCGAAAACGAAGCCGGGTGGTAGTTTTAGTGGCTACAAACACAATGCAATTAAAAATTTCGCCTAGAAACGCGACAATTTTTTTTTTATGATTTTTTAAATATCGTCATTTTTGGGTGGTAAATCCATAGTTTTTGCTAAAATAATAATTTAAACTCTTTTATACCTTAGAGTATTTATAAATAAAAGGGTATATACTATTATTTTAGGAAAAAAATTATTTACCACCCAAATATGGCCATAGGAAAAAAATAACAAAAAAAATTGTCGCTTTTTTTTTTGCAACTTTTTCTGTTGCATTGTGTCTGAAGTCGCTTAAACTACCACCCGGCTTCGTTTTCGGTAGCAGTCTTGATATACCCTGTATGTATAGATTAGTGTTTAGTGTCTTAAGTAGGGAAAAATTTAAACATTTCGTAATTTCTGCCTAGTGTTCTAGATACACCAACTGCGTGAATAACTTTGTAATCCCATATAAATGTATAGGATTACAAAGTTACATTTGCAGTTAATGAATAATTGTACCCCTATATAATGGAATAATAGTTCTAGATAGGTATCACTACATAGTATAAAACAAAGTCGCTTTCTCTGTCTCCTTGTGTGCTTAAATCTTTAAAACAACGCAACGGATTTTGATGCGGTTTTTTTAGTAGATAGAGTGATTCAATAGAAAGGTTTACCTGTATAATAACATCCATTAAATAGTGGAGAAATACTGTTATATTTGAGGTTTCTAATGTGATGTCGTTAATTATCAATTTTTTTCCGCTTACATTGCAAACGCAGGCTAAACCCTACGAGATTTATCAAAATAATGTAGTAATTATTTGTACACATTGAAAAGGTCTACAGAAAACTCCGCGATGGTATATGTCCATCTCTTATGGATATCCCACAATAACAGTTTTTTGTCATTTACTTTTTACGAAAAATACAGCATTAATCCTTCTCCAATTAAAAAGCTTAAATACATTGTTGGTTTAATATAGATCTATATGGTCCTTTACAGCACGAGATTTAAATGAATATTTTCGAAGATATTACAGATTTAAAATTGCGGGACGTAGCGCTTGCGGCGGTACTGGCCGGCCAGGGCGGCAGTAGCGTGCCTGAGTAGAAAGGTTTATATGTATAATAATAATACGTACATATTTTTGTACAGAAATCTATTTGTACCCGGGCGAAGCTGGGCCGGGTCGCTAGTCTATAAAGGGTATATCAAGACTGCTACCGAAAACTAAGCCGGGTGGTAGTTTAAGCGATTTCAGACACAATGCAACAAAAAAAGTTGCAAAAAAAAGCGTCAATTTTTTTTTTAAATTTTTTTCCTATGACCGTATTTGTGGTATATATACTTATATAAATATATATAAGTATGTATATGTAAAATACTTATGTATGTGTATACAGGGTATATCAAGACTGCTACCGAAAACGAAGCCGGGTGGTAGTTTAAGCGACTTCAGACACAATGCAACAAAAAAAGTTGCAAAAAAAGCGACAATTTTTTTTGTTTTTTTTTTTCCTATGACCATATTTGGGTGGTAAATACATTTTTTCCTAAATAATAGTGTATACCGTTTTAATTATAAATAATCTAAGGTACAAAAGTGTTTAAATCATTATTTTAGCAAAAACTATGGATTTACCACCCAAAAATGACGATATTTAAAAAATTATAAAAAATATTTGTCGCGTTTCTTTGCGAAATTTTTAGTTGCAATGTGTTTGTATTCACTAAAACTACCACCCGGCTTCGTTTTCGGTAGCAGTCTTGAGATACCCGGTATAATATGTATGTATATGTGGTATGTATATATATATAATGTATTTATATGTTTTTTATGATTTTATTTGTCTCCATGCTTTCGTTATCTTTATTTTACACCCTATCTTTTTTCCTGCTCATATATCCATCCCATGGTTGTCTGGTAGAAATTGCCTTAGAGCGATAAGACCGCCATTTGTACTTTGTTGTTTTGTATTATCTCTAAACTGTTATTCCTTTTTATTGTGTACAATAAAGAATTAAATAAATAAATAAATAAACATTTGGGTGGTAAATGCATTTTTTTCCTAAAATAATAGTGTATACTCTTTTATTTATAAGTAATCTAAGGTATAAAAGCGTTTAAATTATTATTTTAGCAAAAGCTATGGATTTACCACCCAGAAATGACGATATTTAAAAAATCATAAAACATAATTGTCGCATTTCTTTGCGAAATTTTTAGTTGCATTGTGTTTGTACTCACTAAAACTACCACCCGACTTTGTTTTCGGTAGCAGTCTTGAGATACCTAGTATATAAAAGGCATAACAGGAGAGGGTATTGAGAGGGAAAGGGTGTATTCAGCCCATGAAACTGTACAAAATTCCTCTAGAAAGACATAACGAAGAAAAACTTGCAAATAAATAGACTAAATAGCTCCAAAATATCAATTACCATAAAAGAAAGAATACTAATAATCAAATCCGTGATATTTGTGATAAATTGACACCTACAAAAGTAAGAAAAAACCATAAGACTTTATGAAAAATTGTTGGTGATATTCTAGAAGTAAAAAGTACCGAAAAGAAAAAAAAGTAGGACTCTAAAAAAAGACGTGAGATCCCATCAAAAACATCCTGTAAAAAAATTCAGCCATCCAGCAGCATTATGTATGAATTGTACGATACATTATGGTTTCATGCGATGGCCAAGGCGATCCATTTATTTATAACGTAAAGAATTTTTAATATGTATATGATAATAGCTTACGTAATAACTTTATACAGAAGGTCCCTTACGCAAGGACTAAATAAATTAATCGACTTGGTATCGGTATATGCATGTAGCATCTCACAATTTTTTTAGGTAGAAACCCTGAGCTGCGAGACTTGGAATTTTTTTACAGGATGTTTTTGATGGGATTGTGTCTTCATCTGTCTATTGATAGAGGTGCTCCCGAAAGGTACTATTTTTCTAATGGTATTATACTGGATGGTTTTGAAAAATATCACAATATTATGATGGCCAGTTCATGACCAGACACAAAACAGTTCAAATGGCGGCCTCAACTATCAATTCTGACTTATTCAAATGAAGGAACCATTAGATATCGATTTAGATATCAATCGAATCAAAAGTAAAAAAGTTCATAATGGCGACCCTAATTTTCAATTCTGACTTTGAATTTAGTGAAACGGAATAATATGGTAAAAGGTTTTTCTATTTAATTCACTATTAATATATTTATTGGGCAAAACCCGATTAAAAGTTATAAGTAAATTCAATTGATAATAAAAGTTGGTGCGACCTTGGTGGGAATATCGCGTAGCCTTCATATTATAGGAGCTAGCAACAAGAAATATTGTGATATCAGATGAAAATATTTTTGATGAAAAATAATGATAATATATACTGAAAGAACAATACAACGAGAAATGAATTTATTTTAACCGAATTAATTCGATGACAATGATCGCAATTTCCATATCATAGGGATTACGTTGGATCCCTTATTTTCATATTTCTCGTATGTCGTGGATCTACATACATACATACATAAACTCACGCCTTTTTCCCAGAAGGGGTAGGCAGAGGTGCCAAGACCCACATTTCGCCATGTATGTTCGGTCCCACGATGTGATAGGTGGCGAGCCTATCGCCATATCGGGCCCAAATTCCTGACTCTGGGCTGATAATGAATAGAAAAATCCAATATCACTTTGCCCTACCCGGGATTCGAACCCGAGGCCTCACCTTTGTAACCGTACCTTAGTACAACTACGCCACTGAGGCAGTCTACAAGTCGTGGATCTACAAGCTCAGGTAATAGTTGAAAGTTGAAATTAATCGGCGAATTGTCAATTCAAGTGCGTGGTGGCCTAACTACTCTCAATTGTACTCTCGATTGTAGACGAGGCCCGTGCCCTGCAGTGGGACATATATGGGCTGACACAGACTTACCAATTCTGACCTTGAATTTAGTTTATGGAAATGAAGAGTCTCTCAGATATCGAATTACAAACCAATCAGAACAATAACAAAAAAATCAATAAAAATGCTGACCACATTTTTTTTCTGAGAATATTTTCATGTTTTCATGAACGAAGGTTCTTTCAAATATCGATTTGGAATCATTCGGATAAATAACAAAAAAACAAAAATTAAAATGAGCCGGACTCGAACCCGAGACTTCAGCGTCGTAATCATATTATGAGGCAAAAATGTATAAAATTTCACGGGAATAATAACAAAAAAATCAATGAAAATGCGGATCACATTCTTTTTTCTGAGAATATTTACATTTTTTTCGGAACGATGGTTCTTTCAAATATCGATTAGGAACATTTCGGATAAATAACAAAAAACAAAAATTAAAATGACCGGGACTCGAACCCGAGACTTCAGCGTCGTAATCATATTATGAGGCAAAATGAATAAAATTTCACGCGAACAATAACAAAAAAATCAATCAAAATGCGGACCACATGTTTTTTTTCTGAGAATATTTTAATTTTTTCGGAACGATGGTTCTTTCAAATATCGATTTAGAACCATTCGGATAAATAAAAAAAAACAAAAAGTAAAATGACCCGGTTTCGAACCCGAGACTTCAGCGTCGTAATTATATTACGAGGCAAAAATGTATAAAATGTTACGCTCCCTTCGACTAATTTCGTTGAGCGCTTATACGTAAGTCAATGACCTTTCTCTTTTATTTTGGTAACTTAGCTAGTTAAAAATGAACTTAAAAATTAATATATACTGCTATTTATTTTTTAAATATATGTAAAAAAATTAAAATGTACAAACAAAAAAGAGTACCACCTAAAATAATAAGAATTACGTAAATTTGAAATTACGTAAAAAAATAATCGGCGGGCTAGAATTTCGAAACGTCGAGCGCAGATCCGTCGTCCACCAAGGCCCGCGGCCGTCTGACGGGAACGCCCCCAATGAGATAGCTTATATGGCCGTAACGTACAAGAATGGGATAGGATGGCCCATGCGCTTCTCAAAATAAAACAACATAAGCGCCAAACCATATTTTATTTTATTGTCATCGTACTATTTACTTTTTTCTTGATTTTTTCTCGCGAAAAAATAATATTTAAAAATATGTTTATGTTAAATTAATCTTGAGTTTCTACACGGGGTAAGTTAGGAGTTCTGAGTTCTTAAAAACTTAACAGCTGCTACTTTGGACTGTATTTTTGTTAAGGCAAAGTGGCGTAATCATGTATTTTGATTCATAAAATTGTTAATTATATCATCAATTAAAACATATCTGAAAATGGACTACCTAATCTTAGTAATTTATGATATGTAGGCTTTTAAAAAAGCCAAATTTTTCGAGGTATCCCCTTAATTAATATATTAATAGTTTGATCAGTGGCGCTTTACACCTGAAGTCTCAGGCTGTAAAAGTCTTTATCAGAGGTTATTTACATCTTTAGTCCATTAATTTGTTGAGTGAACAAAAATACGTCCACCTCCTCCTATTATTTACTTAATGTTTAATTTCGTTGCGGGTTAAAGACAAGTCAGACATTTCTGAAGACTCGCTGAGCTTCAATGGTGTTATTAAAATGCGTGCCACTGTTGATCCTGGCTTACAGGAGTTGCAGTGGCGGGTGTGGGGGCGGGACAGTCTCCATAAGTTGCAACTAGACGCGACGACGTTAAGGGTAGGGCTTGGCAGAAGAACACAACCGAATCTAACCTGAACGTTTTAGGATAAATTTTCAGAAAAAGGAGAAAGAAAAAAGATGGAGTGGTATAGTTCGCGTCACGTAAAAAGAACGCTGTAAAAATGTGGAGGGGGTGTGTTTGCGCAGAATAACTCGCGCGCGAAAGTACTAGGCCCCCTTTTTTTTAACTAGTCTTGGCTTTGTATATTGTTTATTGGAAGGTACATTGAAAAATAGATATAGTATCATGTAAAAGAATTAAAAACATAAATCGCCTATTGCGCAGCTTTACCACCAGCGTTCTTTTTACGTGACGCGAACTATAACTAAGAATGGAAGAATTTTTGAAGAGCAGGCGGCCAATGTATTTGTAGCAGATTTGTTATTCTTGATTTGTTTTTTATTTGTTATTTTGTTATTATATGTTTTTTCTCCAAAAGGAAGAAAGCTAGTAAGCTCCCCTTTCGGTACCTTAGAGGAGACTGAAAGGGTTATGTTGATTTATTATGCCCAACACGAGCTAGAAGACATATTTATTATGAAGTTCTACTTTAACAAGTACTTAACCTAAAATACCTTTATTAAAAACAATAGTTAATATCGAGAAAACCTAAAACATGAGCATGTTTACAAATAAAACTATTGTGATTAGTTTCTGGCCCGTCGAGCCAGAAACCGAGGGTGATCGGATCAGACGCGTCACCGACCGTGTTTCTCGACATGAGTGACGGCGCACCTCGATGCACCGCCGCCATCTTGTATTATCCGCCATTTTGTGTTGGCTTTGTTTGCATTCATTGTGTTACGGATACTTTAATTTTATTTACTTGATCCTACAACGAAGCATATGCAATTCTTGATTAATATAACAAGGTTTACATTTCTTGGCTTCTTCAGTTGCAGAAGATTTCATTGTACCGAGGTATATTTAAAGTTAAACATGGGTTGGCAAAGAATATTAATTAGAAACAAACAAACATAAAATAGATGTGACGCGTATTTTCTAGAGATGTAGTATAACTTTCCAAGTAGCATAAATCAATGTTCGTTTTGCAACGCAACGACATAAGAGTAGGTATAAACAGTTAACAACTTTATTATATTATGCAATTTGACAATTTGTTGCTGATCGATGTCTACACCTGGAAGATATGAGAAAAGCTATGGGTGAATGTATGTACGTAATAGAACCGTGAGAGAGAATTTCCAGCCCACATATCCATCACTGCAACTCCTGTCAGCCAGGATCAAAAGTGGCACACAAAGAATTGTCATCGAGCTCCTTAGCTCGGCGAGTCTCTCAGGTAGCCGTACCGTAAGAATGAGAATGAATTGTTGTTTCTGCTTTAGCTTTAATACATAAAGAGCAATATGAGCATAAAGAGCAATATGACCGGGATATAAATCGAAAAGCGCGGTCGTTTTCCTTACCTCGTATAATGTACTCTTATTTGAATCACAATTTGTGTATGACATGGAGCCTTTGTACAATAAACGGACGCTCTTAGGACAATATAGGGATTCCCTTGATCTCTAGGGAGCTTTAAAATGTAATATCTCAAACTGGTTACAGAAGCGTGTAACTGACCCTCCGATCATAATAACGAATATGTGTACAATGCGCGTGAAAACAACATGATAAATACAAGATAACTATATTATGTTTTTTTGCTCTTGACTGAAAACTTGTCTTTTTGTACTCTGGAAACTAGTTAGGTACTAGCGTTATTTTACGAATATTGTGTAAAAAAAATTCTCAATTATAAGAATCAAGATTAATCAATCGTCTTTACAAATTCAACGACCGCTCTGTCAAGGGTACTTAACTTACAAGAATACGTCTACTGGTGGTAGGTCTCTCAAATGCGAGAGGCTGTCTGGGTGGACACTATCGCAACGTCTAATAGCAGTGGATACACAATTGTGTTTCTGTTTTAAGGATATTGTAGCTAGAGTAACTATTGGATATATTGAGTCTTATGTCTTATGTGGTGAGCTCAGTGCAATGCTTTTTAATTCAAGGTATTGTTGGGTTCTGCTATTGTATGTATATGCTATTGTATATATAACTCACCATTAAGGGCAATAAAAAAAGTGCCTAGTAATGATTGAAGTAATGGAATCGGAATTGTTTTGAGATTGTGTGCCCTCAGAAGTAGCCCATTTTATGGTAAGTAACAACAAGCCGCAAGACATTTAAAACTCTTAGATCGTACAACGTTATAATTGTTTAATGTATTCATCTTATGACATTTCAAAATAACAGGCGAACGGGAAGGAAAAAATAACGGAAGAAGGAAAGTAGTAGCTTTTATAGGGCTTCCATCAACAACGCCATCGCTTCACGTGTAATCCATGACGTACTTACTTACACTTAGAAAGTAAGAGTCGGCGTCGTGGAAGATATCATCATGACGCACAATTGATTTATCACTAACTAACAGGCCTTAGCCTTGCTTATACAATTTTAGAACTTATATTAGTTATCGAATATTCATTTGGGTGAAAAAGACAAAACCTTCTATAATTTAAATATAATTGATATGGTATTTTTGGAGACGAATCCTCACTAATCGATTAAAAATGTGGACATAGCATTTTTTTTAAATAAATTGTATTAGCGTATGGAACTAAAGAGCTTCACATACAAAGAGTATGTGACTCGCGAGCCGCAGGTTGTTAACCCCTGACCTAGGATATTATTTATTTATTTACTCTTTATTTATTTTACTCTTAATTGTAAATCTCAAGTTACATATTGATACAAATAAAGAAGAATGCCCATTTTGCTATGAAACTTAGTATCGGTGTGAAGATTGTCCCTCGATGAAACCTACTTTTTGTGTAGGGAAAAATATATATTTTCAATAAATATAAACATAATTTAGATCCAGGCCCGGAGTTCTTGGAGAACTCTAGCGACTCTAGCTGTCAGCCTGGTCCCGCCTGGGTGCAAATACAATTTTCAAAATGGCGGCCAAAATGTTAAATTCCGACTATCCATGTAGAATATCGACCAATCCGAGCACGAAAGGCGAACAAAGTTTCATCGTATTTGCTTCCCTCCTATAGGCCATAGAGTGATGATATAAAGCCTATTGCATTTCTCGATAAATGACCTATCCAACACACATAGAATTTTTCAGTTCGAAAAAGTAATTCCTGAGATTAGAGGTAACAAACAATCAAACGACCAAACTCGTCAGCTTTATACCGGGTATCTCAAGACTGCTACCGAAAACGAAGCCGGGTGGTAGTTTTAGTGAGTACAAATACAATGCAATTAAAAATTTCACCTAGAAACGCGACAAATTTTTTTTATGATTTTTTAAATATCGTCATTTTTGGGTGGTAAATCCATAGTTTTTGCTAAAATAATAATTTAAACTCTTTTATACCTTAGAGTATTTATAATTAAAAGGGTATATACTATTATTTTAGGAAAAAAATGTATTTATCACCCAAATATAGGAATAAAATAAGGCCATAGGAAAAAAATAACAAAAAAAAAAATTGTCGCTTTTTTTTTGCAACTTTTTCTGTTGCATTGTGTCTGAAGTCGCTTAAACTACCACCCGGCTTCGTTTTCGGTAGCAGTCTTGATATACCCTGTATATCGGTATAGGTTTACGAGTATAAAGGCATTTATACCTTACATTTTAATACCTTCTAATCTCGAGTGCGACTGCTCTACGACCTTTGTATATTGGTCACGGAAGAGAACACAAATATGCTACATACATGCTTTAGGTACTATATATAATGTAAACAGTCGGCCTTATTTACAGACTGTTCATAAATCTATTTTAGCAGTCGAATGTGTTCTTCGCTCAAATTGATTGTCGTTTGTAATGAATCGCGAGACGAGCATGTCGTTCGCCTGATGGTAGGCAATACGACCGCTTATGAACAGTAGCAAAACTAAACAACACCTTGAACACAAAGCAATGCTTGGCATTCTACTGTGTAAAGTGCTCACTATCCTGAGACCTAAGATGTTAACTCTCTATATGTCCAGTAGTTACGCTGGCCACAATGTCCTTCAATCCGAAACACAACAGTGCATTTTCACTGCTGTTTCTGAATTCAATTGTTGTTCGTAAGGGTCAAAAGAAAGTCAAAACAATTATACGCTAACTATAATAGGATAGGCATACAAACCGTCTATGAAAATGACTGTAAGTATTTAAAATATGTGGTAAATACATTCAATAGTCGTAAAAATACACTCTATATGGACTACATGGCCTAACCACTCTTAAAAATACTCTCGATTGTAGAGTAGGCCCGTGCCATGCAGTGGGATGTATATGGGCTGATACAGATTAAATACACTCGACGAACATACGCACATGACACATTTTCTCAAAAGAAGTACCACGCTGTTGTCAGTCTGACTAAGCATGAATGGGCGGGCTCATCCGGAGCAATAGCACTGTCTCATGGGAGGTTCAATTGAAGCGACAGTTTTGCTGTCGCGTTACATTCGGCGAATAAGATTGCCATATGCTCAAAACCCTCCCCCCTTTACCCATCTTTCTTCCTTCCCATGACCTACCTAATTTTATTGTTCTGAAAACAAATCTATGATGCATCGTGGATGTTCGTGGGCGGCAGTAATCAGGCCCACAAATATTTGTTTCGGGTTAGGGTGTCTGTAAGACTGAAAAGTTTCTCGTAGTTCCTCATACCCATGATTTAAGACTCGATCTTAATGTGGAGTCAGGGCTACGTATGTGACTGTTGGGTGTATTTAAGTATTTATTTATTATATCTGAAATTAAGCAAATATTTTCGGTCTTACAGACCCATAATTGGATGTTTGTAGATCTCACAAACTAATCCTGGTACGGAAATCGAGCCCGCGGCCTCTGAAACAACAATTCAACCAAACGCTCCAACAAGTATGTTTAATCCATCATGATTGCAATATTATAACAAAGAAATAAGTCAGTTTCATTTTAACCCCCGACCGTATGTGCCCTTCATCCTAAACGTGACAATGGCCACGTGATCCTGGTCTGTGACGTCAATGCCATGGCGGCACGGGTTCTGTGGGGTTACTCTATAAAAACGACACGAACTTCGAATGTTCGTATGTTCGACGTCCGGAGCAAGATATAAGATTTCCACTTCCTAAAATCAATACTATTCTCTATTATATTTATAATTTTCTGTCTTTATAATTGTCTATAGTTGCGATATACGATATAGGAATCCATTATATAAGTATCTAAACACATTAGGGAAGTTTTACGTACGGCGTCCGAACATTCGAATTCATTATCGTTTTATAGAGTAAACCCCCTGTGCGCAATCCCTTAGAACTGGGTCCGCACGATTGATATTACCAGTGACAATATGTATTTTTATTGTATTGTATCAGCCCATATACGTCCCACTGCAGGGCACGGGCCTCCTCTACAATCGAAAGTACGATTGAGAGTGGTTAGGCCATATAGTCCACCACGCTGGCCTAGTGCGAGTTGGCGGACTTACATACCATAGAAATTCTTATAAATCGCTATGGTGTGCAGGTTTCCTCACGATGTTTTCCTTCACCGTTAATATGTACCAAGAAAATAATAAATTAGACAGCCTCCGTGGCCGATTGGTTAAACATCGGCTGTGTAACGAGTGGCCGTGGCTGGGTTCGATCTCAGCACCGGAACAAACATTTGTGTGAACCACAGGTATTTGTTTCGGGTCTGGGTGTTTGTGAGACCAAAAAGTCTCTATCTAGTTCTTGATACCCACGAAACAAGACTCGACCTTAGTGTGGGGTCAGGACTATGTACTATGTATGTGACTGTTAGGTGTATTTATTTATTTAATAAAATGTTATCCTCAAATATTCAACCACGAGGAATAGTCAATTTTGATAAAACTGAAACTACACACTTACTTGGCTTTTGGAATAATATTCTGGTATTTTTAGAACATTTTGGGATTCAGTTGATATTGACGTATGGTATTTAATTCCAACCCCTATGTTACTTAGTAACCCAGGTAACATTGTATAAAGTGTGAAAAAAACAACAGCCTGGTTGGTTTTGTTAAAAATTGCGAATTAAGTATTCACACGAGTCTTTTGACGGCTTAGGTAAGTTCCCGAACCGAGCTAAAGTTCAATTAAGTGGCATAAATACTCCTTATTCAATACGGAGTATAACTTAATAACAATAATATTTATCTATCAAAACTTTTTATATCACAAGTTTCGTTATCGTTCTTTCGTTTTCTTTGTTTTGGGTTATAATTATTGTTCAATAATATATGTATCATATTAGGTGTGATGCTTATATGATTGTGACCTGTTTTGTGTTTCACTACATAGTATAAAACAAAGTCGCTTTCTCTGTCGCTATGTCCCTTTGTATGCTTAAATCTTTAAAACTACGCAACGGATTTTGATGCGGTTTTTTGACGTGACAACGTCTTAAATTAGGTTGCGGCTGGGAGTCACTTATGAAAAAGTGTAACGCCCGGTAACGTAACGGTGCGCGCGCAGCACTAGAGAATTATTTTTCAGTTTCACCCACTTTTTCCAAAATTGTCCCATTGTGCCCCCTGCCTTCCCCCACCCTTATTCCGAAATAGTGCCTATTAGCCTCCCCACGAAACCTACCCCCCCCCCCTCCCCTACCCCCACCCCGAAAATTTACCTCACCCCCCAATCCTATCTCGGCCAACATAGGTCGTAGACCCACCGAGTTTGGTATCCTCGGAACCGTCTTGGTGAGGGCTACAAATTGACCCCGCCAGAAATCCCAAATTACGCAAAAAATTACCCCCCCCAAAAAAAAATATTTTACCTCCAAAAAATTAATTTAAGTTAGCCTCCCCACGAAACCTTCCTCCCCCCCCCCTCCCTTACCCCCACCCCGAAAATTTACCTCACCCCCCCCCCAATCCTATCTCGGCCAATATAGATCGTAGACCCACCGAGTTTGGTATCTTTGGAACCGGCTCGGTGAGCTCTACAGATTGGCCCCAACCAAATCCCCAAATTCCTCCCTCTCTCCCCTAAAATATTTGTCCAGGCATAACTCCGTCATTTCTTAAAGTAAACCCCCCGTGTTTGGAGTCAGAGGAATCGTCTTGACGAGCTCGACAATCGAGAGCAGGCAAAATACGATTTTTCTTATTGACGTGACAACGTCTTAAATTAGGTTGCGGCTGGGAGTCACTTATGAAAAAGTGTAACGCCCGGTAACGTAACGGTGCGCGCGCAGCACTAGAGAATTAGGCGCATTGAATCGGCGCATGCTTGTGTCTCTGTCTTTGTCTTTCTCGAACGTTCTTGGCGTTGGAAAAACAAGAAAGCGTCACAATACAAGTTCACACGTGTGGTTAAAGTATCGTCAGCTGTGTCTGTAGTGAAAATATGGAGTGCTTAGATTCGTCATTACATGTACAATGTTTTAGTAAACAAAATATATTTCTATAGTTAAAATTTGTGCAATTCTTATTTTCATTCAATTCCTTGTTCCTATTGTGCAATTTAATTATATTCATATCAATAAATATTCTACCGAGAAAAAGACGTTGTCACGTAAAATCTTCGCCCGTAAAACCGACTTTACAGGCAACCATTTTTTTAATAAATACAGTGATTCAAGAGGAAGGTTTATATGTATAATACGTACATATTATTGTACAGAAATCTACTTGTACCCGGGCGAAGTTGGGCCGGACCGCTAGTAATGAATAAAAAAAAATTGGAAGTTTGCATAATTGTAATTAGACTAATATTCACAATAGCCCGCGCCAACTAGATCTACGGTTCAGTGACACGAAATGACACCATTATTACAAATAATTAATTAAGCAAATAGCAAAATAATGGTTTACCACCACGGTTCTATATCTTCATTGTACTTAGATATAGTGTAACAGGGCGTGGTAGCCTGTTGCTAATGGCCCAGATGCGGCTGCCAATATTTTCACAATGGACGCGGTATCAAATCCCAGGGAATACATTTGACTTATCGGCTTCATGTATTTATTAATTGTCAGTACTTTAATGATGAAGAAAAACATCTCGAGGAAACCTGGATAAGACAGCGTTTTTTAAAATTTCTGTGGTATATAAAGTCTGCTAAACCGCACTAGGCCAGCGTTTTTTTTAATGATTGCAAGGTTTCGGCAAACGACCAAACAGGTCCCCTGATGGTACCTGTTATCTGCCGCCCATGTACATCCACAAGCTTGGATCATACATGTGATACCGGCCCATAAAATCTGAACGAAAAAGGGCGAGAATTAGAAAAGGGTATGGGGCAGCAGGCAACCTTACACACCGTACCAAACGCAGCAGAGATTTCGCTTCATGTCGATTTCCTATGAGACAGTGGTACCACCCCGGACGAACTTAAAAAGGTCTGTAAAACTTAAGGTAGCACTCGAAATATAATAATTATTATAAGACCCAACAGTCACATTCATAGTCCTGATCCTACACTAAGATCGAGTCTTGTGTCGCGGGTATCAGGAAATACGAGAGACTTCGGTCTCACAAACACCCAGCCCTCAAAAAAATATTTATTTGTGGGCCACACAAAAATTGTTCTCGGTGCGAGGAGCGCTGCGCCACGGAGGCTATCAAAAATGCAATAGGTATATTATAACTATTCATTAAAATGCCCATAAAATGACAATGATTTCCTAGGGATTTTAACCCACTTTTTGTATTCCAATAGAGGAGAATTTAAGTACACGTTATTTTTATTGCCATTTTTACTGAAGTCTGAACTGTATACATAATACATTTTGCAGCGCAATTTTGTGAAACGGTATGTGGCGATAAAACATATTACACGTAAATCACAATGGCAGACATTTAAGTAATAGTTTAAAGTATCCACATTACTTTCACCCACCGAAATTGTGGTCTTAGATCCAAATGAAAGTTTTGCGATTATTATGTGGTCATATAATGCTTCAGGCATTACACATACGCGCTGCCGTTTATAATGTGCGTATAGTTTTATATTTGATACGTTTAACCATTTTCCAAATATTATAGAAAGTATATAATATAGAGTTTTGAGCATTATGGCTGGATCAAGGAATATTGTTTGAATAGTGACCCGAACGGCTCCTCCCGGGTGCGCAGATGCTTTTGAAGTCCATTCCACATCACATCATTTGTACATGTTACTGGCCGGTATTAAAAATGCCGTGGTGTTTAAAACAGTACGTTCTAAATTCAAATTTTCGTTTAATCCTCGTTTTTACAGAAAACCACTTTTTATCCTACATTTTTGGTGCGAAGTTCCAAAAGATAATATCGGTTTTCATAACTTTTAATCAATTTTTATGAATTTATTTCATATTCTTAATTGTCAAAGCTTCATTTATTGCTGTTTAGCTGTCTCAATAATGTTAGAGAAAGTGGTAAAAGCTACCAAAATTATTTCGCTGCTTGAAGAGGGTTGCAGCCAATGCTTCGTGGCTCAGAGGCTAAGTGTGAGTCGCTCGACGATTCAAAGGACCTGGCAGCGGTATCAAGACACCGGTTCCGTTGAGAGAAGGCCTGGTTCTGGAAGAAAACCATGTACCCAACCACGGGATGATCGTTTTCTTGTGAGTCGCGCATTGAGAAATCGCAAGTCTTCGTATGTGGACCTTAAGAACAACCTCGAAGAAGTAAGAAATGTGCATATTAGTCTATGGACGGTCAGGAAGAGGCTTCTCGCGACTAATATACGCAGTCATCGCCCGGCCCGCGGCCCTAAGTTACTCCGTGAGCACAGAGTTGCCAGGCTTAGGTGTGCTCGAAATTGTGAGTCATGGACTCAAGAAGACTGGAATAGGGTATTGTTCTCCGATGAAGCCAGGATAGCTCTGTTCGGTGAAGATCGACGTCGGCGAGTGCTACGAAGACGATGAGAACGCTTTGCAGAGGCTTGTTTTGAAGAAATCACACCTTATGGTGGGGGCTCTGTTATGTTTTGGGCAGAAATAAATTCAATGGATCGTACAGAGTTAGTCTTCATTGAAAACGGCTCACTGACTGGACATCGATACATAACGGAAGTTCTAATTCCTCATGCACAACCCGCATTGGCTGCTATAGGCGAAGACTCAATTTTTATGGACGACAACGCTCGCGCCCACCTGTCTGGCGATGTGGAAGCTTATGTGCAAGAGGTCGGCATTCGTCGTTTGGATTGGCCAGCTCGAAGTCCCGACCTCAATCCTATAGAGCATGTCTGGGACGTTCTGAAACGACGCGTGAGATCAGGACAACCGGCTCCGCAGACCATCAGAGAGCTGAAGAATGTGATTACCGCGGAGTGAGAACGTATTCCGCAAGCAAGTATCCGGGATATTCTCGCTAGCATACCCAGACGAATTCAAGCTGTGATTTCAGCTAGAGGGGGTCACACTCGATACTAAACATTTATCTGCTTTTACTTTATTAAAGAAAAAACAAACAAAAACCTTTGATAACTTTTACTTCACGAGCATATGCACTACTAGCGAGCATACACTACTAGTGAACTTCAGCATTAAAACCCATAAATTTTATCAAAATTTTATGATAATACTGACGAAAACGATTATTTGGTTATTAATTTACAAAATTGTGAAAGTAAAACTACCTATAATTATCAAACAAACCAATAGTAACATTTGAAATGGTTCATTGCTTAGGTGCCCGTTTTTTTGCAAATGAGTTTATATAGAGGGAGCGCTGGTACTTCAAAAACGTAGATAAAAATTGTGGTGCCGGGGCCACCTTTTTCTTCCCCACTTCCAGTATGAATTGTGACAGCTTGGAATACGCATGACTTACATGAAAAAGAAAAATCAAAAAATGTAGTTTAGCGCCATCGAATACCTTCCAAATTTATTTTAGGGGTTAATTATTAACTGTATATTCGTTTATCATCGACAATATAACCACTTTCTTATTAATTAACAAGAAATAATTTATAGAGCCACAAAGTTATCTGGCCCGGTGGCCAAAACTGGAAACAAAAACGTCATTTGAAATTGTCAATCTAGCTGCCAGTCGCTGACATATCCGCCATTGGTTGTTTACTCAATGTATTTATTTTTCCTGCATTATTTAAAACTAGTGAAAAATGCCGAAAGCTTTAAAAATTGATGCTAGGGACGTTATACTTCAGGTATTAAATTTTACGTAGGATGAAAAGCGTCTTCCGACATCAATAATACCCTTCGAAAAATTGTATTAACGCGCAGCTGCCACCAAAGGTTTGTGTTGTCAGCTTTATAAAATAAATTCCACGAAAACAGAATTATGTACGTACTAGTAGAATATAATATGTAAGTACATATCATAAACTAAAATGTATCTTACTCGTCTCACTTTACGTTACGTGCGTGGTGGCCTGTTGGTAAATGGACCAGACGCGGCAGCCAACTCGTTCACGCTGGTTGCGAGTTGGAATCTCAGGTCACACTTCTGACTTTTCGGAGCCATGCTTGTATTGATAAAAACCCGCTATAATGGTGAAGGAAAACATCGTGAGGAAACCTGCATACCATAGCGATTTATTAGAATTTCTATGGTATGTAAGTCCACCAACCCGCATGAGGCCAGCGTGGTGGGCTATATGGCCTTTGATATGGCCTAACCCCCCGCAATCGTACTCTCGATTGTGGAGAATACAGATACACTTTTTTAAGGGTTTTGGGGAGCGATTTGTTTGAAATCGTGTGAAGGAAAAATAATATGCAGATGAAACTGGTCATTTTCTCGACACTATTGATCGGATTGAAAAATCTTACTTTACCCCATTTATTGCAATATCTATTTATAATGGCAACACCAAATTCGATTACAGCGACTCTCTCACCGGGTCAGATAATTTTGTGGCTCTATAAATAATTTTACAGAAAAACATTCATATTTTTGAATAGGCTATTTGACTAGTTTCTGGAAACCGTACCACATTATGAAGCGGGGTCTATAGACCTTACAAATAAAGGTTATTTTTAATTACTATATCTATATCATTTAAAAATAAGTTTTCAAAATACACTGAATAATTACACTGTCAAAACACTCTGTCTGACAATGTGGCGTTCAGTTCGTAAACATCCGTTCCACAGATTCGTTTGCATATATCACTCATTCTTAAATCATCCATAGATCAATCAATCAGTCAATTGTCCGAATGAGTTTTTGCATTGAGGTATTACAAAGTGCTCGCTTAGCTATTATAGATCAAGTCGGCATTGCTGCAGATAAGATACGTCATATATTTGTTACATTTGTTACCTAATGTTTCAGAATAAAGTAAAACGAAAAAATAAAAGCCCAATATAATCATACATTTTTAATAACTTATAAAGCTACATTATTATATAGATTTTAAAAACAACAAAACCTATAATAGGCTATTTGACTGTATATAAATATTGACTTATTTGTTTCCATCCGTGTAGGTAATTTAATTTTAAAACATTTTTCATTATCATACATTAAAAATATTGTATATTTTGGCTAAAACCACAATTATAATTAAATTTATTTTGAGTTCGCGCCACGTGATCGTAAACGATTTTGATTGGCTATGACGTCATGCATTTGTCAGACAGAGCGTTTTGACAGTGTAATTATTAAGTGTATTTTGTAAATTTATTTTTAAATGATATATCATAGATATAATAATTAAAAATAACCTTTTTTGTAAGTTCTATAGACCTCACTTCATAATGTGGTATGGTTTCCAGAAACTAGTCAAATAGCCTATTGAGTTATCCTACTAAAATATACTTTTGTATTAAAAATATGGATAGTGAAAAAATATATTTACAATACCCAATGTATATGATAATAATTATATTAAATAAAGTAAATAAACGAAATGTTCAATATTTACCTATTTGTCCGTAACATTAATCTTATTCTATAATTTTGTTAAAATATGACATTTGTCAAAACGGCTTTGGTACAAAATCTAATTTATTAATATTTTTGCTACTCTATTCAAATTATCGTTAATTTACGTATGGAATTAAATTCTATATTTTTTTTCAAGTGAACTGGAATGGTTTTTACATGTCTTCAGTTGGGAGTACGGTATTTTTAAAGCAATTAGAATAAATAGCATAAATGACAACTGTCAGAGCCGACTGTCAGCGTAAGGGTACACGTACCCTTGCAAATGTTCCAAATTATTTGGTCTAGATGTCCCCTCCAGTTGTATGCCTCAATGAGTTTTTGTCAAAAAAAATTAGAATTATTTTTCTTTCTTCACATTTTATTACATTGGACATAATAATATTATTAATTCAGGGGTATTAATGTCAAATAACGCGTTTTAAAGGTATTTTTAATATTTTATTTGCATTTATGCCGTTATCAATCCCATTCATTTCCTGTACGTGAGTAGTTCATAATAATGCATGACGTCATAGCCAATCAAAATCGTTTACGATCACGTGGCGCGAACTCAAAATAAATTAAATTGTAATTGTGTTTTTTAGCCAATATATACAATATTTTTAATGTATGATAATGAAATATGTTTTAAAATTAAATTATCTACACGGATGGAAACAAATAAGTCAATATTTTTTATACAGTCAAATAGCCTATTTTCGAACGCCTTTTTATTCAATGTTGCAAGTAATTAAATTGTTGAAATTCCGAAAATGTTCCGTAATAACTTTTAGGTAAAAAATATAAAATATTTGAATTTGGAGCGAAATAAATATTAATAAGCCAAGGATGAGTTTTATTTTTCATTTATTATTAATAATTTGTATTATGATAGCTAAAAACAATGTAACGTGAATATGTTAATTTCCGTTTATTTATTTATTTATATATTTTTCGTGGAAAAGTCATTTATCGGTAACATTAATATAGTAGTGCTACCAACATTACGAACAAGAAAATATCTACGTTTTTGAAGTTGCAAATCATATTGCAAATGTATGACAGCGCTCCCTCTATATACAAATACTCTAAGGTTACAATAAATAATCATCATTTTACATGCTAATAAAATATTTTAGCAACTTACTTAGTGTGGTAATTGCTATCCCCTATACTCGGAAATGGAATCAGAGATCAAAAATGTAAACAAAAGTGTTACCACTACAATAAAATAATTTGTCATGGTAGTTTCTTCACAACCGTTAAAAAAATAGGTTGGAATTATTCTCATTCGTTAAATAACTATAAAACAAAGCTAAATAAAATCTTTGGTATAATATTTACATAAACTACAATTTCAACTTCTTTTTTATGTATGTGAAAAAATGGTACGAAAATATTTTATGCTACGGGTACTATGCAGAAATTAGTAACCTTAGGCCACTGAAATAAAACTTTTTTTAAATTTAGTCTCCTTAACTACAAATACGTTGCTTTGACGCCCGCGACACTTCCCTTTAGTTCTTTTAATTGCTTAACTTGATGAATGTGCATCACGTGATAAAGTTAAGTCGTCGTGGTGTTGGTTTCACGTTTTCTGATAAGTTTTTGTTCTATTTTGTACCTAAGATTTCTGGCGCTCGTGTTCGTAGACGAACGCACTATGGTCTTTGAAAATCACTGTGAGTTAAACCCATTAGAATTAGTTTGGGCCCAAGTCAAGGGTCACGTCGACAGGCATAATAAAACATTCAAAATGTTCAAAATTCAAAAATAAATATAAATAAAAAATACATAGTACTCGCAACATTTGAATCTATTCACTAATCAAATTATACTCAATATGTTTTTGAGAAAATGTTTCATAACCCTGAAATGTCACTTTTACAATAATAAATAAATAATAAATAACACCCAACAGTCACATACATAGTCCTGACCCCACACTAAGATCGAGTCTTGTGTCGTGGGTATCAGGAACTACGAGAGACTTTTCGGTCTCACAAACACCCAGACCCGGAAGAAATATTTGTGGGCCGCACAAATATTTCTCTCGGTGCGGGGATCGAACCCGCGGCCTCTCGTTTCACAGGCGGCATCTAACCAACTGCGCCACGGAGGCTGTCAAGACAATGACATTTGTTTGTTTACATTTTTGATCTCGGATTCGATTTCAGAGTATAGGTGTGGATCACAGATCACTCCCAATCAAGAAGCTTATACCCAAATGAAAATGACTTTTTGTTCATTCATTGTCACTCGAAAGAAAAGGATAGCAATCAGTCGCAACGTGATTCGAGGTCATTGAGTTACACAACTGGAGGGGACATCAAGACCAAATAGTTTGGAACATTCGCAAGAGTACATGTACCGTTAGGCTGTCAGTCGTCCCTGACGTTACAGCGAAGACGGACCTAATTAGGTGTAAATATAATTGGGCCATAAATGCCGTATTGCGTGCTAAAAACGTGCAAAAACCATTCCAGAATAATAAGAAGAAAAGATGGAGTCTCATTCCATAGGTAAATCAACCATATTTGAAATAAAGAAGCACGAAATTAAATTTAAGAAATTATTTACCGGAGTCGAATTGACAACCGCCATTTTTGAATGAAATTATAAATTAATAATAATGTAGTGACAGATAGGTAAAAATTGAATTTTTCGTATAGGGATAGTGGATATTGTACGTGATGATAGATGAATATAGTAGGGTGTGAGTAGGGTCCCATTGCTGTTGTATTGCTCACAATTTGAGATAGTTACATAAAGTAAGTGTGTTACACGAGAATTATTGATATAACTGTCTAATAATGAACGAATTATTGCTTAGTTTATTTATTTCTATCAAAGTTTTGCTATGAGGTCATAATTAGACACTACAATAGTAATATATGCGGTTATAGTGTTCAAATAAAGTCACTTAGTTATTTTTGTAAATAAATTTATTTTACACTAGATAAGACGTTCTTTGTAACAAACGTGTCCCACCCAAGTGCGGTGCAATGCACCGCACACGAATCAGTCTGCCGCGTGACGGCCGCGCAATAGTACGCCTCTTTGTTTATATTTATAAGTAATTTATTTTGACTTTTCCCCGTCAAACCGACAGCGAAATTTTCTGAAGTTACAATATAATTAAAGAATACAACATAAGTGATATAATATTGCAAAATAATGCCGATAATACAGATCTTTTATTTATTAATGGATTAAATATATTTTAGAGCTCGTTAAAATACAAGGTGAGCTCCTTAATCGTCTATCTCATTTCCGCGCATAAAAATTGCCCGTCGAGTGAGAGAGACGAACTATATAAGATATAGATTATTCAAGGGACATTCATATCAGAGGACCAAATAGGCATATAAACTATTCGAATACATTACAAATACTAATATGTTGGAAGAATGTAGTTGTAAATTGATTTCAGTATTTTATTTTAATCATTATGTTGTTAATTAATAACTCAAAATATGTGTGTTGTATGTATGTTTTGAAACAGTGGATAGTATTTAGACCCCATTTCTTAATATGAATTACTTACAGCCGTTCTCTATAATCTATCTATCTTTAACTAGAGATTTCATTCGATATTTCGATACAGTTTATGTTTCAGTTAACAAAGATATAGAGATATAAATATGGTGCACATTTTTAAAGATAGCTAGTTAAGACAAACCTATATTTCAATCTTAGTTTATTGAAGTGTACAATTGTACCGACATAGTAATGGTATCTTTTTTAACCTCTTGTTAAAGATAGATAGGATATAGAGAACGGCCGTTAATGGACTATTCGAACCCATTGTTATTGAAGACTTATATGATTTAAAATTGTTTTATATTCTTACGCGTCGGTTACGAAAAAAGGAGATCTCTATAATATTTTTCCAGAATTATGGGAATGGATATAAGTGGCTACCATGAGAACATACCTATATTTGTTCAATTCATTTTCGATGCGAAGATTTCAGATATGCCAAATGCGGTAGTCATTTTTGTAAACTTCTGGTGTACCATTCCTTTTGTCTATTAGTCTCGAAAAAAGTTTATCAGCTTGTTAAAAATTCATAAATGTTATTATGATAAATGTCAGACTGATTGTACACTAATTGACTGCTTGACAGACTTGTACACTTGTAAGAGTATTTAATTTTATTTAAATCATTTCCATGAATTATTCACGTAAATAAAAAAAAACATTACAAATATATTATTGCTATGACGGTATTTATACTAAGGCAGTATCTTAGGCAAAGCTATTATTGACATGAACTGTCTAATAATCTTTGATCATAATTTTTAGTATTCAAGTAAACGTAGTAGATGTCGCTACTGAGCTTTTGACAAATACGGGACAAATAGTTTCTATGACGCGCCTCGTCTATCGGTAGAATATAAGTCAATGATTTTACCCAAAATTGGGATAATATTAATATACAGGGTATATCAAGACTGCTACCGAAAACGAAGCCGGGTGGTAGTTTAAGCGACTTCAGACACAATGCAACAGAAAAAGTTGCAAAAAAAGGCGACACTTTTGTTTTCGTTATTTTTTTCTTATGACCATATTTGGGTGGTAACTACATGTTTTCCTAAAATAATAGTGTATGCCCTATTATTTATAAATACTCTAAGGTATAAAAGAGTTTAAATTATTATTTTACCAAAAACTATGGATTTACCACCCAAAAATGACGATATTTAAAAAATCATAAAAAATAATTGTCGCGTTTCTATGCGATTTTATTTATTGCATTGTGTTTGTAGCCACTAAAACTACCACCCGGCTTCGTTTTCGGTAGCAGTCTTGAGATACCCGGTATAAGATATAAATATAAATGATTTGATTGAATTATGCTTTTTTATTTGACATCACGCGTATATAGATGTAGGTAGAAATTTCTGAAGTGTCGCATCTGAAACAATGTCGACTTAACTTAACACTTCGCTGTCATATTGAAATGAGCACAATTTTTCTTCTACGTGTCCGCTCCAGTTGTAATACCTCAATGTTCGAGGTCAAATTTTTGTGCTTCACTTTTATATACGGAATGCAATCTCCATTTGGGTATAAGCTTCTTGCTCCCAATAGATACCTAATGCAAGGCAGCGGTTGTGCGCCACACATATAAGCTATCAGAAATATATAAACCGATGCCAAATGTCGCGTCATCAGTGTCGTCCAAGTAGTGGACCCGCACATGTCGTTGCACGTTGGCGAAAATTGCATTTTGGGAACATAATATTACAGTTAAAAATGATTTGTTCAATAAAATGATGTGCAAAAAATTCAAAAAAATACAGTATATAAAAAAACGCAATAAGTTTTCATTGATAACTAATATTCTTTAAATTAATTTGGTCCCGAGCGAGCTCAATTTATACTGGTTAATGTATCAATGTCAAACCGTCGAGTTCGGATGTAGAATCAACCGTCTTTTTTTGGCGAAATCACGCGTTCTTCTAGTGTTTGACGCATGTTTATAATATAAATTTCCCAGAAATATCGATATTTTAAAACAATAATGTAAATTAATTTTATTTAATGACAATGTCACAAAATATATATTGATTTAAATAACAATTGCAAATTACCATAATTACGTTATTTTATGTAATTTGAAATAGTTAAATTTGTAAACAAGGTACTTTTACAATATTTTTTTATTTATTTTTCTTTGGCGTAATTAAATTTCCTTTTTTTCCTCTAGTTGTATACGTTTTCAATTATAATGGGAGGGTATTTATCATAAGTTTTAGTATACTAGAAAGAAAAGAAACGGAATAAGTTATTGTAGCCCTTTAGGGTGTGAGGTTTAGTTATTTACTATTTCATGTTTTTATCTGATCTTTTATATCAACACTTAATTTGGGTATTTCGCCATTATGGTATACAAAAATACACGGTGAATAATAGAAATAAAACCGTTACATACTAAAGTATAAATCTTAATCCTATTTTATTCGTAGTTAGCGGTTGCCGGTTGGTATAATTTATCAGATCAGGCCGGTGAAAAAATATTATCAAACATTTAACAAGTTGGTAATCAAGTTATAGAAGCGATCATAACACATGAACATACTGGCAAATCGAACTACCGATACATTTTTTTATTTATCGACTTATGCCTCATCTCTCTAGCGATGTCCACGTGATCGCGCTGCAATCCGCCCACCCCCCGCGCAGTTCCCTTCGTTGGCGTTTTCGGTTCAAAACAAAACTATCGTAATGCGGTATCTATTGGAAGTGATCTGTGGTGTGGATGTAATAAAAATATTCAAACTTTAATTTCATATTTCGACAATCATACTAATAAACTCTTAATAGTGACATCTACACACTTAAATTGAAAATCATTGGATCAATAGGTTGACAACACTGATAGTCTATGTTCCCAGAAGGACTAGTGTTGCAAAAAACGTTAAATACTAGTAGTCTATAATAATACCTATTAGTCGATACTGATAATTTTATATTACTATTTGCTATCCATATAGTTTATACATCTGATGACCGATGGGGTCGGAAAGTGCTCGAATGGAGGCCGCGTATAAAATGAATTAGAATTCTATGAATCCTTAAGTAAGATGAAATGAGGCTACGACTATATCATGTCGAATAATGTTATCTAGCTTTTCATAAACAGTCAACATGTGCTAACAATCGACGACATTGTTCCAGATGACGTTCGATTTGCTTGTTGCTAAAATATGTTGGAGGTACCGACACGATAAGTAATAACATTTAACAAATAGTTACAAGTGGCCACAAAAGTTTTACGCGATTACAAAATATTGCAGTGTTACTCCACTGCAGTGTGCTCTTTATAATCAAACCTGGCCTATTTAGGTATTTTGGATTGAATCGAAGATTTATTTTATGTTTCTCTTTTTATTACAATTTTGAAGGCTATTTAATTTTTTAAATTATTTTTGTGTTTTACTGTGTAGTGCTTTTTTGAAGTCAGCCTATACTATTTATTATGTAATGTTTTTAATAATATTTTAATAATTTTATAAATTATCTGAACCACCGAATAGTAATTTAATGTCAAACGATTATTACGATTACTGACTAACTTTGTCTTATCCCTTTGTGCTCTTGTGTTCTTTATGGTTTTGGTTTGGCAATTGACAGCTGCGCTTAGTGATGGGCCAACTCGGAAAAAATAGAACTCGATTTTACTCGAGTTAAAATCCACGTAACTCGGAGTCAACTCGAATTACGTAACTCGAGTTAACTGGATGGACAAATAAAATATTTTTTTGAGTTATTAACAAATTATTCCCTCTGATTTGCATAAATACTTTAAAAAATTGGAACAGACAAATGCTATTTTTATCTGTTTCAATTCTTTATTTTTTATATTATTTATTTATAATGTATTGGGCAAGCTAAACCTACTAACTAAAGAAACAAAAAAGTTATTGTTTGAAATCGAATCATTTATTTAAGTATTTTTGGTCGAATTTTAAGTAAAAATAATATTTGCCATCAATTAAACTATGAAATTATATATCAGTCTTTTTAAAATAAAATCAGACTAACATTATGATACAGGTATGTACCTACATAGGTACATTTACAGGCTCATAATAATTGTTTCATTGTTTTATAATCAGTAATCACAATATTTTCAAGAAAATTTTATAATTAGTATCACAAAGAATTTTTTTCCTTTAGTTTAGTTGGTTAAATTATTTATTAGTTATACTTTTATTACTGTCTGATGTCCAAATATCAGATGTTAATGCTAAATAAGATATATCATGTAACTCATTTTTTATAGATTCGGACACCAATTTATATTTTTCATCTACCATCAAAGCTAATTGTTTTCTATTCGGTTGTTGATAATCAGCATTCAATGCTTCCGAGTATTCTTGGAAACCTGAATTTTCCACTATCTGAAATGGCTGCAAATCTTAAACTATCAGATTAATTAAAGCGTTATCACCAGAATTTTGCGTTATTTTTTTGGCACAGTAAGACGGGTCTGCGTGTGCCTTAACCTTTTTTGAGAAGGCTCAGGCTCAACATTCAATGTGGTTGTCGATTCCAGTAACTGCGATGACGATGAATCGACTGAAGTACTCGTATTCAGGCCCGGATCTAGGGGGGGGCAAGTCGGGGTCTGTGCCCCGGGCGGCAAGTTCAGGGGGCGGCATATTGAATCTTGGGAGACAACTACAAAACTCATCAATAACGTAACACCACTTACAATTTTCTTTTCGCCGTGCGCGAATTAGTGATTATGCGATAGGGGCGCGTGAAAAAGAGATGAAAACTTAATATTTGGAATGTAATTTATCCATCTCAACAATTACGTTTAGTTTCAAGTATCCAATTTGTGTTTAGTAGTTAGTTTTAGTTAATTAACCGAACAAAGAACGAAAGTCTTTTATGTGGTGTGGCAGTGACGAATTTACTAGTAGGCTGAGTAGGCTGGAGCCTAGGGCGGCAGATTTTAAGGGGCGGCAAATCTGGGCCATTTTTTTTTGTTTTGATTTACTGAAATAATAAAAGGCAATATTTTACACACTGAAAAATGGGTTTTGAAAATTAAGAATAGTTAAAATATTTCAGTAATATGTTCCCACGTCTCCACGTTGACAATTTAATAATAAACACTTTATTAAATGTCTATAGGTACTTGGATATTATAAAATATTCCAATAGTGATACATTATAAAAAATCTTGCTTAAGTGTGAAAAAACACCTATTAGCATTGATTTTAATCTTTAGAGTTCCTTGCTTAGAATATTGTTTTTTTTAATTGGTTATTTATTGTTTTCACGCACCCAGTGGTCAAGGGGCGGAAAATTCCTCCACGGTTTCCTTTGCCTGTCGTAAGAGGCGATTAATAGGGGTCATTGGGGTCGCTGGCCAACTCTAAGATGTGCGGCAGAACTCGTGGCTTCATAGCGGACGCCCACGGTTAGGGCGTCCGTTGCAGAGAAAATCTACGCTACCTATGATGTGAGGAGCCATATTAGGAAGTGCGCCGGGTGGCACGGCGAGTCAACTAGGTGTTACTCGTTCATCCGCATCGCCTATCGTCCGTAATACATACAGCCTGGCTGCAAAATCTATGCGGTACGGACAATAATTGTCCCCGTGCGCCAGATTGGAAGGCTGGAGACCTCGACATGCACCTTATTATCTCCCCGTAGATATCGATTTAAAAAAAGGTATTGTTTTCACCCCGTTTTTAGGAAATTGAGTTTGAATCAAACCTGGACGTTTTGAAGCCTGACAAGGCTATCCTCATAATATCCGCCATAATATATGTGCTGCTATACGTATGTATAATGTATATAAATGTATGTGTATGGTGTCCTACCACGAGGTCTATTTCAGTCTACTCTACTCTATTAACCATAAGATGTTCTATGAAGTCGTTAATTCGTCGTGAGACATCACCGAATATTCGAAGTATACGGGTCCGTACTATCTCGGAAAGATGCTGCTTGATGCCGAGTTCTTGAAACGTTTGTGTGGAATTCGGACCTGATATTCCAAGCATTCCAACACCTCATCTCTAGGAAATCTACATTTTTCTTCTCCCGTAACGTCCATGTTTCAGCGGCGTACAGAAATACGAGAAAGTGCCCGGACAAGCCTGATCTTTAGTAGCCTTTGTAGTAGTACGATTCCTCCATATTTTCCTGAGCTTCTCCATTGCCCCTCTAGCCATCGCCATACGTCGTTTTATCTCAATGATACAACCACCATTGGTTTTTTTAAACAGCCCAGTATAAATGTACGACTGAACCAGTTTTGGAGAAGCCCAGCGACAGTTTGTGATGTGCATTGAAATCCCCCAAGACCATTTCAGCCGACGGGAACTGCGTCCGCCCGTCATCAGCCATATGGCTGAGATACCTGAACAGCCGAGTCGTCTCATCTTCCCCGTTGTGAGACCTGTAAAGGCACACGTCGGTGCGGCTCAGGCAACCAAGATTCACGTGCAAACACAAAGCGGAGAAGGAGGGGCCCTCCATGCAGCTTAAACGGTGACAGTAGACGTCCAACCGAATATACATACAAGCATACCCCGGCTTTAGGCTTGAAGTTTTCTTCAAGCGAATAACCGGGGTACAGCAGGTAGGAATATTCGGCCGGACAACGAATCCGCGTCTCCATCAAGAAGAGCAAAGCAGACTAGGCCGTCTCGAGATGGTGGTGGACGGCATTAAGGTCGTTTGGAGTTCGCGGATGTTGGTGAACTCCATAGTGAACGCGATGGTGGGGTTATGCACAGCTGAAAGACATGCTTTGTTTAATTGCGCTGTCATGAGGTTGAAGGGATGGGTTTGATGAAGAGGAATCGAGAAGCCAAAGTCCGTGCATTAAGTAGGCCGAATGGGCACCGGCATGAAAGGGTCGGCATGTCGCTAAAGGTCGGCAACATCCGGTCACCAACTGGCACGACGTACCCACCCAAGATTATGTGCGACATGGTGAGGCAGCCCCTCGTGGTGGTTAGCCACGATTGAGCTCCTTTCTTCGAGACCGGCCAAAAATACGTACAAAATCACTATCAGATGTGACTATGACGGTTTTTACGCCCCGTGGACGGTGATCGCTACCCAGACGGACACATAATTCCTACCACCACGAACTGAGTCACTCATTTGGTACTACCCAGGGGTTACGTTTAGGAAAACTAGAGTCTAAGCCTACAGACGTGTGTGACGTTAACCCTCAAAAGTGACGCTAATATAAAGCGTGTAAAAATGCTTAACATGGTGGTAAAATGACGTTCTTTCCCGATTTCGTGTGTTGAGTGGGCGTCTGGTTGCTAAAAATGATGATGATAATTAAGATAAAAATATAGGCAAGGGGGGGGGGGGGCAGCATTTTT
The DNA here is from genome assembly GCA_009982885.2 of Hyles vespertilio. Lineage (NCBI taxonomy): Eukaryota > Metazoa > Arthropoda > Insecta > Lepidoptera > Sphingidae > Hyles > Hyles vespertilio. The sequence continues at coordinate 4,508,603 of CM042817.1, forward strand.
CAGTTTTTGCCCCGCCTCGAAAAATACCTAGATCCGGCGCTGCTCGTATTACTTTCATTTGTTGATGATAAACTCGGACATTCCTCGATGGCAAAATTGGTAGGATGCTTCTTTTTAATGTGGTTTAATAATGTGGTGGTATTTCCAGTATATTTGAATGAATCTGAACACTGTTCACACGTAACACGTCCACTCACTGATGACGATTCGAATACATCCCAAACTAAAGATTTTCTTTTAGGACCCGGCATTTTTCAAAGCATAACACGCAATAACTAAAATAATAACCGGCACTATAAAGATAGCCTCAAATCTACATCTAACAGTTTGTTTGTTATGAATGAATATAGTCGCAAATGATTGGCGATCTTCGCTCCATGTCGGTTCCATTCGGTATTCGAACTCGAGTTTGAGAGAATCGAATTCGAGTGGATTCGAGTTACGCCCAACTCAGGTTAACTCGAGTTAGTTACTCGAGTTGACCATCACTAGCTGCGCTTCGCTTCTTTTTAAAAATGACAGCGCTTCATTTCTGGCTTGTTTTTGGCAGTTGTGGTTCTAATTTTACTCTTTTCATTTCGCCTGTGATTTTTTGGTTTTGATCTAAAATTGTTTGGGAGTTCTTGCAATTGCTTCTTGTGGTCTACTTATTGTTAATGACATATTTTTAAACTTACAGTCGCTTTCTGTTTATGAGAAAACTTTTATATTTATATTTCTAAGTTTTGTTAGATTTTTGGTGTTGTGTGTTTAATTTATGTATTGGCTTCTTGGAGTACCTAGATTTTGTAGCTTTCGTTCTTTTCTTAATTCGTTCCAGCGTGTTATTTTTTTGCTACTCCATGTATTGTGTTACGAGCCATATTCGTCACTTTTTCTTTAACATGAGTGTTCTCAAACATCGTAAAATAAACAGACCTGGTAGTTATGTCTTCCGTCCCTTTAAAATATATCGTACTTTAAAATATATCAGATAACTACTAAGTGAAAGAACGCATAGATTTGAACAGAGATGACAGATGATAGTCTTAACATTAGGCGAATGTGGAACAGAGTCAATGGGTTTGGTAGTCGCTTTTTATATAATTAATTCGGTGACTACAATTGGTAGAATTTAAAGTATTATGATATAATTGATTTCGAACATATGATAACATGTAGTTTGTATGTTTACAGTAGGACCTTGATATAACATGAAAAGACAACATTTCCACCCTGTTCCGATTAATTTGTGCTGGTCATATAGGTACTGTTTATATTTTAAATTGGAATGAAACAATTTTTATTGTTGAAAGTGAAAGCAAATTGAAATTGTTAAAATACACTTTAAAAATCTAAAATTGTATTTTTGTTAAATGGTGTTTATTGACCAACAAAATGCTTACTTAATCCTTTATTTAAGATGAAACAGTGTATATGTATCATCTTGTTTGTAATAAAACTTTTTAATGAAAATTTTACACACTTTGATACTCTCATTAAGTATAATATTTTCAAAAGTATTTACCAAATAGAAGCTGAGGACAAGCTGAAAGACAGGCACCGGAACTCCACATATTGCATATACTAGTAGTGTTGGTTTGACAAAGTTGTCCAGAATCAAGAATCAATTATTTTTTGGATTCAATATTTTTTAGAGCACTTATTGCAATGATATATTCCATGAGTTCAAATGATGTGATTTGAGCAGCTCAAACTGGGACATAAATAATAAATAAAATCACAAGAATATCCCAAAGCATTGCATTTGCAGCAGTTTTGTATCTAAATAATAGCTATGGCACCTAATGAAGCAGAATAGGTTTTATAGGATTTTTTGACCAACGGCAGTCTGCTATGACAGTTAAGATGGGAATAGTAAGAGTCCTTTTGTATCCTGTGTGTTGTTCTTTTGTTTACTATAGATGTTTTGTGTAAACATTGGTACATTATATGGAAGATACCAGTTCATTTAAATTTTATTTTCTGTAACTTCTTATCATAGCTCCAGTCATAATTCCATGTATTGAGGTCTATTTTCCAGTTTGTTTATATATGAATTCCTTTCCTCTCCTTTTCCATTCCTTCTTTTCCATTCGTTCTTTTCCATTTGCATGGCTTATGAGCTCAATTGGAGCAGTCAAGAGCGCAATTTGTGAAAATGTTTGTTAGTGTGAGTGGAGTTTGGTGGTAGAAATACCAATTGTGTGTTGTTTTTGGAACAACTCCACTACTTCGATGTTCATATGGGAAAACAAATTATAGACCATATTAATTTTGGTCCGACAATTTGTTTTGCCCACTCCTTGACAATAGTTTTAAAATAGTCTTCGAATGAAGCAGTGTCGGACCAACAGGATTTGAAACAATTGTACCTAGTTCCATATGGGCCTCCCTCAAGCAACTCTGAAACCTGAACGAATAAATAAAGAAAGGATGCCAGTATTCCATAGAGACTTTTCTTGATGTAAAATATTCATGGACAAAACTGAAAAGTATTTCGATTTGCAAAACATAGTATCAGAAACTTGTGTTACTATTTCTTACTTACTAGTTGTAACTTCTAACTTGTTACTTCTAACTGTTTAAAAGAAGTTTATTTCAAAATTTTGTTTACTTTTGAGGTTATGTAATTTTGATTACCTTACTCATATACTGATCACATCCATTGTCGTATACGACATCAGCGACTCCCTTTGACAAATGTCTCTCTTTGGTGGGAGCGGTTATGGCTAGCAAAACCACACTTAGGCTCAATTGCACAAACTAACTTTGCCAATACCTTTGCCCTTGAAACTGTCAATTCCATACATTCGCAAGGTCAAATACATCTCAAATGTATTGGCAAAGGCAAAGGTATTGGCAAAGTTACTTGGTGCAACTGAGGCTTAGATTTAACCCTTTAATGCATGTTTTTTTAAATGTAAAGAAAAAAAAAAATTTATTAGGTCGGAATTTAGGTATAGAATGAGGGGAATAAGTAAAAACACCAAAAATTATATTACAGTAATGTATATTTTGAAAAAATATGAATGTTGCCATTTGGCAACAATATGCGTTAGGGAAATAAAAAGCACTTTAAAATCTAAGAAGAGAAAGAATGGAAAGTTGCAAAACAATTGCGATCTTTTGTGTGGCATAGTGCTACTTTGCATTTTGTGCATTCTGTACGTGAAAAGCCTTTACACCCAGGCAGTTTACACCGATTTTTATTGGCACATCTCCGCTCCTGATGATCTACACCGTCTGTCCTCACATCTCTGGGTGGAACAGGTTTCACAGGTTTTCAGGTTTTTTGGCCTCCAGTTCTCTCTCCATATGAGAGGTTGATGGTCTTCTTCTTTTATTTTCTGTCTTTCTATAATTGCATAATGTTTCTGCTAACTCAGACCTATAGTCTGCCAAACTCATTGTATTTTCTCCTCTTGTCTTACATGCTTTTTTATAGATTACCCACGAATTGATTACTGCCATATCTATCATATGGTAGAATAGACGAATGTACCACTTTCGACTTTTTATCCTTATACGGTATCTGCCCAAGAAACTGTCCATGAGATCTACACCACCCATGTGGGCGTTGTAATCTTTTATGATCTTAGGGCAGGGAATAGAAATTTTTCTCTTTTCTTTCTTGTCGTACCTACTTACAGATTCTAGTGGTTCGGCTCCAACGTACGTAGAGGCCAGCGTAACAAGCTTGTTGTCCTTCCAGCAGGTAACACATATGTCTACACCTTCATAGTCCGCAACTTGCTCCTCATAACTGCCTCTCGCTACTGAATCTTTCATATATTCTGGTAGAATTAAATAACTGATAGTAAAGAAAATAACTATTTAATTAATTCTATGTTATACAAGTACAGCGCGTGACATTACATTACAAGACACCACAGAGCAAGAAGGAAAAAAAGTGTGAAATACCAGTCTATACATATTCCACAGAATATTATGATAAGGCTAGTCTAAGGTATAAAATTTAAAAAGCCAACACTCCCTCTAAATTTTAGCCTTATAAAAAAATATTTAAAAAAAATCTAAACAGGAATTTGTTACTCATAACTAAAAATGTTTACAACAGCAGATGAAAGTGAAATAAAGTTCAATATTTTACAATGTAGGTCAATGTACACACACAATAAAAAAAATCACAATAAAAGGGTTTATACATAGAGTCTGACAAGCGAGTCTTGGCACAAGAAATTGGCGGCAAATTTAAAAATCTTTCAGCTGTTAACCCCGACTATAGTCGGAAAAATGATTTCGATACTTTTATTATTATTTATTATAATTTTTTTTATTATAATTTATTTTTACGATGTTCTGACCGGAACGAAAAATCTATATTGATGAACATTTCACATTGCACTTTCTAGACTAAAATATACTAAACTAAGAATAGTTGCATTCTTCAAGAATACTTTTATCGCAAAATAATGATGTATATATTCAAAAAGAGAAAAAAAATATGATTACACAAATTGTTTTGTCTACAGTGGGAATAAAACTCGTATAAATATTTGTATTTATATGAAAAATAAAAATAAGTTTTAAGAAATTTTATTTATTCTGATCCATAATCAAAATCTGATTCAAGAAATTCGAAGCCTGATAATGATTCATCACTCTCACTCTCATCATCACAGGGTATTGATGAGAAATGGTTCAAGTTCTTCTTCTGTTATTCTGTCCTTTTCTTTATATTCATTTTCTATATTGATCACATGATCTGTACATTTTTTCCAGTCTGCTGCAGTCACACTGGCGAAACATTCCCTTATTAATTTGTCTACATCAGCACCTGAAATACTTAAATTTTTACTTGCTACTTTTCTTTTCACCAAGCTCCAAATCAATTCTATTGCGTTCAGGTCACAATGGTATGGAGGCAATTTAAGGATCTCATGTCCATGCTGTTTCAGAAGCTCCTCAGCTTCATATAGAGGTGCAGTTTAATTTTCTTTCACCAAATATAAAAGCTCGGCTTTTGTGAAGTTTTCCTCGTATGCTATGTCATTTTTGTTGAGCCAGAGTTGTATATCAGCCTTTAAATTATTAATTGTAGGTGGCTTGTTTATTTGAGTGACATGATAACTTGCATTGTCCATTATTATTACTGATGGTTCACTTAAATTAGGTATTAATTTTTCTTCCAACCATTTCATGAAGTTGTTACGATTCATGTCATCATGATAGTTTGCCATTTTGGATTTAGTGCTAAACAACAGCAATGCATTAGGTACCCTTCTCAGATCCAGCATGAACTATAATATGCCTTTTCCCTGTAATAGAAATACAAATATATATATATAAAAGAGCAAACACACATACAAGTCCAAATAATATATAAAATTAAGTTAAAAATTACCTTTAGAAATTTTATCAATTACTCCACTTGTACTTGGTCCTTGCCATGATTTTTTTGGTTTATAGTTTTGGTGAACATATGTTTCATCAAGATAAATTATTGGCTTTCCTTCTTGGCGCTTTTGATTTATAGTTCGTAAGTATCTGTGTCTCCAAGCAGATATTTCGAAATTTTCTATCAAAACAGACCGTTCATTTTTATTAGTCTTGAATTGAAAACCATTTTTCAATAATATTTTCCTCAATGTTTCACGAGATCCAGCAAATCTAATAGACTCTTGCAGTTCTGCTAATAAAGTTCTTATAGTTGGAACTTGCTTTTTAACGCCATAAAATTCATTTATTTTATTACGAATTGCTGATATGTCGAATTCATCTAAATTTGAAACACTGGGTAGCCGGGGACGTTTCTTTCCTGGTGTGTTCCATTGACCCTGGTTCAAAGAACCCTCTTTTTTTTATTCTCCGCAATGTGTTGACACTAACGTCTGCAAAGTAAAATACAGTCAGATTAGATTAGGAGAGAGGATGCCCGCAAGACAAATTTGGCCCGCCTGTGTCATCAACCATATAATAATAATAATAATAATAATGAAATTCTACCTGTTATAGACGATAACTGGTTGAAATAACTTGATTCAGATGTAACCAAATCTTTATTTTCAACATCTTTAAGCTGTTTCACTAAGTTTTCTATTTCACGTTTAATATTTTCGTCATGCGAAATACCTTGAAACGAAAAAGAACATGTTTTTATAACAATATATGGTAATCATGCAAAATTTATTAAAATAACAGGAAACAAAACTATATTTTTATTTAAGTCTTGAATTAGTATCAAAGTATCAAAACCTTTGGTTGTACTTACTTGCCGCAGAAACAATTGCATCCAAAAGTCGATGTTTTTCCTCGATTTGCCGACTTATATCAATTTTCTTCTGCTCGTATTTGTTTATCATAGTATATAATAAGCTCCGGACACAGCTTTTTATTGGTTTTGGCATTTTTAACACAAAAACAAGCGTACACAACCAAAGCACAACAACCAACAACAGTAAGAGGTTATGATTTAAATTAGTTTGACAGTTGTTGGTGTTGCCATATGAAGAATTTAAAATAAGCCTTGTGCCAGCACTCGCTTGTCAGACTATATCATTGAGTTACAAATGAGACATGCCTAATTTATCTCTTAAGTGTAGAAATGTGTCTCTAGATAAAGCTTTTGTAAATATATCTGCCAGTTGGTCTTTACTACATACATAGTTTAAATCAATTATTTTTAGATAATATTTTTCTTTTACAAAATGGTATTTTACATCTATATGTTTACAACGCTTGTGGAAATTAATATTTTTAATAACACTTATTGCACTTTGACTGTCTAAGTTCAAACACAGAGATTCTTGGTTAAATTCACCAATATCACACAGTAATTGCTTGATCCACATAGCTTCTTTCGTAGCTGCACAGGCAGCCATGAACTCTGCCTCTGTGGTCGAGAGGGCAACTGTCTGCTGGCGTTGACTCGACCAGGTGTTTGCAGCATCATTCTTGATAAACACATAGCCTGTTACAGATCTTCTTGTGTTGGGATCATTTGCATAATCAGCGTCACTGTACCCAATGACAGATGGGTCTGATGTTTTATAATAACATAATCCATAGGCTTTGGTATCTTTGAGATACTTAAAGATCTTTTTCACTGCATTCCAGTGTGTTTCTTTGTAACAATTTAGGAATCTGCTCACTAGACTTACAGCGAACATTATATCAGGTCGACTCACTGTAGCAAGATGTATGAGCGACCCCACAGCTTGGCGATATGGTATATTCTTGTCTGGCTGATCGTCCTCTTTTTCCAGTGTTACATGAGGATCGGCTGGAATAGTATTCGGATTAGCGTCATTCATATTGAATTCTGTTAGGAGCTGTTCAATATACTTGCACTGATGAATAAAAATAGACTGGTCATTTTTCTCAATCTGCATACCAACAAAGTTACTTAATTTGCATATTTTTACTTCAAAAATGGTTTGTAGTTCATTTATAAACTCTTTCAACACTGATTGACTCTTTGACAATAACAGCCCATCATCAACATAAATACAAAGATAACATTTTATTCCTTTTATATTCCTGACATACACACATTGATCTGCTTTACTTTGACTGAACCCAAACTTCTTTAAAATTGTATCAAATTTTGAGTTCCAGCATCTCGGTGCTTGTTTTAAGCCATACAATGACTTCTTTAATTTACATACAACATTCTCTTCACACAGTAAGCCTTCTGGAGGGAGCATATAAATGTCCTCCTCTAAGTCACCATATAAAAAGGCTGTTTTGATATCAAGTTGTATTAAATCAAGGTTATATTGTGCAGCAATAGATAATAATATGCGTATAGAGTCATACCTTACTGTTGGTGAGAATGTCTCCTGGTAGTCAATGCCTTTAGTTTGTGCAAAGCCCTTTGCACACAGACGGGATTTGTAGCGTAGACCTGTTGGCTCTTCTTTAATTTTGAATACCCACTTACTTCCAATAGTTTTGACTTCTGGGGGCTTCTTGACCAATGTCCATGTTCCATTTGTATCATGAGATTTGAACTCTTCAGCAATTGAACTTTTCCACTTTTCAGCATCAGGAGATTCTAGGGCTTCCTTGTAGGTCTGAGGAATGACATTTAGTTGTAAATCTTCTCCACAGCATAGGTATGTACTTTGTGACTTTTTGGTATTAATTTTTCTGGGTCTTAATGTTACGTGACTGGGTTCAGGTGATGAGATTGATTTTTCCGGTACATAATCACTATCAGAGCTTTGTTTTTCTTCTTCATTCTGTGTGTCGGAATAATATTCATCTGAGTCACACTGGTTTTGTGGTGTAATTGTTTTTGTCTCGGACAATTCCACAGGTACATAATTTTTCTGGACTGTTGATTCAAGGAACACTGCATCCCGGCTTTTAACAACTGTCTTAGTATTAGGTATGACAAACCTGTATCCCTTGGTGTTCTCACAGTACCCAATAAACAGAAGTTTCTGAGCTTTGGAGTCCCACTTTTTTCGCTTCTCCTTAGGCAGGTGGACCATGGCTTCGCACCCAAACACTCTCATGTGATTGACTTTTGGCTTTTGTCCTGACCACATTTCTTCTGGTGTTTTGTCTGAGAGAGATTTGGTTGGAGATCTATTTATGATGTAAGCAGCTGCAAGAACTGCTTCAGCCCAATAACATTTTGATAGTTTGGCATTTAGGATCATACACTTAGCTCTCTCGACTAGTGTTCGGTTCATGCGCTCCGCTGTGCCATTCTGTTCTGGAGTATATGGTGTACTAGACTGGTGTATGATTCAGGAGTCCTTCAGGTACTTAGAAAATTCTTTGTTCATGTACTGAAGACCATAGTCTGTTCTGAGTATTTTTATTTTGCTGTTTAATTGATTTTCTACTTTATTCTTGAATTCTTTAAATTTTTCTAAATCTTCAGATTTGTTGTGAATGGCATAAACAAATATTTTCTTTGAGTAGTCATCCAGAAATGTTACAAAATATTTGGCACCTCCAAGTGATTTGGTCTCCATTGGGCCACAGACGTCAGAATGGACTAGTTCAAGTAATCCCTTGGACCTTGTTCCCTGTTTCTTAAAAGGCAACCTGGTAAGTTTACCTTCTTGACATGTCAAACATGTAAATTTTCCTTTAATTTTGAGTATATTGACATCATCTACATTTTCGGTCATTTTCTCCAGGCTTGAAAAGTTCAGATGACCCATGCGTTGATGCCACAGATAAGTATCAGTTTCAATATTAGACATGTATGCATAGCCGTCAGGCATATCTAGTCGGTACATGTTATTTATTAAGCTTGCTGTAGCTACAACCTCACTTGTACTATTAAGTATAACACAGCCTCTACTATTAAAGTTTACTTTGCCACCACTGTTTATTATTTGACTTACAGATATTAGGTTAGTGGCAAGTTCAGGTACATATAATACATTTTTGAGTAATATATTGTTTTCTTGACCTTTTCCATTATATGCACACAGAGCTATTTCTCCAGATTTTTGCACAGTTAGCATTTTGTCATTTGCAACTTTAATATTTTTAATTAGGGGTACTGTAGCTTTCTGAAGTATTTGACAATTTTTTGTCATATGGGCTGAGGCTCCTGAGTCAATATACCAATCTTCATTATTGTTGAAAGTTGCAACAAACACTGCAGAATAACTTGAAGAGGTATCTTTGTTTGTTGGATGCTTTTCTTTCCTTTTTGATCTGCACTCGGGGCTCTTGTGTCCATACTTATTGCATGTGTAGCAGCGAGGACCTTTGGACTGTTTCTGGGGTACTTTCTTATGAAATCTGTGATTAATTGCAAAGGCTGTAGAATCAGTATCATTCAATCTGACATCTTGAAGTATTTTGGACTTAACGGAGTCAGCTGATATTTTCATACCCGAGCTTTCTATAGCAATAATCATTGGTTTGTAACATTCAGGGAGACCGGAGAGTAGCAAAGTACCCAGCCACTCATCATCTACTTTAAATCCTATGTTACGAAGTTTGTGCGCTGTTGTCATCATTTTACTAACATATTCTTCAATGTTCTGGCAATCTGATAGCCTTGTGTTACAAAGATCACGCAGCAAACCAACTCGGCGTGTTAGCCCGGAGTCGTCGAAAGCCTTCGCTAAATTGTCCCATACTTCCTTGCAGTCGATGCTTCCTGAATATGCACGAAATTAATGGGATCAACCAGTAGTATGAGCTTTGATCTTGCTTTGATGTCGTCTTTTGATTCTGGTTTAGTTGTGCGGTCATATTCGATACAGTTCCATAATCCTTCGTGTTGGAGGTACGCTTGGACAGCAAAGCGCCATGTAGCATAGTTATCTCGACCGTTAAATTTTTCAATAAGTGTCATTTGATTGCTGTTTGCCATTTTTAACCACACAATTAACCAGAGTCCGGAAGAGCACGTTTTCGTTGAGGTTATGTTTTTCTTGTACACTGTTTTAGCACTGAGTCTTTCGATAACTGCTTGTTCAGGGCTTACTGGGCCCTTAACCTGGTAGAATTAAATAACTGATAGTAAAGAAAATAACTATTTAATTAATTCTATGTTACACAAGTACAGCGCGTGACATTACATTACAAGACACCACAGAGCAAGAAAGAAAAAAAGTGTGAAATACCACAGTCTATATATATTCCACAGAATATTATGATAAGGCTAGTCTAAGGTATAAAATTTAAAAAGCCAACATATTCTTTATGCGTAGGTAATTTGCAATTTTTTCCCAATCTATTTCTTTGGATCGTGCCCAACGCATGAATACCTTGGCTTTCGAGGTAGTGTAGCAAAGGTATGGACGTATAATATAATAGTTATCAAAATATATGATGTGATTTAGCTGTCGTGGAATCGCACGAGTCAGTCTTACAACGATGTTTCCTACGACACCGAGGTCAGGTTCTTCAGGCAAAAGCTGGACGTCTCGCTTTCCAGAGTATATTTCAAAGGAGTGTGCGTATCCTGATAGCGAGCATAACACAAACAGTTTGAATCCCTATTTGTGGGGTTTGTTGGGTAGGTATTGCTTCATAAAATGCGCTACCTTCGAAACGCATATTTGTTCATCAAGAGAAAGTCTGTTCAAACGGTGCCGTGGCCAGAAACTTTTCGTTCAAATGTTTCACTAAAGGTCTAATTTTATGGAGACGATGATGTTCAGGATGACTAACAGGCTTATGCTCAGAATTATCGTTGAAATGGATTACCGATCGCAGTTGTTCAAATCGGTTTACGGGCATTGTTTGTACAATATGGCTGAAACCAAACTTAGACCAGTATGATCGTACACTAGGATAGTGATATATCGACATAAAAATAATTATCCCTAGAAATTGTCTAATTTCTGTGCTATTCACGTAGGGGCAGTTATAAACTCCTTGTTGAGTAATATACAAATTTGTCTCATCCACTATTTTGATTAGTATATCTTCATTGAGATTTATTTATTCCACATACTTACTACTATTTACAGGTTACACCTAATACAGTAGAGTAGCACATATTACATTCTTATATAATAATACAACTAATTAATACTAATCAGTACAGTAGCGGCCTCTGTGAACTCTGTCAGTGAGCATGAGAACAAATCGAGCTGGCAGGACACCGCGTTGAGCAGACGCAGCGCCCGCGTCAGCGGTGCGTGCTGCAATAAGTTGGTGCGAGCTCGGGGCACCCACAGCAATGGCTGGCGCCGCCGTCGCCCCACACATCCATCCGGCACACACAACCCACTAACTTGTAGAAGTCTAGGATTATGTATTTTACCACGTATCACATTAAATAAATATTTAGCAAAAGCTACTTCCCTACGGACTTCCAATTTGTAATAATTTGTCATTCCCAAAACAAATAAGGTAGGGTACAACAAAGGGTAACCCGGATATACACCATACTGTTTTAAATATAAGAACCTAGTAAACTTGTTTTGAATACGTTCTAACATAAGCTTGTACTTGTCCTCATGTGGAGACCACACTGCAGCATTGGATTCTAATTGGCTTCTCACGAGTGCGTCGTACAATGCTCTCAAAGCCCCAATATTCGTAAATTGGTTTGCTTGTCGTAAAATTAAGCCTAAGTTGCGGTATGATTTTTTAATAACATTAGTGATGTGTTTTCTAAAATTCAAATCTGCAGAAAAGCACACCCCTAAGTCTTTGACCTCAGTAACGCGTTGAAGAGGTACCCCGCTCATGCAGTATTGAAAGTGACTAGGTTTTTTCGCGCGTGTAAATGACAGAACTGAACATTTGTCTACATTAAAATACAATTTATTTTCCAAGCTCCATTCTACAATCCTATCTATATCATGCTGTAGTGCGTTGTGATCCTCCATCTGCTTCACCTCAAGAACAAGCTTAAGGTCATCAGCGAACAACAGTGGTGTAGATCTACAGATCACTTGAGGTAGATCGTTTACCATTAATATGAAAAGTAATGGGCCTAGGTTGCTACCTTGACTTACACCGGATCTAGTAAAGTACGGTTTTGAAAAAGAACCACCACAATCCACGTATTGGCGTCTGCCACGTAGATAACTAGCAAAAAAGAGATATTGTGAAAAAAATTGAAAAGGTATTATTAGTTGAGCTATATCCGGGGTGAGCTCTGAGTTTCCTAAAAATGCTACACGGTCTTCGTTATACACAAAACTCCGCCTTCTCCAAACAAGATCTCGACTCGAACCGCCAAGCTACCATACCAACAATATCTCCTAACTGCTGTCTAGAAGAACCGCTAGGTACTGGAGAAGCAGAAGAAGGCCCCGAGACAGAAGCTACAGGAGACCTATTGTGTACCTGCTCCTCTTCCATGACTAAAGGGGAGTCTTCTATTTGTTCACCGACTTCATTTTCATCATCTAATTCCTGTAATAAATCTTTCATTTTCATCTCCTATGTCTTCACCGTCTTCAGAAATATTACCGTCATCTAGTGCTGCTAGAAGCTCCTCAATATCCCTGTTTCGCAATCCACGAGACATCCTAAAAAGCAAAGCAAAAACAAGCTAAAAATCACACAAAAGCCAAGACCAAAAATGTGCACAAGATACGTAATAATCTGGGGGCGCGGCCGAGCCCCCTCCAAGTCGAGCTATAGGCCGTAACATCCTTTTCTCGAAGCAATTCAGACCATTTTCAACCCCCTATAACTTCATTGTGGCTAAAGCATGAAGCCTGAATTTTCAGTTACTAAGCAGGCATTGTGTAAACACGGTATATTTAAAATTTCGTTCAATTTGAACCAGTAGTTTAAGAATTGTAACTAGTCAAACTTTCTTAATTTTGTCACTCACTGACTGACCGATCATCAAAAGTCTAAGGCACTTCTAGCAGACATAGAACCTTCAAATTTAGAATATAATTAGTGTTTAGTGTCTAAAGTAAGGGAAAATTCAAACATTTCATAATTTGTGTCTAGTTTTCTAGATAGACCAACTGCGTGAATAACTTTGTAATCCCATATAAATGTATAGGATTACAAAGTTACATGATTAATTAACTAATAATAATAATGATTCATTAACTAATGAATCATTGTGCCCATATATAATGGAATAATAGTTGTAGATAAATATCTATGTATATGAGGCATAACAGGAAGGGATATAGAGAGGGAAATGGTGTATTCAGCCCATGAAACTGTACAACATTCCTCTAGAAAAACATGACGAAGAAAAACTTGCAAATAAATAGATTAAATTATTTAATTAAAAAACTGTACAACATTCCTCTAGAAAAACACGACGAACAAAAACTTGCAAATAAATAGATTAAATTATTTAATTTTTCTTCATGTTTTTCTAGATTCTGGGACTGAAGTTTTCGCTCGTATTTTTTGTAGTGAATTTACCACACACGTAACAAAAATTGTTAGGATTGCTTTCACAGGAACGAGGCATATTAAAAATATAAATTCACAAAGTTTTACTTCAAACTTCACAATAAAAACTAAAAACAAAATTTGTTTGATACACTTAAGACGTTGCTGTAGGTTACAGTGCTATTACCATATCATACACTAATTTTATTTTAACGGTGTTTGATAGCGAATGCCAGCGCAATCTTAACGTTCTTTATGATGTATTAAATCTGGTATAGTAGGGCTGTGCTGTAATAACAAACAAGTCGAAACTTGCGAGAGTGCGGCGAACGCAATACAAGATTAAACTTGCATAGCTCGATAACTCGAGCTAAGACACTTGTAATATTATGACTGATGATTACTATTTACCAAGTACTGCCTATTTTTGTATTTCATCATTCATGGGCAAAACCATTGTTAACCAGTGTAATCAAATCCGCTATATTTGTGATAAATTGATACCTACAAAAATAAGAAAAATCCATAAGACATAGGCTTTAAGAAAAATCGTTAGTGATATTCTAGAAGTAAGAAGTACCGAAAAGGAAAAAAGTAGGACTCTACAAAAAGACGTGAGATCCCATCAAAAACATCCTGTAAAAAAATTCCAAGTCTCGCAGCTCAGGTTTTCTACCGCAAAAAGTTGTGAGATGCATGTAATACCAAGTCGATTAATTTATTTAGTCCTTAAGGGACCTTCTATATAAAGTTATTACGTTAGTTATTACCATATCAATATTAAAAATTCATTACGTTTTAAATAAATAGATCGACTTGGCCAGCAGCATTATGTATAAATTGTACGATACATTATGTTTTCATGCGATGACCAAGTCGATCCATTTATTTAAGACGTAAAGAATTTTTAATATTTTTTAAATTAATCGACTTGGTATTACATTTATCACACAACTTTTTGCGGTAGAAAACCTGAGCTGCGAGACTTGGAATTTTTTTACAGGATGTTTTTGATGGGATTATACATTGAACCCATAGTGTAGACATTTATTTGGCTACATATCGATTTTGAAATATATTGAAAAAATCAATAATAATATAAAGAATCGAGGCCCAAAAATAAATAACTTACCTTATTTTCAAACGGAAAATATGTATGTCTAATCCAAATAACAATTGTTTGTTAATAAAAATCAGTTTTGAAAAACTGTAACAACAACTCGCACAAACTTTCTTCACCTTCACTTGAAAAACGTTTATGACACGAATTTGGCACTAAATGTCATTTCCGAATATTTGTTTTTAGTCTATTACTTTGAAATTCTATAAACGATCATTTCAATAACTGAGGGGTATAGATGCAAAAGTGTTTCTATCCTAATTTTAAAAATTTTCACCATACCCAATAAGTCCATAAAAATTATCTTACTTAAGCTGTATCACATATTTAAATTGAATAACTTGATAATTTATACTACTTTCTATACAGGAATAAGGTTATTTCTTAAACAATGTAAAAATTGGAAAAAAATAATTTGAAATCTGGATAGAGGCCCTTGTGCATCTAACCAATGAATAGAGGCGGTTTTGCAACCGCCACTACTGGATAGAAGCGGTGTTGCTCCTTTATTGCTCGTGTGGCTGACTTTATGCAGTCGATGGGTCAGCCTGATTGTGATTAAGATTATGTGTTTGTGTACAAATATTCGGAAAGTTTATTAAATACAAAAAATAAAAACTGTGTTATTATGTCGACATGAACTTTAATTTAAAAAAAAAAAAAAATGTCGCTTTATTCTTAATATTAAATATCAAAATAATTTCAAACTTTTGCTAAAGATTATAATACAAATTACACAGATAATCCAGCCTCTTCCAAATATTCACAGCGCTCTTCATTTTCAGTTTCACCGACATTTGTATTGTGCAAAATATTTTTTTAAGAGCTGATCAGACCCTAATTCTGATTTCCAATTTGTGCCGAAATGTTTTGCTAATAGTTTATCAACATCAGTTAGCTTACAGATACGTTTGTTTGAAATTGTGGTATATCTCTGATACCAGACTCAGATGTTGAAGATACACCCCGTTTTATTACGCTTTTAGCAACTCCAGTATTTTTTTTATAATGGATTTCTCCTCTCAAAAGAAACCGACCCGGCTTGTTCTTCACTCTCGTCACATAATATCTTTTGCAAGCAGCAAATTGAAAGTGGTAATTACCTGGGGGTTTCCGTGTTTCACTTGCATAGGATTTCCAATCTTTCACAGTACAATCTTCACCCAGTTTGTGGACGATGCCGTAACGTTTATATATATCTGTATATTCCAATGGATTTATAATTATCCCTTTACTTTTTACCTCCTTTTCTATGTGTCCAAAAATACGAACCGCTGGCATAAATGAATGTCCAGGAACAGGAAATATGAGTTCTACGACCTTAACATGTGATGGGGCACAATTTGTTAGCCAGTACGCAACCATAGCTATCATGACCGTATTTTTATTTTGTGAGCCACATCCGTCTGCCATCATTCGCAACTTTTTTTTCCCAGTGAAATTTGTATGCGAAAGTAAATTAAAAAAAACTGCTGATGCAATCTCGTTTGCAGATTTGGCGTAGACATTTTCAGTCCAGGTATATATATGGACATTTTCTCTTGGAAATGTGTGTGTGCTATTTCCCAGTACAATGGTAAAATTGAAGATGTAAAGTTGACGTGAATAATATAATATAGGCCGCTTGGTCTGGAACCTTTGGCAACACTTGGTTTTTCTGGCAATCAAATGATATTGAAATCGTGGTTTCATCATGCTCTCGTAAATAGGAATAGAAACATTTCGCTTTTAATTTATGTATTCGCAATGTAGCCATTATTTCAACTTTTTCTGCATTTTGAGCATGTTTGATTTTTTCAGACAGCTCTGTACATTTAGAACAAACGTCTACACGTGGTGTTTTAAATCCGATATTATAATTAGTATTAAAAATGCACCTAAAATAACATTGTCGCACCTTGAGGCTTTCATCTACTTGGTTATCTTGATACAGTCTCCACATTTTACGAATATTCAAGTCAGATGATATATATTTTCTTTCTGATGTGGCTGATCGGCAATAATGCGACTCAATGCACGTAAAAGACTGAATAAATCGCTGAACATTTTCTTTCCTTGCTGAATTTTTACTGGAAATTCTGTCACCGCCGCGATTTTCTTGCGGGATAGTGCCATTTAGCAAGATTTTTTTAGATATACATATTACGTAATCTATGTATACCGACGCCAAGAATCTTCGAAAACGTTCGTTGACAAACCCTTATCATTTTGTATGGTTTCGCGTATGTACGGACAATAAAACTTTGTATAAGTTTGCGATTCTGCTCGGCATCCTATTTTACGTCTGCGACGCTTTGGTGTGTGAACTTTCATAAATTTTAATAAGAAATTGTCTTGGAAGGTTTTATTCGGTTTGGCATAAAATGCTTGATGGAATCGTCTGACGTCTTGAGGATTAAGACTATTGCATTTTAATTTTTCACTCTTATGCGTACAACTTGTAACATCCGTTAAATTTGGTGGTCTCTTAGCTGCGTACCTAAAACAATTTAATTAAGTTACCAATCTTACTTATAACCTCAGCGATAAATCTTACTAGTTCAAAGGATACAGTGCAGTAACTGTAATGGGCAGATATCATAAACTTAGAAATAACTAAGGTTCCATTGGCACCCTTTGATAACGTAATCCAAAAAAGAATTATAGAAATATTATATCAAGAATATAATAAAATAATAGGTAATACAAAAAAAAAAAACATAACATCATAATAATTATACCGGGTATCTCAAGACTGCTACCGAAAACGAAGCCGGGTGGTAGTTTTAGTGGCTACAAACACAATGCAATTAAAAATTTCGCCTAGAAACGCGAAATTTTTTTTTAATGATTTTTTAAATATCGTCATTTTTGGGTGGTAAATCCATAGTTTTTGCTAAAATAATAATTTAAACTCTTTTATACCTTAGAGTATTTATAAATAAAAGGGTATATACTATTATTTTAGGAAAAAATGTAATTACCACCCAAATATGGCCATAGGAAAAAATAACAAAAAAAAAAATTGTCGCTTTTTTTTGCAACTTTTTCTGTTGCATTGTGTCTGAAGTCGCTTCAACTACCACCCGGCTTCGTTTTCGGTAGCAGTCTTGATATACCCTGTATGAAAGCATTAACAGTTTACCGCATCCGGGGACAAAAATATTATGCTTAAACACGTGCTTCTTTATTTATTATTTTCTTCTTTATATATTTTTTTGGAAAATAAATAAATAATCATGCGTTAAGGGGAAAAGAATATACTAAATAAAAAGAATACAAGAAAATAAAAGGAATAACGTGTATATAAGTAAAATAATTATAATAATAGGTACCTAGTGAGTGGGTACGGGTTGGATATATTGTCGAGTATCCCACGTGTTGCATAAACATGACCAACAGTAAAGCAAACGAAACTTACCTATTACGCTTTTCAACGTTGCGCTTCCAGTCATTTTCATTTCGAATCCTTTTCCTTGACTTATTCCCTTGCACTGGCGCAATATTAATTTCCATTTTTCGATGATTTTCTATTAAAAAACCGAAATAGAAAACTGCACAGCCGACCCAAAACAACAGTCGGACGCCATTACACTTCAATCAAAATACTGGGTTGTAATTGGTCGAGCCGCAATAGTGGCGCTTTTGTTATTTAAGTTTTAATAGAGGTGGTTTTGTACCTATCTTCATGTTTCTCATGTCTTTTTGTATGGGATAGAGGCGTTATTGAACGTATTTTATTTAACAAAACCAACGACGAATCATAGAGGGTTGTCAACAATAAAAAATATATGCTTGACCCTAAATGGGATAGAAGCGCTTTTGCATCTATACCCCTCAACTGTCACTTTTATTTTTTTTACTTTTTTATGTCAAAATATGTACGTTGCCATTTGGCAACAAGATGCATTTAAGGGTTAAATATGCCATTGCACGAGGTACAGCAGAGCTGACCAGTAGAATTATACGTGTAAGTGATTTGAACCCGCGACCTCAGTCTCTTGCTATCGCATAGTTACCCACAAATTAATCCTGATTATGTTAAAATAAAATAAACATTCCTATAAATATTTTTATTCAGTATCATTTTGATCATAATCAGTATAAAGTGTCAAGAAGCAGTGCAGGGGGCTCCATATTACTTTGATGTCGCGCCCAGCCGAGACACCGCAAAATTGGGAAAAGCACCCTACAGTTCTTTTGCCGACTAACACAGTTACAATAGTATTGATTAATTGCCTCTCTCCCGCTAAAATTTAAATCAAATAAAATATAGACAAAATATATTTTCCTCCCAGCATGCCTACTTTGGATTTTTGCACTTATAAGCGTAAAAATAATCTCCACAGGCTCCAAACAATAGAACTCCACCAGCTCGTTACCAAATATTTTATCAAACTTCTACTTATAAACTGCCAATCTGGCTTAGTACACTATGTGAAACTTATATCCTTTTCTTCTCGTGTCCCAGCAGTGAAAAAATGCCTCCACTCCGTTTTTATTTCAAAATTCAAATTCGCTTTTAATCACAACCACTCTGACCGTCGTTTCTCTTTTTTTTCTGTGTTGCCAGTTTTTAAATAAATTACTACTTCAATTATTAATTGTTATAATATACACACGGGAGCAAAAAACTCGACTCAAACTTTAAACTGCCGTTGTAACATCTCTGACAAAAAAAATAAAACCTAAATACCATTGTTTATCCTAAATTCTTTAAATTCTAGGTCTTAGCTTTTAAATGAGCCTAGGTTTAATAAAATTAATGGTTTGGTTCACTACTAAACATCAGCTTTAGTGTTAAGTAGCGGAAAAATACTAAAATGACAAGCGAAAAATAAAAAAATAAAACAAGTTGATGTCAGTTTTTTTTAAATTACTTACAAATGAAACATTATCAATATTTAGTGTTACCCCCCTTGCCCTAATTACAGCTTGCAATCGGCTTTTCATTGTTTTAATAAGCACGTTTCACAATTCACCACGTTGCACCACGTGCAGCTTTAAGCTCGTCTTTGGTTGCTGGGATAGGATTTCTTGCTCGAACTTTCCTTTTGAGTTGATCCCACAAATGTTCAATAGGATTTAAGTCCGGGCTACGTGCTGGCCAGTCCATAATTTTTATTTGCACTTCATGTAGGTATTGTCGTACGCAGGTTGCTGTGTGTGGACGCGCATTGTAGTGCATCAGAACAAAGTTATCGCCTATAAATCTTGCGTAAGGAATAACGGGTTCTCCCAAAATTTCTTCAATATATCGTTCTGCAGTCAGACCTCTTTGCCATCCCCCAGTTTCTACAAAAACCAACTCGGTTTTCCCTTCGATTGAAATGCCACCCCACACCATACAAGACCCTCCTCCAAAAGCAACATTTTCAGCTATGCAGCATTGTGCAAATCTCTCTCCTGGCCTTCTATACACTCGTCCTCTTCTATCGCTGCCATGCAGACAGACTCTGCTCTCATCAGAGAATAATACGGTGCGCCATTGATCGTATGTCCAATCAACGTGTTCTCTAGCGAAACGAAGACGAGCTGCACGGTGGGCTGTGGTTAGTTTGGGGCCTCTTACTGGTCGTTTTGGGGTAAGGTTGGCTGCCATGAGTCGTCTTCTTACTGTCCACCTACTGACAGATAAACCCCGCGTTTCTCTGAGTTGTTGTTGAACTTGGACGCCTGATAGAGCCCGATTTCTCAGTGAAGTGCTGACAATGAATCGGCCATCTCTCTCTGATGTAGACCGCTGTCTGCCAGAACCTCTTCACCGACTAAAGCTTCCAGTGTCCTGGTATCTTCTGTATACTCTTGAAACGGCAGACTTATGTGCAGCACTCGAGCAACTTCGTGTTGTGTCTTTCCTTCTTCCAATATGCAACCACTTGGGCCGCAATTTCACTTGTTGTGTCCATTTCCAGGTAATATTGTTTACTCGTAATTAAGCAGATGTGTACCGGGTTACGTTTAAAGGGCACCTGATAGAGATTAGGCTAACAGCTGGGCTTTTATGGGACTCATAAACTCACAATGAATGCAGGGCTGACGAGTGTAATATCTTCTCTTGACATATCACAGCGGCCTATTGAGTAGCAGAAAAGATGAGACTGCAAATTTTGGTATGACCTTATAGGTAAGACTCAGAACTGTAAGGTGTTGAACCCAAAAAAATATTTTATGTTAAAGTTTTCGTCCTAGAGACATTTTAGTGCAAAGATGCGCTCTGAGTCGATTTTTTTGCTCCCGTGTGTATTTATAATTATCAGTGTTGGTTTATAAAAATGATTGTAATAATTTATAAACTGTAATAGTCACTTTTGAAGATCAATATGTGAATATTTAAGTTAAATATAAATATATATTATCGGCTCGTTTCTTTAGACAACATCTTCACCCCGCTCACGCCATATATTGGCATGCATCTCTCTTCTCTCTTACCTCCGGTTTGCGTTGTCTATAGTTCGAGACGACAGGTGCAAAGAGTATGAATATGTCTATATACTACATAAACATCTGTATCCATTAGTTTAAATTTTTAACCTTATATAAGTCTGATGCTTTGAGAGAAAGACAGACAAACCTGTTTTTATATCATCAAGCGAAGTATCCCTACACACTTATACAGGGTATATCAAGACTGCTACCGAAAACGAAGCCGAGTGGTAGTTTAAGCGACTTCAGACACAATGCAACAGAAAAAGTTGCAAAAAAAAGCAACAATATTTTTTTTGTAATTTTTTTCCTATTGCTATATTTTGGTGGTAAATACATTTTTCCTAAAATAGTAGTGTATACCCTTTAATTTATAAATACTCTAAGATATAAGAGAGTTTAAATTATTATTTTAGCAAAAACTATGGATTTACCGCCCAAAAATGACGATATTTAAAAAATCATAAAAAATAATTGTCGCGTTTCTATGCGAAATTTTTAATTGCATTGTGTTTGTAGCCACTAAAACTACCACACGGCTTCGTTTTCGGTAGCAGTCTTGAGATACCCGGTATAACGTCCATTGAATCGAATGTGCTCTCCGTAATAGGAACGAGCTTGTCGCAATTGATAAGTTTCACAAGAAATTAAAATCAAATCATTGTATTCAAATACAGGAAAGTCAATCAAATGTTCTGACTGTATATTAATATTTTCTCTCTTCTGTTGTAATTATTGTTTATGATATAATCACTCAACAATAATATCAACATAACATCTTGAATAATTTGTAAAATCTGCGAATTATCAGAATTATTCTTATATGGTGTTCTAAAATGGTTGATTAGAGCAGAGCAGCAATGCAAAAATCAATAATTAAATGAGCGGAGGCTCAATTATTAAATTCATGTCGTATTACTTTAAAACGTTGCTTACAATTCCACTGACAGCTTCAAACACCCATCTGCAAATTGTGACTGTCCTACTTTTATTGGCTTCTATTATTGATAGTTGCACTTCATGTCTTCCAAGGACGAAGCTACATGAACAGAATAATTACATCTTTGTTATAATAAGATTGATTCTCCAAAGCCCCTATGTAATATAAAAACATCGCCATCTTGAGAGTACTGGCTTTGTGGATGATATTCTTTATTTATCATAATTTGCGCATCTGACAATATTATCCAATATATCAATAATATGTCCATCAGAACATAAAAATAAAAAAAGGCTCCACCAAACTCCGGTATTTGTGCAGGGAATAGGTTTTTCTTTGATAAAGGTGATTGGAACTTTTATTGCAATAAATGTAAGTTCCATCGGCTATGATAATTGGTTTTGTATTAGGTATGTCACCACCAATAAGTATTCTGTGCTATTTCCTGCCTATTAATATGGTTCAGCCCTAAATGCATTGGAACAAAATGTATATGAAGGACTTCCCTTGCCTTTGCCATTAAACTTTCTAATGTACTTCTTGGCATTTGGAATAAGGAGTTTATTCGGTCATTAGAATCCCCATTTCCCAATTTTAATAAATATACATCAAGTGCAGTAGAATCTCATCCTTCCAACCTTTTTTTGTAGTGGTTTTGGGCTGTTATCGCTCCGAATGATCCGCTGGGTTGCCGAACTCCATGTATGTCTATAGGTCCTTGTGGAATGGCAACCTCGGGGAGGTTCAACCTAACCTCCTTTCCGTCTTGCGTTATGACACTAGTCACGTGAGATATATAGTCAGCAATCGGTTGCGGAATTACCTGATAATCAGGCCATATTTCTCGGGTGTCTGTTCTTAAATTCAAGACGTTCTGTCCAGCCTGTCTCGCAACTTCTAAGGTCTCTAGGTTTAGATGCATAGCCATAGCGTGAGTAAACATTGAATGAGGTAGGCGCTCATGGAGACAAGGGTCTATTCCGCGCATCTTCTCGTATGTTTCGTTCAATAGAGGTATAAACCCCGAAAACTCATAATTCTGGCAATATACATCCTGGCGTGGAATCAAAGAGGAATGCGGCCCCATGTAGACCGGCTTATCTCTTAATGTTTCCTCAGTTGTACTGGGTTTTGTAGTATATTCGACCGGTGGTGGCTTCTTCGGTTGCTTAAAAGCGGAGGAACGCGCAGTAAGTTTGTGGTTCTTGATTCGCGTTGGATCAAAGGGTCGTGGGTCAAAGGACCAGTATTTCAGTTGTTGTTGGTCATTACTCCTTTGATATGCACGTTGGGTATCACACATTATCAGACCATTACAGATTGGCCCTTAAGTTTCCCGCCTTCCTGTAGTCACAGGGGCTTTGTCGCGTTGTCGCTTTGTTACCAAACTTGGAATGGTACCAGCACAGCGGGAATTTTCTATAATTTGATTGCGAGCGGGTCGTAGAACGGTGACGCCTCTCTTTCGGTCGAGTCCGTCGCGGTGAGCCTGCGCATTGCGTTCACTTGTTTACCCGCAGCGCCAAATTTTGCACAGAACGTTTCAACTCTGTAAACTCTGAAACTAACTCTGAAATTATATTTTAACATACATTACTGCTTCTAAAGTTATTCTATATCGCGGACATGTCTGACCAAGATTTCTCTGGTTCTAGCTTGGTTGTTGCCCACTCTTGGACCATCAGCCCCCACAAATTCTCGATTGGATTGAGGTCAGGACAGGAGGCCACGGCAACGAATTCGTGAAATTTTGGTTGCGATTGAACCAGACCTGACTGAATCGAGAATTATGGACCCTGAATTGTCTTGCATAAAATCAATAGGCGCTTATGCTAAAACTTCTTCTAAAATACTGCTACATTGCTCGCTATTTATTCGACCACTGATCTCGGTCAATTCACCGGGGGTACTGTCTGACCTCCAGCCCCACAAACGCCGAGGCTTATTCGGCCAATTCTTCTAGATGGCAGTATATTAATTTCTAAATAACGAGTGTTATTAGGTCGCCATAAAGACAAACGACCATCAGCAGAAGAAGCAAGAATTCATCAGAAAAATAGGCTCTGCTAAAATCTTAGTTTTCATATTCTCGAGCAAATTGTAGTCGCTGTAGTTTATGGCGTATTATTTGAATTTCAAGGGCATTTCTACATATTTTATTGCTCGTGACTGTACAGTGTACACTCCACACTGACATTGATTACGATAATCTGATTCAATATTTATTTGCTTAATAGAGCTTGGACGATTAGCCACCTACTTGACTGTTATTAAATAATACGATAACGCTTCTTAGCTCCAAGCGAATGAGATTCAATTATATTAAAACCCAACATTAATTTTCCCCGGGCCTCCAATACAACCAAAAAAGTGTTCTAAGGGATCTTGATTAAAGTGTCTTAACCATAATGATATATTATAATATTTATATGTGAAGGGTGAATGTGATCTGCTTTAATATTAATTGATTATTTCAATATCAGGCCAAGGAATAACGACTTTGAGTACTCTACTCAGCATGGGGCACATATTATTAAAGTAATCACAACATGTCTGCCTGTTTATGCCAAACAAAACACCAATGGCTCTAAATGACATATTTTGTTTAATTTTTACCGTAGTTAAAATAACTCTGTCTCTCACACATAACATTTTCTTGTTTGTAGGAGCATTTAAGACTAATTCACTTACACAAGTCATCAATGTTTCTAAAAGTTCAATTGAATGTAAAAAATAATCAAACTTATTGTTCGGATAATAGTTTGAAGCTTGAAAATGTTCAGAACAAACGCTGGTGAAATCGACTTGCCTATTCTTAAAGCAGTCTCCCATTTTTTCCTCATAATTTTGTTTTTTGGAAACAAATGAAAACTTATTCCCGATTCTCAGTAAGTACTACATTGAAGAACGTAAAAATATTTCGTATTTCTTTTATATGCAACAGGTTTCTGTATGTAATCGTGATCCATAGTGTCAAGTGCACAGGTCAATTCACAGTTGGACAGTTTGTGATGTTCTTAGACAACTTCTAAATTTTGCCGCTACAGCGTGCTGATAATCTTTGCCTCGCCAATAGTGATTGCAATCCCGCAGTTCATTTAATACCGCGGTTTATTCAATACCGCGGGCTCAATGTGCCGGACCGATCATATCGATCGATGCGGCATCCCGCATTATTGTAATTATATTTTAAAATCGAATTAAATGAAACTGTAGGTTTCTTTAAAAATCTACTTTTATTCAAAATGTCTCACATTATGCAACATTAATTAATTTCTTTGGCTGGCACCCGTGTTGTTGATTGGGGCTCAGCAAACCCTTCCCCCATTATTTCCAATACCTTTAATTCCCAAGGTGCCAGGGAACCTCAAGGTGCACCACCACCACTCTCCGCTTGGTGTCTGCGTAGCGCAGCGGCATTCCTTTTGGCCAAATACTTGCGATCCGACCACACCTAATATTATTTTTGTGTATAATACTAGATAATATTATACACGAAGAAGAAGATTAAGGTAAAATAATTATGAATTACAATAAGTAATTTGGGTTTGTTAATCAAGATCTGTTTGTGATATAAGGTTACATTTGGCTCAACTACACAAAAGAAAGTACATCTATGATCTTATAATGTGTAATGCATTACCCTTTGCCACTGTTCCACCGATTTTACGCCACCATCCAGGGAGTTTAAAATGGTTCTTAACTCCAACCTTTTGCTTTTAATTTTTCCCTCTGCCTTCCGCAGCATGTCCCTTGCCAAATCTTTATTTTCTATTAGAAAATCTAACATCGCATTTAATTGCTCTGGGTTGCACGAATGCGTTTGTGACATCTAAAAATAAAATAGTGCTGGAAGTGGGAACTACTAAACACAGAGTATAATTCTCATTTTTAATAAGATCATAGGTCATAAATCTAATTTTTAAAAGTTTCCCACTTTAACAAATCAATACTATTCTCTATGACACTTAACATTCATTCCGAACTTAATCTATGGCGAGGAAGAAAATTCATACTTCATTTCATACTGTATGGTACATTTTTTTTGTTACTGACGTCCGACATCCGACGTTTCGGGCTTCGTAACGGATGTGGAGTAACCCCCCTGAATCGTCAGGATATATTCATAGGGGACAGGGGGCGCCTCTTCTGATACCATCGGAATCAAATGCCGCCATTTCTTTCTTCAAAATTTTCTCATAATCCTTTATCCGTTTTTTCCTGTTGCTTTTGTTAAAATATTTATTTTCTAATTTTACTTTTAGCGTGAGAGCAGGACCTGTGTCAGTTGCAGATGTTCCAGATATAGGTGTATTTTCGAAGACGTCATCTGCATACATTTCATCGCCCTGGACTATAATAACTCTTTCTATTATTTCCTTTATTTCTTGCGGGAATTTCTATTTGCGGGATCCCCGTTATGAACATGCGGGATCCGGCCTACTAAAAACTGTAGCGGGATCCCGCGGGTTTGCGGGATTGCAATCTCTACTACCACAGCACGTTTTTTCACTTGCTTCAGTTTTGTCAGAGGAGGCTGCTCTTTCTTATTTCAGAAGCAACTTTTCTCTGACCCACCATACCGTTTGTAACTTCCGCAGCTATGGTCGATTCGCCGGAACTTCATGTTTGCACCAATTCTTCAACTTGGCGCTTTTTTGTTTTATTAAGACGAGTCGTCGAAATCTTTTCTGGGTCGATCTTAAGGCCGACTCTCTTCTGATGACGTGCACAGGCAAGGTCGATGCACACAAATGGTAAAATTTGTGTTTGCTTCTAATCACTTTTTATTATTAATTGAAAACCGATCCAATAACATATATGATGGCGCCAATTTTTCGGTTAATTTTGATGATGTACTAGATATTTTCTGTTTAAAGGCCATTAACGAACCAAGTTATATCACTAACAACAAGTTTATGATTTATACGTTCCATTAAACAAACATTCCGTTCTTTATTGACATGTTTTTGCAATTATTCAAAAAACTCAATTTTATAAATGGAGAAAACACGTTCTAAAAAATGAAATAATTGTTAGTGGTGGAATGTGGAACCAAATTCTATCTCGTTTTAAAAGTGAATATAACTACTTCAAACTTAAGCATTTCATGAATCAGATGTCACAACTGTCAAATTAATTAACCGCAGCACTTTTTGCGCGCTTTCGTAATGACAGTTACCACGCTCAGCGTGGCGTGGCGGTGTGGCCTGCATTGGCTACAGCTCGCCGGTGCGGCGCTAAATGGCCGCACTCTCAACGCGGCGTAGCCATGCCAGATGGTAGGCGACGGAGTAGGCAACAGCTTCAGGCCCGCTACCTGGTGCGGCGTTGCAGATGGTAGGCCATGCGCATGTGTCTTGTTTCCCGGGAACAGATAGGACGGGAAGGAAGGGAGCGAGGATCGGGGAGAGGCGCTACATCAGAGAGAGGCCTAGCGCGCCGTGCACGCGCTTAAATCTATGTCCGCTTAGTTTCCCATCCACACGTCAGTGTCGTTGACACTCGAAATTGGTGCTGGAATCGATCTTCTCTTCCTAAGTGGGCATTTACGAGACTCCAGTGATGAAGGTTATGCGTATTTTGCATATTTTGCTCTCCAGTACTGTGAAAACATGATTCATCACTCCACAATATGGAGTAAAAAAGTATCTTATCTGCATGGTTTCTCTACTTACTTACTTTCCTACTAGAAATAAGTAAAATAAGTGCGCTCCGATCTAACGCTCCATTGCGACTACGAAACCTGCACGCCACACTTGTGGATCGAGCCTCTTCCCGGTTACAAAATATAGTAAGTACATTTGTTACATTCTATGCAGTATACAACTGTTTTCTTCTGACAGTAGTTTTTTTTCTACAGCGTCCTGTCATTTTTCACGGGAAATGTCCCATGTTATCGTATTTTAAAGGACTAGACGGACGTGCCGACTAAGGTGGTGCAGCTGAAGCTCCTGTTTTAGTTTTTACTGCAGTTCTGTTATCTATTACCAAACTCTCGTACACCATGTGCCTGAAGAATTTCAAATTCAATACTAAAATATGTCAGTCGGGGTGCTACAGTGAGCTAAATAGTCTTCTATTACTCCAGTATCTAGAACGTATTCCGGTAAAATTGTATCTAGGTCTTTCTTTTTCCATTTACGGTTTGGTTCGGGTAATCGCTGATTAGTTCTGTGTGACGACGTATTTCCAGACGGTAGATCAGTCTGAACACTAGATCTAAGTATTGGTGATGGTGATACCTGATTTACAGGATAGTCCAGTTCATCTTGTTTTGAAGGCCACGATGGCGGATCTTCGGCTAAAGTACTTTCTAGAGCTCTTTCAAAAACCTCATCGAAGGTGAGGGTGAGGGTAGTTGAATATTTTCCACTTCATCATCGGACACACCTGCATCAGACTCTTCGTTACAGTCCGAAATCTTCTAATAGCAGGGCTTCAATTAGAACAGTATTGTTTGGATTATCCATCTCCATGGCTAAAACCATAAAAACTTGGTCAGAATAATAAATAACAAAACATTAATGTTTGATAAAACAAAATACCCACTTCATTGAGTATGTATATTATCAAAGCTCATCATTTTTAGTCTAAAATCACTTGTCAATACTTTTAAGTCCTCATCAGTTTTTATCAAATATTCATATAAAATCAAGTGATAATACGTTATAACACCCCGCTTACGCATATTGCAATCTTATTTTGATACCACGTAAGTTATTATTATTATTTATTTATTAAAACCAAGATAAAACCAAAATACATATTAGCCCCACAAAACCGGGCTTCGTTTGACCGTGGAGGTGGGCCAGTCTCATTTACACACAAATGTACAAAACTTTGCATTAGGCATGAAGTGTTCTGTTTTATTGTATATAAAAGCACTTGCAACTTTGTTTTTTAGTTCATTTTCACTTTGCAGCTCTGTTTGCTACACTATGTCCTTAACGTAGTCCCAAAGGGGTTAAACCTTTCCATCCAATTTGCTTGTCTCGAGAAATAAGATATGGCTCTGTCGTACTGATAATAGAATCCGCCACTGTGAGAGTACTGCAATGGTAAGTCATTAAGCAAATTGGATAGCGTTGTAGACAAGAAATAAAACACGTTTCACTGTTCAGTCTAGGTAAATAAACAGGCCCGATCACATGCACGTTGACGGAAATCTGGTGGGCGTATCTATTTGTTTCGTAAACAATGTAGTCGATAAGCCGTTACTTTTGACATACAAACTTGACATGATATTCGGTGTAGCATCCTGGTGTGCATAAATTCACCTCCATACAGTTGTGTGCCGGGTATTGGCTGCATGACAGAGCTTGTAGCGCTGGGGTTTATTATATTTTGGAGGTAAATGTAAGTCTGAGGCAAGAATACTCCGATTAGGGATATATGTGACCACAGAAGGGCTGAGGGCCTACAGCATCTCCTGCACCAAGCGGACTCGGAAATCCCGGTTTCCTATCGGATTTTGGGTGCAGTCGTGGTTATAGATAACAAAAGCATTGTGCAAACGTGTCACCGTTAACCAAAGCTGGTGGGAGTACCAATTTGCTTCGTAAACAATGAGGGGTTGAAAATGATGTTATCTCATCACTCATATCGACCGACGGAAGTTTTAAATTTATTGTAATAAATGACCATTGTTGGTTTCTGCACATGTTTGCCTTTGATATTCGCACAAGTAAATTTGTCCGTGTGTTTTGTCGATAAATTTAAAACGTCCCTCTTATCCTTTCATTTTAATACTGTGATGCCGTCATCGTTCTCTTGTGCTACGAATTCACCTCGCTTTAAGTTAGTTTTGACTACTTTCTAGGTAAGTTGCTTCTGTTTTTTCTGAATGTTCCAAAGAAGGCGTATTGCGTTCTTGTAATTCGTACGATAAACAATGTCTTTTCATGGGAAACTGGTGTGTTACAATAAATTTAATAAACTACACACACATTTTGATTCGGGTCACCACTTTCGTGAATTTCAGTGAAGGTATTGAAATGAGTAGTAACTTAATACAGTAGTAGAATATAAGTACTTATGCGACTCGGAGCTGACCTCGGAATCAAACTCGGAATGGTAAATGTCTGGAAACATTAGTTAATCTTGTACATAACTAAAATCAGGTGTCATGGAGAAATACAAATCGAGCTTAAATATATTTAATATAAGAATGTAAGCATTCTGACGAAGCCGTATGGGCCATCACATGAGCTTAGTGCGAAACTCGGAAATATGATCATATTTGTCTAATCTAAATATGAATCTAATAATAAAGTTTGAAGACGTTCAAGTTTATTTAGCTGGTTCTCGGTGAGATCTGGATAGCTGACATCGGCATAATCAAGCGTGTCAGCCATATGTGCGTTATAATGCTTGATTATTTCAGGGCAAAATTTGAGGAATGGTTTAAAGTCCCATTATTCAGGTGTACTTTTTATATATTGTTTCCAATGAGCGTTTGTTTTTCTTAATATGGCACCATCATTTTGCTAATACTCAACCTTGTCTTATGTGGTACTTTTAAAAAGATTTCCCATAATTTGGTAATTTAATGGTCGGATTTTTTAAATACCAATCTTAGTCATCTTCAAAGTTATTATTAAAATGAATATAACGCTGTATTTGCCGTTTATTTTAATTGCATTACACAGGCGATTGGTTCATAGCGAATGTAATGAGAGCAATAATCTGTGTAAGCTGACATATTCATATACATTAGTTGATGGTTATGTAATCTTGAATATCTTGGCGAATAATGTTAAATGATTTTCCTATAGCTTGACTGGAATACAAGGTGGCTTGATCATATACTATGTCTAATATAGATAAAGAAGCATTTGAAAAATACGCAGTGGGGTTTTTTTTCTCAATTATATCGGCACAATGTTGAAAGGGTTTGTTTGTCCACTTAAATTGTAAAAGCGCTAAGTAATAATTCTTTGCATGCTTACATTTCTTGGCGTAAATTCGTCACTTCATGCGTCTTAATTTCACTGGCGTCCAGAGAATGCCAACGTCGGTCATACTTCTCCGCAGTAGTCAAGTTCCATTTGGAGAAGGGAGTTCTTCAAATTTTCGCGATTTTCAGCAAATCGGTAAGTTTTATCATAAAAGTACCTCAGACAAAAATTGTAAATCATAAAATTATCTATAAAAAATGTATCAATACTTTTTTTCTTCCGAGCCACCGTTACTGAGATATAACGATTCTAAAAGTTATAAAAGTTGTTATCGTCATAATATGCACACGTTTCCACGCCACCTATGAGGTAGTGTACTTAGCGCGTTTTTGTTAACGTGGTTTCCCCAGTAGGCCTACTCCACGTGTCAGTTGTGATCCTGTTTAATGTAAAACTAATGCAAAATAACGGAAATTTTCAAAGATTAGGAAAGATAAAAGCGATGTAAATGAAAAAAAAGTGTTGAAGTTTATTCGTCTTATTCGTAAGTTTCAAATTCTTGTTCTTCTCCTGCTTCTTCTTCATCCTCATTTTGGATGCAAGTAAATTGCGTCAATAGCGATGTATCGCATGATACTTCGTCGGAGTCAAACGAATCCTCCATTGTTTGTGATTCAATATTAGAGCACGACCGGCCTTGACAATTTGTGCATGCCAAAGAACTTTTTGCAACCACATTTAGCGCTGCATCCCTTTTTGCAGTTGCAAAAAATAATGTTCAGCAGTTTTTCCGGCGCAGGTGGAAGTAAAGTTTGAACTGGCTCTAATATATTGTTGACCAACTTCCAACCCCAGTCTGTAGGGTCTAGCTGATAACCAAGCCACACTTGAACTTGGTAATATACTCGAAAAAGATGTTGGTGAGCAGCAACTGAAGTTGGAAGAAGACAAGCTAATTGAACTTGTTTTTTATTTTTAGGTTTTTTTAACGAAACATGCATATCGATGTTTATCTAAACAGGTAGTTTTTTAGGAGCTCCGTACATAGAAAGAAGAAAGCGGATGCCGTTGGTAATAACTTCTTGTTGAGTTGAATCACTTTTTTTAAAAACTTCAGCACATTGAATTAAATCTTGTTTTTCAAACATTTTGAAAACTGCTGTTTTACCCCTCCTGTAAAATGCAGATGTCGTATCACAGCCAGTTATTGCGTGTAAAAATAGTACATGATCTTTACACTTTACAAAAGTAAATAAACTTTTTGATGAATATAAATAAAATAAATAAATAAATAACACCCAACAGTCACATACATAGTCCTGACCCCACACTAAGATCGAGTCTTGTGTCGTGGGTATCAGGAACTACGAGATACTTTTCGGTCTCACAAACACCCAGACCCGGAAGAAATATTTGTGGGCCGCACAAACATTTCTCTCGGTGCGGGGATCGAACCCGCGGCCTCTCGTTTCACAGGCGGCGTCTAACCAACTGCGCCACGGAGGCTGTCAAATATATCTGATTGATGCTGAACTTTTCCTGGTTTTAAGAAAAAAATAGTTTTTTCAGTTGGCGTTCGAGCAGTGAGTAATACAAGTAAGTCAACATCTTCACCAACAACAATAGTTGTATTTGTCAAATTGAATTGTTCTATTGCTGTTTCAATAATCAATACATCAGCATCATTATTAGCTTGTTTTACCAATATATTTTCAGCCGTAAACTTTTCTTTCAACATTGAAATGAACCGAGACTTGTTGTGGGTATTAGTAAGAAATTTCTGTTGACTGGTTGGGACTGTCATAAGTTCATCAAATAAAATGTCAGAAGATGAAGATGTTGCTAAAGTTCGACGACGTTGTTCTGCAGCTTTCATATTTCTCTTGCAATCATCATAGCCATCAAATACGACAGTAACTCTGGAACCAAAATGTCTACGTACATATTGACCGTATTTATCTAAGATAACGTTGAATGTTTCTTCGCTATCCCACACAACGCGGTGTAGTAAGAATCCTCCGTCAATGATGTATGTCGCATTAGTGTTGTTAATATCAATAGTAACTTTTTCAAAACAATCGTAAATGGTAGATTTCTGTGTTTTACGCATCCCGATGTCATCAAATAACGATAAAGGGTAGGGAGCTAATTCATATTCAAAATATTTTTCAATTTCATCTTGAAATGCTGCAGTAACACTCATGCGTTGGAACAATAATACAGGGTCAATAGGTACTTTTTCTTCATGAACTTTTATGGAACTAGTCATAGCTAAGAGAGGAACAACTTTATCAGCTCGTTTTAATTTAATATTATTGAATGTCAGTCCTGTCATTTTTGCCATAGAAGCAAGTCCAACTTCACGAGCTTTATAACAATTAATTTTATCGTCACCAACGACACCACTCGCAATAGAAACAATTGTGTTAACCTCTGGAAAAGGATCATGCGTTGAGAACCACTCTAAACGTCTTCGTATGTCTCTAGCATCTTTTTTTACTCGTGAATCACTTGCATCAACATGCTGCTCGGTCGTATCCATCCTAACATTAGCGATATCTTCTAATTTGTCACAAACTGTATTCATAGCATGCATACTATAAACCCATTTACTGATGACGCTCTCTTTTGTACTTCTCCCTCGAGCAATACCTCCATCTGTCTTCATAGCTTTCATCATAGACTGTTCGATTACCATGTCCGTTGAAGTTCCACAACTTAATTTGTCTGAACGTCTAACTGTAAAAAATCCTCCTGAAAACTTTTCGTAAACTTCAGGATCAATCAAATTCTGTAATTGTTCCATATCCTGCAAGTAAAGGTATGCAGATTTAGCATAAGGAAAATGTCCAGACGCGTGAAAATAAGGAAGCATTTCTTTGACGCAGTTTAAATGAGCTTTCCAATCCCCCATACGCTCAGCTCTTAGGAATTCTTTAGCAATGGAAACCATACAAAAATATTGAATCCAAAGTTTTGCAGTTGGTCCTCGTTCCTCATATTCTTTTAGTTTTTCATTAAATTTATCAAGTAAAGCTCCAGATACCTCATCGTCATTTTCAATATCATTGTATGAAAGAGTATTACCTAATATATGCTCGATATTTACGATTAGATCTGCATCCATTATGTCATTCATTTCAACTTCTTTTAATATTATAATTGCCAAACTAAGCTGAAGTAGTGTTCATACACTAGCTGCTGTTGCTACGCTAGAGCTGTTCGAGCTCATGCTCGAACAGCTCTTGCGTAAGCATGACCATTCAGCATTTTTTCTAATGATTTTGACGCATAGATCTCTGCTAGTACTTCTTTCATGCCGCTTCCTTGCATAATATGACAAATTGCTCCCATAAAAGACATCAGTAAATGAAATCCTCCAAGTCTGATGATGATTTTTGATAATTCAGAGCCCTGAGGTGCGGCTGATACAATTTCTCGAGCTTTAGCATACAGGGGCTGGTCGAAAGTCACGATGCATACAGTGTAGCCATACCGTTTTGCATTCTCTAATGCACAAAGTAAAGTCGTATAGATAGTATTATAGTTACTGGCTGGTTAGTGAATAAATGGTAAGAATGAAATTTGAGATTTAGAATAATTCGTATGATTATTTGTTAAACGTTCAATAAAACCATTCCAACCGGGTAAAGACTCATTTTTCCATTTTCCATAAAACCATACATCAACTTTTTTGAGAAACGATACTGTTTCAGTTCCATAAACAAAATCTTTAACATTTATTTTACTGTAGCCTACTACACCGTCATTTGTATAAGTCTGTATCGGCACATGAGCTTTTGCCTTGAAATCATTTGCTGAAAGAGTTTCTTTTATTCGTGGCATAGGTTCTTCTAGTAAAACTGAATGTTTTGGAGTAACAATTTGAATAATACCCATTATGTGGAGCGTGTTATTGCCGTCTAGCGTATTTACATTAATATCAGCATTATCTGCAACGTATTGAATAAGAGTGCCACTTTCTGGTGGTAGGACATGAGGAGGACGATGGAAAACTGCTGCTGCCTCGTACATTATTGTATCATTATAAGATGCACATAAACCAAAAGCCGAAAAGATTTGTATAATACGTTTAGACCCGAACCTTCGAAGAAAAAAAACTGCGAGGCAAATATTTGTGCATATTAATTTTAAATGATCTAAATTTGATCGTTTATTTTTTAAAATCACTCGTTCCACAAGATATGTCAATGATTCTGGGATTTCATTATTTAAATCTTCGAACATGCGACTTGGTGGAGGGTAGTTAGAATTATCAAATACTGCGGTTTGAATATCTTCACGAATAATAGCTGCAGTTGCGTCTAGGACTCTCAATCGTTCTTCTGTTTTATTCATTTTTTTTTCTTACCAGGCTTGATTCAAAATATCATGATGATTATCCACTAAGCATATGAATGTTGATGCTCCCGATTTCTCAGTGATAATAAGTTTATCACCATACTTTACTTTTAGTCGTAGCTTAATCGTTCTGTTATCTAGAGTCGTAGTTTTGCAAACCTTTTGTAATTCGTTCAAAGTGAACTGACAGTCATCGCTATTTTCAATGTAAGTAAATATTTCCTGCATTGCTAAATTCGTTGCTTCGTCTTTAGGACGACCCATTTTAGCTCCAGTGGAAGGTTTTAAAAAATTTGCATAGCAATCTCGATGATACTTAATTTCAGCAGCAACTAAATCATATTCAAATTCGACTCGAGCAAGAACAGCTTTTGCTAAAGCATCGTCACGGGCCCGAGCTGTTTCCAGAATTGAATCTTTAAATTGAAGTGTACTTACTTGGCTGATTCGACGCCGAAAATCTGAGGATTTTCTTTTTTCACTTTCTTCATTTAATTTCTCGCCACAAAATAAGCATAGTTCTTTGAAACAAAAAGCTGATTCACTGATACGTGATCTAGTGTACGAGGAGGACTTGCTGTTGATGTACTGGCTTCTTGTTCTTCACGTTCTCTTTTATTAGCTGCAGCAATAGAAGACTTTCGAGTATAATTTTACGGCAATTTTCATGTATTGTCACAGATTTCTGATTTTTGAGATATTCCGAAAAATCATCAGCTCTTTCGATACTTGCATTAATTAATGTCTTTATACCACGTTCCACAGTAACAACTTCACTTTCAGTTAAAAGTTTAGCACAAATAAAACAATATTCAGACATTTTCAATATAAAACTCAAAACAGCACAATATAGGTTAGAATAAACACGTGTTTTCACTACAGAGTGACGCTCAAGACTAACGGTATTTCATTTA
Source organism: Hyles vespertilio (assembly GCA_009982885.2). Lineage (NCBI taxonomy): Eukaryota > Metazoa > Arthropoda > Insecta > Lepidoptera > Sphingidae > Hyles > Hyles vespertilio. The sequence goes on from CM042817.1 coordinate 4,544,999, forward strand.
TTATAGCAGGTATAGGTATATAAGACCCTAGCCACGCACACAATGAAACAAGAGACAGATGTCTCGAAGTTACACTGGCTTAAAGATTAAGGGACTGGGTTTCTTTTTACCTGATATTCTTGTAGTTAAAACTTATGTATATTTTATATTGTAAGTATAAGTTACAATGACCGATAGAAAAATATTTAAACATTAAATATATATTATATAAAATTTTACAACTCTAGATGTATATACGTGGCGTACTCATGCATATTATGACGATAACAACTTTTATAACTTTTAGAATCGTTATATCTCAGAAACGGTGGCTCGTAAGAAAAAAAAGTATTGATACATTTTTATAGATAATTTTATGATCTACAATTTTTGTCTGAGGTACTTTTATGATAAAACTTACCGTTTTGCTGAAAATCGCGAAAAACTCTTTTTTTTTACCTTTGACCTTGAATTAAATTTTTTCCTTACAGGGGAATGATGGGGAACTTCCAGACATTGTTTATAATTATGTTTTGAACAACTTCACAAAAATTCAGCTTGTTGGGACTTTATGTAACTTCACTCTCATTTTTTGGTCTAAATTGACCGGACTACTGTGCATTAGCGCGGAGATCTGATGACCGATGGGGTCGGAAAGTGCTCAAATGGAAGCCACGTAGCGGAAAGCGCAGCGTAGGACGTCCACTCACAAGATGGTCCGACAACCTGGTAAAGGTCGCGGGACGTCGCTGGATGCAGGCTGCCTCCAACAGGTCTCTGTGGAAATCATTGGGGGAGGCCTATGTTTAGCAGTGGACTTCCTTTGGCTGATGGATGGATGGATCACTGTGCAAAATGCATGGAGTATATCCAGCAAATGATATACCACTTCGGCTCGTTTTGTTTTAATGGTCTAAGAATCACAAATTTGGTGAGGTCTTGATACACCATAATGAACTTAAAATCGCTGTTGGCTTGTGTTTGTGTGTCGATTAAATCGACTTAGTATCGTGAGTCAAATTCAATACTTTTTATAGGTTTAACCACTAGCCCTTTTTTGGTACACTTAATTTTTTTTTTACAAGGTTCTCACAAAGCCAAACACAACGCCACAAACTCTTTAGTAATATTTTTGTACTTCGGTTTGAGCTCTTTCATCATCCTATTTCTACCTCCATGCCCGATAGAAATATGGGTTTCGTGAATAATACCAAACGTTTCTTCCAAATAACAGTAATATTGAATTGGTTCTCTGTAATTTTTCACTGGTACGATTAATTTTTGAACTGTTTCGATCTTCGAAAACGTGCCTTGAGAAGTCCAATTGTTCGTTCAACTATGTTTCTGGTGCGAACATGCAAATTATTGTAGTGTGCTTCAGGTGTCTGTGGTGCTGCATTGAGTGGATACCCAGAATCACGTGTAAATATTGAAATAAACTCGTCAAAACAAAATAAGGGCCACCAATATTTTTCGACATTAATTCATTTTAAGCAGGATTCAAGGTTAGAAATAGTCTATTTATAATAAAACAAACTATTGTTTCTTAAATAAAATTATTTTGAATTAAATTCAATGAAAAACTAATTGTTTTTATAACATTTTATATTTTTTACAATTTTTTTAAAATTCTTTCATAACATTAATATTAAAATTTTAACATAAAGGTAAATAACAATCGGTTTTTCTTTACATTCTAATATCAGGTATGTCCCCCTCTTTTTGAAATGCATTCTTGGAGCCTTGAAGGCATGCTCTCCACAACATTTTTGACAATGTCATCAGAGATTTCTTCCCAACAACTTTTTAAGTTTATTAGCTGCTGTTGATTATGCACATCTTCTTGAGCTGCCCTAACCCGTCGTTTGAGTTGATCCCAGAGTTGTTCAATTGGATTTAGGTCAGGACTATTGGCAGGCCACGCCAAAACTTGGATATTGGCTTCGTCTAGGACTGCCAAAGTTGCTCGCGCTGTGTGCGGTCGAGTATTGTCCTGCATCAGGATGAAACCTTCAGACGCTATATATACACTCATCCGTGAAGAACACGTTACGCCATTGGTTTATACCCCATTCCAAATGTTGACGTGCAAATCTTAAACGGCTTGCACGATGAGCTTGGGTCAGTTTTGCCCGGACTGCTGGCCTTCTTGCATATTGGTGGTCTTCGTGCAAACGATTTCTTATTGTTTGGTCGCTGACAAGAGTACCCGTAGTCCGGTGTAGACGATTTTGTAGAGCGCGAGCTGTAATATTCCGCTCCCGACGTGCACACAGTCGCACATAACGGTCTTCTTGGGCGCTGGTAGTACGAACTCTTCTTGAGCCACGACGCCGTGATATACTGCCCGTCTCTTGATACCGGTTCCAAAGGTTTTGGACAGCTCTACGTCAATATCCTAGCTGTAAAGCCACGGAACGTTGAGAATTACCAGCTGCGATCATCGTTACGGCTCTAGAAGCAGTATTAGAGTCCATATGGCAACGAATTCGAGGCATTTACAGATAAATAAACGAACTATACGCAAAACTATCAAAACAACCGCAGCAGTCAGTAGATTGACGCTAAACTGATCTAACGTTAAGCTCCAAAATTTTGTGAATCTTACCACTTAACCCTAGAAAGATAACCATATTTCACTATACACTAAAGATAACCATACGTCATTTCGACGTATATATTTTGAGTGACCATATTTTCGATTATGTATATGTTATATCTTTAAATGTAATATTGATTATAAATATATTATGTTGTGTATGAGATAAATGAAAAATATGAACATTTCCTTAATTTTTTATTAGGAAAAACTTGAAATAATTAAACATGGTAATTTTAACCTTAAAAACTTAGGCATGCAGGAACTTCTTCATCAGTCTTATAATTTCTTTGATAAACTTTAAAAAATCAACTTTACATAGTTATTATAATATTATTAACCCTACCAAAAGACTTTTTTCAGACATTTTAACTTTAAAGGCATTTAGGACAGGCGCTAGACTTGTGCTCTCCACAGATGGGGTTTTGCATTTATCACAGATTGACTTTGTCATCCTTCTAATTTTGATGGACAAAAGGCACAATATTTTCTTTTTTTGGCTCGGGCTCACCTTCTTCATGCCTGGAAGACTCGGCTTGCCTTTTTGGTAATATACCAGCAATCTTTTCTTTTATGTTTGTCGGTAAAGTAGACATTTTCTGCCTTGTCTCCATCCATGGGGTCATCAAGCTATTGCTCAATTTTTCATAAAATGTCTTCGCTCTAGGGGCTTTTCTTTTTTGGATATGATATTATGAGAGTAGATAACATATGCGTTTATGAACGCCATATTCAATATCCCGTAAAACATAGCCATTGGCCACCTGTTTGTCTTGCGACTGCAAGACATTGACGAACACATTTGGTCGAACGTGTCAACGCCACCTTTTGTTTCATTGTAAAAATGTATAATGTTTGGCTTTCCTGTCTGAGGATGAACCGTGCCTTCTTCGTCACATGATGACAGAACATACACTATTTTATTGGGTTTAGGTTTGTATGACACTAACGTCAATGGCCCATCATAACAAAACATGGACGTTCCTACAGCCCTGGATTGCGCTTTTTTTAGCTCTTCTGGTATTTCCCGTTTGTTGGATCTTATTGTGCCAACCAAAGTCAAATTGTATGGCTGCTTTAGCAAGCTTTTTGCTAAAGGAACTGATGTGAACCAATTATCACAGGTGATATTTCTATTGCTACCATAAACTGTCTTTGTAAGTTCCTTCACATAAAATTCGCCAAGTGGCAAGCCATTAGTCTGGGTGCATTTACCTAAATATGGCATTGCGTCAATCATATAACGTGTAGCACTATCGCATATCATAACAATTTTTAATCCATATTTACTGGGTTTATTAGGAATATACATCCGGAATGGACACCGGCCCCGGAACCCTAATAGTTGTTCATCGATGGTCAAATACGGTCCAGGGATGTAGTTAGACCGGCAGTGGTTTATAAAAATCTCCCAAATTTTTCTGATTGGAACAAATGTATCAGTAGCCCTTAGTTCTGGACGTAAACTTTTATCATCCATCCGCAAACATCTTATCAAAAAGTCGAACCTATCTCTACTCATGGCAGCAACATACCTGTTTCCCGAATACGAGCAATCAAAAAGCTCGTCCGTGGTCAAATGGTTATCTTTCATTGCAGCTGTCAGTGTCAGTATGCCTAAAAGAGCTCGAATTTCAACGTTTGATGTAGGTTTAAATGTTGCTTTTACATCAGGTTTTTGTGTTTTCAGCTGGATTTCAGCATTGGTCCATTTCGTTATCTCCTCCACGATGTCATTAGTAATAAATATATTGAAGCATTCCAAAGGTTCGTAAAGGTTTTTATTCATCCTAGTTGGGCCCCTCGATGTCCGTATAATATTACAAGATGATATCCTGCTACTTATTCTTCCTTTAGTAGCCGTCCAACGATGATTGTTTTTGCCTCTGAGATTTTGGCGCTGTGGCATTATAATAAAGTTTGGTACAGCAGAGGCAGCATTGTCAAGGCTTTCTGGAATGTTCTGACTATCTATTTGGTTTTCACTCAACTCACAATCCTCGACATCACTCTGAACTTCATCATCTAAGAGATTATCTTCGAATTCGCTATTCGACTCCCGAGACTCTTCATCGCTTTGTTCTTGTAACAATCGATAGATTTCTACATCTTCGAGACATTTTTGTGACGTCATAATGATATTTTATTATGAGCTAAAACAGAGACAAAAATTGTTAGAAAGTGTGCAACTATTATCACTAAAAACAGCTAAACTCATTGAAACAAATGTGAAAGAAAAACTCACACTAAAGATAACCATACGTCACTTCGACGTACAGTAGGTTAATATTAACGAAAGTATTGCACTTACCTGTGCGACACGGGTGTCTCATGCAAGCTTCGTGGGCCGACTGAGTTGGCGGAAACGGCCAGTGTTGTGGTGCAAAACTCTTGCGAGCTATATCGATTTATCGTAATTGATTACGTCGATTCGACGTAGGTTATCTATTTAGGGTTAAGAACATATTGTTCAAAAAGCGTTTTAACTGCACACTTGACAGCAACATCGGCTACACCTGACCGTCGTCGTTAACTCAAGCACTTAAGACTACAAAAAAACTCATTCGAGAACACGGGGTACCAAAAATCTATCTCAAACTGCAAAAAATTAGGTGGCCCTTATTTTGTTTTGACGAGTATATAATTAATTTAAGTATTTTATATTTTTTATGTTTATTTTTTTGTCTGTCTCATCTAGGGATTAAAATGTATTCTGTTTTAGAAAATATATGATTTATTCATATTATTTGCTATGTGTGCATTATTATGTTGAACTAAAATAATAACTTACCATTTATAGGTATTATAATAACTTCAAATACCTTTATATTTTTAGTATTCATCTACAATAGTTTGGCATTTGCAGGACAGTAAAACAACAATTACAAATAGAGTTATATGTACCAATGTACCTGCATAATAATTTAAATAATACAACTTACCACTTGAACATAATGAACGATAATGCTTGCGATTGTAATAACGCTCTCCATGGTCTACAGGTCTTACTAAGGCCACATGGGTACAGTCTATGCAAACTAAGACCAGGCATTTGAAATTTATTATAGAATCTGAAATAGCAAAATACATTATTCAGTGTAATGCAATACAATTTAAATAATTGTAATTTTTTTGGTTTACGCTATGTTGATGTATGAATTTTATCGATTATTATTAACAATATCAACAATTCGAACAAGATACTTTGAAATTAATAACTTGTATCAACTTACTTTGCTTTTATTTTGTTGCGTTCTTGTTCATTGACCGGGAAGTGTACCTACTTCTGCTTAAACTGGACGGAGTTAAGGCAAGCAGTAACTTGGGCAATTACGGAAGACACAGTTTGTTGTGCCATGGAGTGACCTTCTTGGTTGCCTATAAGACGTTGGTAGGAGCCCGTCGCGTAAAACGACAGGGCAGTGAGTACCTAAAATGTCCATACTTTTAGTAAGCTTTTTTATGAACAATACGTAAAGTTGCCTATACCTTGGTAGATTTTTATAACCTACGAAGATGATGTTTTCTAAGTAAATATAAGAGCCGTAATTTTTAAAGCACAAGTGTAAAATAACATACCTTTATTTCTACAGGCAAATCTGTTGATCTTTTATTTATTTTAAACAAGGGCCTCAACTCTTCACACATATTTTCCACGAGCACCTTTGTGAGCATGTATCTACTAATAAACTCGGAGTCGTTTAAATTGAATGGATCACATTCCTCACGTAATCGCCTTTTTCGTAGCTAACTCAAAGAGTTATTAGCAGAGTTATCATCCTCCCGAAATTCGAAGATTTCGTAATCATAAGCCATCTAAAACCATATCACAATTAAGGGCACTATTTGAACAAGAGACTGATATATCACATACTATTAGTATTTATAATAATTACCCTACTTTTTTTAATTACTTTGTAAGGATTTATCACAGAAAATTGAAAAGTAATTATAAAAAAGTTGCTTTTTCACAACTGTACCCCAAGCAGGAATATTTTGAAGTATCGTATAGTAATAGTATCGTGACAACTATTACTATACTATTACTACCCGATAATCAGTAGCATGAATCGTTTAACCATACTCTCGTGAACTCGATACTATTACGATACTCTATGTGTACTCTAGTAACACAAAAATATAGATAATTTTAGGCTAGGAATGAATGCAATTGAATGATTCGTGCGGAATTGTCATTCATCGTATTTGTTAAACAATCAATAAGTATTTTAAAATAACAAAAAATATTATCATGCATTATATTGGTGTAAAAAGTTGTGACAATAATAAAGTAAAAATGTATTTATTATTTGTATTTTAATTACAATACAATTATCGAGGCAGTTATGTTTTTAGATTTCCGAACGTAGCCATTTTTTGTTTGAAAATCGCCATCACTTTGGACTTTTTACTTTCGCGCCGCGCGGTGTTTGAATTGTTGCTCGAAGTTGTAGTAAATTTATAACATGTCCCAAGAACAACTTTAACTCAGTTTTCTTTGATGGTTGACTTCATGGAAAAGTAAGTACTCAAAACAATAATTACGATTGAGGAAGCCGTAACTTTATAATACCTACATGATCCACAATGTTGAATTGTTTACGGTCTACATTAATGTCGGTGTAGGCGAACGAAACATATTATACTATTGCTTTTAATTTTTTATACTCGTCAATTAGTTCTATTTACTTTATAATTTATTATTCTGGGTGTTTGTTTTGCCAAGACATGGAGATTTATCAAAGCCGACTAGTCCACCCAATGGGCGCCAGTGGGCTATACAAATGTGGAAAAAACTCACAGAAATTCTGAATAGCCAAGGTGTTGGAGAGATAAGAAGTGAAGAAAAGTGGAGAAAAGTGAGTGAAGTTTGCTAATGTATTTTGTTTATGCTTTTATAATTAAATTCAGGAAGTTTTTAACAGAAACTTTAACATTGAAATAAAACTATTATAATTATACGGATTTTATCGCGGATTTGGTTTAATTTTTACATTTTAGTCTTCCCGACGCAACGTTTTGATTACTTTATAGCTTCCGTGGTGGGGCGGATTGTCCGCGCAAATAATAGTTTTATTTCAATGAGTAACATTTGCGTAAACCTAAGAAATCATTGACTTTAACATTATTTAATTATTTTTTTACTTTTGTGCCAGGTATGGACAGATTTAGAAAATAATACCATAAGAAAGTGGGCAAAACTGCACAGGTCTCTCCAGGGAACAGGAGGTGGCCCACCTCTAAAAATGTGCCTCACCGATATTGAGAACAGAGTGCTTGGGATCATAGGTGTACAGGCTGCTGTTGGGATGAGTGTGGCAGAAGTTGGTTTTGGCACGGTTTGTATCTTTATATAAATTGTAATTTGAAATAATCTGAACCATCATCAAATGCCATATAAAGTTAATTATAGAACAGACATCCCCAAAGTAATTTCTACAGTAATATGCTGCAAGCATCCTATAATTGTGAATTATGCTCTTTTAAATCATCAAAAAAAAAATATATATATATATATATATATATATATGATTTATACAGCATTTTAGTTTACATTCTTTGTTGTTACTGCATATAATATTTGAAATATGGATATAGATTACCTAATTTGTTCTCCCAATCTTATAAATATTTACATAATATTTCTATTCAGTGAGTTTTAGTAGATTACCATTAATCTTATTTAAATAATTCAATTTTTGTTCAGGTGGAACAATTAATAGAAGTGCCAACAATTGAATCTGTGTCTGAAAATGTGTGTAAGTAATTTGAATGTTACTTAATTTCAAATCTGTTTAATAATATAAAAGATAACAGTTGGTATAAATTGAAAGTCAGTAATGATTTGAAAAAAAAAACTTTTAACGTATGAAAGGTATATCATTAAAAATAAACATAATACTATATCATCAGACCATATACATCCCACTGCAGGGCAGAGGCTTCCTCTACAATTGAGAGTAAGATTGAGACTGGTTAGACCATATAGTCCACTATGCTGGCTTTGTGTGGGTTGGCAGACTCTACACACCATAGAAATTGCTATGGTATGGTGGTTGTTGTGTTGTGTGTTTGTTGTTGTTTTCACTATGTTTTCTTTCACTGTTATAGTGTATGTGTTTTGATTATCCTGGTCTGTACTGGCCTGTTTGTAAACAAACTAGACTTGACTGCCAAGATGTTAACAGTGGTTGTGGGTTGGCATCCCAGGGCACATCTCTGACTTTTCTGAGTTATGTGTGTAAATTTATGTCATACCGGGTATCTCAAGACTGCTACCGAAAACGAAGCCGGGTGGTAGTTTTAGTGGCTACAAACACAATGCAATTAAAAATTTCGCCTAGAAACGCGACAATTATTTTTTATGATTTTTTAAATATCGTCATTTTTGGGTGGTAAATCCATAGTTTTTGCTAAAATAATAATTTAAACTCTTTTATACCTTAGAGTATTTATAAATAAAAGGGTATATACTATTATTTTAGGAAAAAAAATATTAACCACCCAAATATGGCCATAGGAAAAAAATAACAAAAAAAAATTTGTCGCTTTTTTTTGCAACTTTTTCTGTTGCATTGTGTCTGAAGTCGCTTAAACTACCACCCAGCTTCGTTTTCGGTAGCAGTCTTGATATACCCTGTATAACTTGGGAAACGCTGTGTCTTAAGATTTTTTCTGGTATAATATGCAGTTTCAAAAGTTACTGGTTTTTGTAAGAGTCCAAGAAATTATCTAAAACATCAACATCAACTGCCAATGTCTAAAAGTTAACTCACAATAAATATTTTTAAATCTAAATTATTTTTTATACAATTGTTTTAAATAATTGACAAATATTTGTGTTTCTTTCACCTAGGACATTAGATGTAAACAAAAAGAGATTGCAAGTATTGTGGCAAATAATGTGGTAGGTTTTGATTAGGTACTTTCAAGATATTTATTTTATTTCATTTTATAAAAATAAAATAATAATAATTAAGTAGCAAATCGATTTACAAGCAGTGCTCGCAAAGCACGGCCACGTAAGAGATCGCCCTCGAAAGATTCATTTTCCTCTATTAATGGAGGATCATGTTCGACTATTTCTTCGGGTAGGGCTTCTGGATCAACTACGCCGAACTGAAGGGCTAAATTGTGAAGTACACAACAAGCTATGATGATTTTAGCACATTTGTCCGGTTCATAGTGAAGAGTGCGATCTTTGCTCAAACATCTCCACCTGTTTTTCAATCGCCCAAACGTGTTTTCGATCGCCACTCTAGCCTTTGCGTGGACAACCGTGTAGTGTGCTTCAGCGCTTCCCTCAGGTGCACCTAGTATGGGTGTCATTAACCAGGGTTTTTGAGGATATCCAGAATCTCCTGTTAAAATATTTATTTATATATGCTTTATTGTACACCAAAATGAAAGACGCATACAAAATACTTAAAAACTAAAGGCATGGTTACAATAGGCGGCCTTATCGCTAGCTGCGATCTCTTCCAGGCAACCTTTGGATGGACTGGATTTTTGAGAAATTGAAATATAGGGTAGTGCAAGTAGTGAGAGAATAAACAATAATAATAATAATTGATGTACATGTTATATTATATTAAATTTACATAATATAAATACACACAAACATACATACATACCAACATACATACATATATACATACATACATACTAATATATATTGAGCTAACTATAATGATGATATAAGTAAAGAGGATCAGAAATATATATATAACAGGATAATACGTTACTGCAGTGAGAGATAGTGTATCTTAACAAGTCTCTTAAAACTTGGTAATGACTTAGCTTGTCTGACAGACAATGGTAATTCGTTCCACAAGCGAGCAGCATGAACTGTAAAGGATTTGCTTAGAAATGATGTGCTGTGCTTGGGAATCTCTAGGATCAAATTCTCTGTTGATCTAAGAGTTCGTGCATGAGTTTGACCGAGGAATTTAAAACGGTTTTTTAAGATAGTGGGGGCTAGAGGGATTGTACAAAATACCGTATAAAAGGGAAAGAATTCGAGTATTACGGCGAAAACGTATTGATAGCCACTTGAGTTTGATACGATATTCGGAAACATGGTCATATTTGCGAAGACCAAATATGAATCTAATGCAGAAATTCTGAAGTCTCTCAAGTTTTTCCATTTGGGCTTCGGTGAGGTCGAGGTAGCTAGCATCAGCATAATCAAGGAGGGGAAAAGAAGAGATTGAACCAGTGCGATTTTCGTGGAAATCGGTAGAAAATTCCGCAATCTCCGCAAGGACCCCGCTGCAGCAAACAATTTGCGACTTACTTGTTGCAATTGGGGACCCCAGGATAGGTTTTTGTCGATGATTACACCCAAATTCTTAACAGTATCACTGAATGGAATAGTGCAACCATCAAACAGAATTTGAGGTAAGTTATCCATATCTAATTTAGAAATCAACCTGGAGCTGCCAATAACAATGACCTGGGACTTAGCAGGGAAAACAGACTTAAAATATTGTTATTTATATATATTTTGTATTGTACATTAACTTTGTTTTATTGCCTTTAATAATACATACCTAATAACCATCCTTGCTCATTATTGCGATACAATAGTTGCATGTAATGGTTAACCCTACTATTCTCCCATATAAAAGCGTCATGGGTGGCTCCTCCATACTTCGCATTTACATTTAAGATGCGGCAATCGCTATCACAAACCTACAAAAATCATAAAATATATTAGTATTTAGTTTTGTGATGTCGGTCTTATATATTTATTCCCAGATTTTATATTGGGTATATGCTGGGATTGTAAAACTTACAATTTGTACATTTATCGAATGAAAATGCTTCCGGCAGTAAAATAAATGTTCGATCTCTTTTTTTGGTGTGTGTATATGAAATTGTGATGCGTCTATACAGCCGCAAACACCGGGTATATTAAACTTTCTGTAAAATCTGTAACCAATATTTAAAATTAAATTTAATCATTGAAGGTTTCCACTCATCGACTATTAACAGACTTCGTGCAAAAGAAATAACTCATATATTTGGTAATCAAAGATACAAACTTTTGTTTTATAAGGTCCCTTTCTAGTCTGGAGGTTGGGAACTTGATAAATTTTTCAGCGATAACAGGATCGTTAAGCGCATCGGTCACTTGATTAACAAAAAGGCTCACACTGGTCTGCCCTAAGTGCTTGCTCATACCTACTATTCGTTGGTATGAGCCTGTTGCGTAAAAAGATAACGCACATAAAACCTAAAACAAAGGTGCATACAAGTTGAATTTATTATGAAATGCTTATAATAATATTCTAGTTATAAGGTATTTTAGTTAGGAATGTATATTTAAAATTACCTTAAGCTCCAGGCTTATCCTTTTACTAGCTGCCAAATTTGTTTTTGTGGGTAATTCCTGGCACAAAATTTAAAAGCTAGCTCATTGAGCCGGTACCTATTTTTGAACTCGGATTCCGATATGTCCATTGGATCTTCGGCTTTGCGAAGTATTCTTCTTTTGGTAATTCCGCTGTTAGTAACATTTATAATTATTTGAATGACACAGTAGTAAGTTCATTCGCAAAGTGAAATACGGAATAATTATACAAACCGTAACTCTCGTCGTTGTCTTGTTTCTCTGGCTAAACGCCACGCAAAATAAAAGTAAGATGTCGAGGGCACTTCGTATTGGCGTAATAAAGACATATTTCGCCAATTTTAATAAAATTAATCGCAAAATAAAGTTAACGATAGTTATCTCCCTGTCAAAATGTCGGTGACAATACAATCGTGTTTCTCGATGGTAAATTGGCGATACTACACGTCAAAAATTATTCCTGCTACCAGTTTTCATACATTTGACAGCCTCCGTGGCGCAGGTGGTTAGACGCCGCCTGTGAAACGAGAAGCCGCGGGTTCGATCCCCGCACCGAGAGAAATATTTGTGCGGCCCACAAATATTTCTTCCGGGTCTGGGTGTTTGTGAGACCGAAAAGTCTCTCGTAGTTCCTGATACCCACGACACAAGACTCGATCTTAGTGTGGGATCAGGACTATGTATGTGACTGTTGGGTGTATTTATTTATTTATTTTATTTGTATAGTAAAAATATCGTTAAACTATACGATTATCATACTATAGTATCGTAAACGTTTCCCGCTGCCATAATTTAGTTCCAAATACGCTCACAATGGCGCTGTTCAAATTCCCATACAAAATTTTACTATTACGATTACTATACTATAGAGCCAAATGTTCCTGCTTGGGGCACTGTTATAAGACTGCTAAGTTTGACATAAAGTAATATTACTTACTGTCAAAAGACGCGTCATGGTTTAGAGTCACGAGTGAATGATTAGCGATTGGGGCACAAAACTGCTTAGTAAAACATGATGGTTTTAAGCTTGTTTTAAGGGCGTCATGGTACGAAATTTCAAAGTAAGGTTAAAACATTACTGACATAAGAGATGGTAGTAAGGCCCCAGATAATCACGTTGCCCTAAACCCAGCCACCCCGAACTTCGCAGGTAGGTTCAACATAGAACAAAAGTATGTGTAATATATTCTTTGAATTATATGCCTCGATTTAATTCGCCTTCTTAATAAATAAGTCTTGTTTCCCGCAATATGTGGGACCAGCTCTTCAGAAAGATCAAGTTCTGGACACACTTCTGTTTAATAGGCGCCATTAGCTCTAATATGTCCATCATAATATGATCGCGATTGCTTTATTTGATAAGGCCCTAAAGCAAGCAATAACAATTGTTCATGAGATAATATATGGAAATACCCAATTGCGGTAGGTTACCATCGATTCTAGTAAACATGACCCTACACCTATTTAAGTTGTAATCATTCACAAACTCACTTAAATAATTCCTTTTATCCATAAATCACAATGCTCTTTGAATAATTTGTCCCCACAGGGCTATCTACAAAAACAGGATAATATTCATTAATAGCTGCTGCTATCTTAAAATCAATCATTGAATGGGGTTCGGCTTGATTAAAATACCCTTGCCTAAACAATTTAAATTCCGGTTTAAATTTTCTATTAACGAACTCCACAACCCATCTACAAAGGGTTTACCTTCTACTTTTGTTGGCTTGTGCAGAAGACAGTTGAGTTTCTTCTTCATTTAGTAATTTTGGTTTATAAACCCTATTATTATAACTTTCTAACGTAGTAATTGCATCCCGAAATTCTTGACCAAGAGTAACAATGTCATTGGGTTTAAAAAGTCTACGAAATGACCAATTTTCATTTTCAAACAATCTGGTCACAATTAATGCATCAGTCTGAATTGCTGGGAATGGACCTACAGCAGCAATGATGTAGCCATCACAAGAAACAGTCATACAAGGTTTGACTAAATTATCATACCGACCACATTTTATAAAATAACCATATCCCTTAATGCATGATTTTTCCTTTTTAATACAATAAATTGAAACAAGTAGTTACTTAAATATAGATTAAAGGAAAAATAAAGAAAAAATGTTTTTTTCCAAAAAGTATATTTTTATAAAAAGAACTTACTGATGTAGATCTACATCAGTATGCATTACAGTTAGTATTAATAATCTAGCTTATATACTATTTCTATTTTACGACTGTCTTCGAATTAGGCTTACTGTAGTGAATGAAAATCTTTGAAACAGTTATTTCTCTGATTTAGACACAACGGTACATTACATTTGGTACACGACCATTGTGTGGTGCCCTTACAATTGGGCATCTTGCACCGTAATCGATTGGCAAATACAGGCCAATGTTCAAACCCATCTACGCACACATCTTTTGACGGAAGCGGATGTTGCGGACCTTTTGGCTTTTTTATTTGTAGCTCCCGATCTAGTGAGGAAGTACTGGGTCGTCCTCTTTTATTACCACCAGACATACCTATATTGCACAGTGTATCAGCCAAACAATTGCGAAACTCCCCAAGATTAGGCTGTTAGTTGCTTTTTTGACACACCTTTAGCAATCAGATTGGTTTTCAGAAGGACCCATGAGTTTATTGTCGTGAGGTCCAGTAAGTGATAAAACAACCGTAGTTACCATTTCCGGCTCTTTACTTCGAATCCGATAGCGTCCTAAGAAACTGTCTATCAGGTCGACCCCGCCCATATGCATATTGTACTCTTGCACAATTTTGGGATAAGGAATGTCAATTTTTTGTTTAGCCCTATTATCGTATCTTGATACTTTGCTAACAGTCTCGGCGCCAACGTAAGTTGATAATAGAGTGACTACTTTATTGTCTTTCCACGCAGTGGCCGAAAAGTCTACTCCATCTGAATGAGAAACGCGTTCCTCATATGTACCTCTCGGAACAGAAGTTTTCATTAGTTCCTTTTTGTCAGGGAGTCGACAATTCGGTAACCTATTTTGCTGAATAGTTCCGACACATTGTATACCCTGTTTATTCAAGTAATGTACCAAAGGCAGGGATGTGTAAAAATTATCGAAAAATACAATATGATTTTTCATCCTTGGTATAGGTCTCGCCAAACGTATAACGACGTTATTTGTTATTCCGAGATCAGGCTCATCGGCTGGTTTGTCTTTGTTTTCTTCTTGCCCAGAATAGACCTCGAATCTGTAAGCATATCCCATGAGATTACAGAGAACATAAAGCTTGTAACCCCACTTGTGAGGCTTATTTGGTAAATATTGCTTTAGAAAATGTGCAATTTTCGTTGAAACACATCTGTTAATCTATAGAAAGTCGTTGGTCTATTGCAACTGATGAAAATGTCGTATTTAGCTATTCTATCACAGGCCGAATCTTATGGAGGCGATCGTGATCGGAATGGTCCGGAGGAAGATGTTCATTGTTATCGTTGAAATGCAAGTAGCTCCTAATCATCTCAAACCGATTTACCGGCATTACGCTCTTTACAGGATCGTACCCAAACTTGGAATGCCAGTATGAGCGTACACTAGGGAAATGCTCCACTGATATAAATAAAATAATTCCTATGAATTTTTGAGCTCCCCAACACTAATACTGAAAGATATTGAAGGGTTTTTTGTACTGCATATAAATTGGTTTCATCAACAATTTTTTGAAGAAACTCTGGTGTGAAGTAGTGCAACAAACATTTATACCGGGTATCTCAAGACTGCTACCGAAAACGAAGCCGGGTGGTAGTTTTAGTGACTACAAACACAATGCAATTAAAAATTTCGCAAAGAAACGCGACAATTATTTTTTATGATTTTTTAAATATCGTCATTTTTGGGTGGTAAATCCATAGTTTTTGCTAAAATAATAATTTTAACTCTTTTATACCTTAGAGTATTAATAAATAAAAGGGTATACACTATTATTTTCGGAAAAAAATAATTAACCACCCAAATATGGTCATAGGAAAAAAAAACAAAAAAAAATTGTCGCTTTTTTTTTCAACTTTTTTTGTTGCATTGTGTCTGAAGTCGCTTAAACTGCCACCCGGTTTCGTTTTCGGTAGCAGTCTTGATATACCCTGTATGGTGTATCGAGTTCAGTTATAGCAGAGTCTGTTGTGCTTGATTGGTGAATTAATTTTGATTCGTCATACATCAAACTGTCTTTTTTCCAAATGAGTTTCCTTTTATCAAATTCTACATAACTCGCATGACCTTCTTGCATGGGTAATGAAAAAGTAACTTCACTCGATGGGCCAGGCAGATCTTGAACTAGTGGTGGATCACTATAGGTAGGATCTTCATGATCCTTTGCCTCCTCGTCCTCCAATTCTCTAATCATTTCTCTTGCATTTTCAAAAAAGGTTTCTTCATCTTCACTGTCATCTTCCAAGCCATCCTCAGAAATATTTCCATCTTCTAAAGTCGCCAGAAGTTGTTCAATGTCTTTATCTGCCACTCTACGAGACATTCTGTAAAAATAATTATAAAATTCGAATCAATAAATTACGTATCTATAACAAATAAGTCAAAAAAGAAAAAAATATATTATACGTATAGTACAACTATTTCTTATCGATTTTGCATATTGATGTATTTCTACATCACAATTATTCCGCAGATATTTACAAAAACTGTTATTGTATTCTAAAAAAAAACAACGTAATGTGTTCTTCTTACCTTTATCCTCTCGTAAATCACTTTTTGCACGAAATAATACTATTTAGTATTCACTAAAATGAAATTACAACTTTACCGCCAAAGTGTGTATTTGAAAGTGTCGCGCCATGTTGTCAAATTTAGACAAGCAAAAAAGTGAACTGTCATATCATGAAAGTTTGCGTTCAAAAACTATGATATATATTTTTAGCACCTATTAAAAGTAAAACATACTGTGTTCGAATTACCGTTTAGAAGTTATGTACGGAAGAAAACACTGATGTAAATATACATCATCATGCATTTAAGGGATATACAAAACAATCCTCATTACTAACCAATAAGTTCCAATACCGAGAATATTTTGAAATCCCCTCGTATAAAAAAAATCTGTAGGGAAGGCTGGCACACGTGCTGTTGATCGGGGCTCAGCAAACCCTTCTCCCATGATCTCCAACACCTTTAATTCCCAAGGTGCCAGGGTACCTCAAGGTGCACCACCACCACTCCCCGTCTAGTGTCTGCGTAGCGCAGCGGCATTTCTTTTGGCCAAATACTTGCGATCCGACCACACCTAATATTATGTTTGTGTATAATACTAGATAATATTATACACGAAGAAGAAGATTAAGGTAAAATAATTATGAATTACAATAAGTAATTTGGGTTTGTTAATCAAGATCTGTTTGTGATATAAGGTCAATGAGGGCAAGACCGGCATATTTTTTTGTGAGTTGAATTTGACGGACCATATCATGTCCTATACACTTTGTTACTGATATTCTTGAACTAAGCTACTATATATTTAAGGTTATATTACATTAATGTTTTAAATAGCGGCAATTTTTGTTAATGAGTTTATAAATATGTTTTTTAAAAACTTATTTAGTAGCCGAACTTTCCCACCATTTTTGGGGAGGTTCGTCTAGCAACAGCTTCATCTATAAAATTACAATATTTTTGAATAAACATGAATTACACACGAGTAAAATGGGATGCTATTGAAATATGTATTGTAATGGCACCTATATACGGCACTAGTGAGATTTTATGGTATAAAAATGTTTTTGGGGGGCTACTCCGGCATATTTTCGGGATCAGGAGTTACCAACCACATTAAGATTCAATAGTTGTGTTTTTTTTTTTTTATTGCTGTGAATGGCGAGACGAGCAAGCCGTTCGCCTGATGGTAAGCGGTACGACCGCTCATAAACAGTAGAAACATTCCACTGCGCTCGCCATCCTCAGACATAAGATGATAAGTCTCAATATGTCCAGTAGTTGCTCTGGCTACAATGTCCTTCAATCCGAAACACAACAGTGCATTTAAGCAGTGTTGTTTCACGGGAGAAATAGACATTGCGGTGGTACCTACCCAGATGGCCTCGCACATATGAGAGACCTACCACCAGTAAGTTTGTTATTTCATTATATTATTAGAATTTTTTAAAACATGTTATGTAATGGCTATACAAATGATGAACCAGATATAATCAACTATATATTTATTAAAAAAATCACAAATTATTTAATGAACACTATACTTTGGCAAATAACAGACTTATTTATTTTAAGAAATTAGATATGAAAATCAAAAGTAAATCACATCATCATCGTTAACTAAAATATAGTCGTTTAATTTTGTTGGATCTTTTGCTAGATTAACCTTTTTTACGGTCGATATCTCTGGGACCACATCTTTAACAATTTTTCTGGGCTGCTTAAATACAAGTTTTGGTTTCTTAACAGTTTTGTAAAATCTTACGCTGTAATATGTTTCTTTATTTTGTGCCTCTACGTGTTCTATAACTCCGACATAGTATGTCCATTTCTTGGTGAAATATCTTACTAAAACGTAATCATTTGTAACATAAAGAGCATCAACCTCATCTAAACCAGAACCGGCAGTCATCAAATCGAAATGATTGTGTATACTCATAAAGCCTGAGACGCCTAGTGGTTGAACTTTTTGAGGAGAAAGAATGTATTTCCTTTTTTTGAGTGAAAGGTATTTTATTTTCTTTACCACATGTTTGATGTTACAGTTGGTTGGTTTTTAGGATAAATTTTATAAGACTCCGCAAATTTATTTCGTGTCTTATTTTGTCTTTCATTTTATTAACAAAAGATGAACCTGGTTCCGTCAGTAAATATTCTTCATTTGGTTTGGTTCAGCTTTTGACTATAGTATCCGATAGAATTTGAATTTTATTTAACTCGGACTTTTGTTTTTGTAGACATCGAGGCAGCTCTTTTGTATTAATATTGAATGCTGATGGTCTTACCCCGCAGATGGACTTACCCACATTGACCTTAAGGTTACATTTGGCTCAACTACACAAAAGAAAGTACATCTATGATCTTATAATGTGTAATGCATTACCCTTTGCCACTGTTCCATCGATTTTACACCACCATCCAGGGAGTTTAAAATAGTTCTTAACTCCAGCCACTACATTTTACTTTTAATTTTTCCGTCTGCCTTCCTCAGCATGCCCCTTGCAAATCTTTATTTTCAATTAGAAAGTCTAAAATCGCATTTAATTGCTCTGGGCTGCACGAATGCGTTTGTGACATCTAAAAATAAAATAAGAACTTAAGACGCACTTTTGTACACTAAACTGAATATAATATTTGAAAAATGACGTACCTTTTGGCTTTTTCTTCGATAAAGAATTAACATGTAGAAAGCTTGGAGATGGAGAGTGCAGTTTGTTATCTGACACTTGTGCTGGAAGTGAGAACTACTAATCACAGCATAATTCTTATTTTTAATAAGATCATAGAGCATAAACATAATATTTAAAAGTTCATTCACTCCGAATATAATCTATGGTTACGAAGATGACATTATTCCAAACTTGTATAGGATCTTGTTAAAGATCAGATACTGGATTTTTCTAAAAGTATCTGGACTCGGGAGGCATTTCGTGATCATGAGGGGAAGGCGTACAGTTTTTGTCCTTTACAAGTTTATATGTTCTCTCCACAAATTAAATTCTTCTGTTGGACCTGGCGTACTACCAATAACTTCAATTACTTCTATCTCCGTCCTGGAGTCTGGAATCCAGACTGTCTGGATTCCAGACTCCAGGAGTAGGTATTAGAGATGTGAGGTGAATGGAAAAATATCGATTAAATAAAAAAATATTTTTCTTTATTCAATATAAATCAATTATAGTAATAACATAATCGATTTTTTTCGAAAAAATCGAGCGGCTACCATCATATACTCCTCTTCGGAAATTGTACATCGTTTCGAATGCAAACCAATTAGTTGTGTGCACGTCATCTTAGCCAGCTCTATATTAGGCTTTCCTTCCTCTTTTTAATTTCTTCAATGGTTGTTTTAAATGATAATAATTCCATTACTCATCGTCAAGCATCACTTTGCATTCCACGATTCTTGAAACGTGACGTCTGATTTTGCGGCATCGTTGGATGTATAGCCGGTGCTTACTGAATTGTAGTTGATGACTGTGAAGATGGGCTTGGTGGAGTATATTGTATGCGTCGATGAGGATTGTGGAGAATACTGATACTGATAGGAGGTTTGTGGCTGGGTATATGTTTGATGATGCAATGGTGAAATAGTTAGTTTTGGTCCTCGAAATTGAGCTGGTCGGTAATTGATGAGCACGTGCTTTTTTTAAGACATTAAGGATTTCAATCTTCGCTAAATATTTTTGGTCTTTATTTAATCTACGTAACATGGGAACTAACATAAGCGCGAAGTTTTTTTCGACGTCCTCTTCTTCCTGTGCTTGTTTGTCTTTTAATATATGAAGTAATTGTTTGTCTATTTCTGTTGAATTGTTGTTATCTCGAGAATAGTTCTTCTTTCACAGTGGTATTCTAATTGTAATTAATTAGTTGTGAATTCTGAGCTGTAGTAGACAATGTAATATCCTGAGTAGAAAAATCCGATGATTTATTTGCATCCTGAGTACAATTGAGTATTGTGTTGTGCTGCCAATTCTTTACCGAAACAATATTTCATGTTTTTCCATTTTTTTGTGCGGTGTTCCCTGAAACCAAATGAACAAAATGAAAATTTTGTTCACTGATACCTTGCTACGGGATATAGCATAAAGTCGTTGTATTTTGAATACCTGATAGGCGCTACGATTATCAGTGAAATTATTCATCATACATGCAAGCAGTTGTGGTTATATTAGCAGCCTGCTTATTTGAAAGGAATGACAAAAGGAGACTGGTTAAACATAGCACTAGAGTTTTTCATACAAACACACTTTCCAAATTGTGTTGGCGCGATTGACGGCAAGTACATAAGAATCGATAGACCCGATTATACCGGCTCAGAGTCATTTAATTACAAGAAGTTTTATTCGATTATTCTACTTGCTGTTGCCGATGCTAACTATAGTTTCGTAGCTATTGACGTGGGTGCCTACGGATTCAATAGTGACGCCTGCGTGTTCCGAAATTCAAATTTTGATTAAAGACTTTTAACAAACCAATTGGTTGTTACCATTCATTGTTTCTTCCAGTCATTGTTTCTCATTTTATCTGACCTTTTTACATTTATCATACTCCTTTACATAGCGTATTGGCTAGTTGCATGTTTGCTTGTCATTTCATGAGATAAAGTCCGTGACTGACATCCATTCATTAGAACGGGTAATATACAGGTGTTAAAAAGCTTACTTTTAACGGTGATGTGAAGTTTTTTGTCTTTCATAGCTTCATTAAGACTCCAATATATTTTCTAGCCATTTGTAATTGTTCTTCTTACTTCTTCTCGCATAAGATCTTTTTGAGTTATGAGCTGTCCTAAATAGATATATTCATCGGTGTAATTTATTCCAGTGTGTCCTATCAATATTATGTCTTTGTTGACGCTATGGAAAGGTTTTAAAAAATAGTATTTATTTTAGCTCGACAATTTCAAACGTTCAATCATATCGTCGACAATTTTCCAGTACATAGAAGAAATTGAAGGTTTTAATTGTATTAAAAATATTTTTTCTTTTTAAGTATAATATTTACATATAATTGATAAAAGTCATTTTAAAGGTATTTATTTACATAACGATTAAAGCGGTGGGTTTTTTCAAAACTAGTGAAAAGTAACTTCGTAGGGTTCGTAAAGCGCACGCGTGCATCCGTGTCACCTGTAAGGCTCTTCCGGAACGACTGACGCCATAAAAATGTCATCTAGGACTCCATTTTTACACAAACGACATTGTCCTGAGACGTATAAACGGGAAAATGATCTAAGCAATCAAGACGTAATTCTTCGACGGGTCGGGGTATGAAATGCTTACTGATGGTATCAGACACAGAATCAAGGTTTCCTCTGTGCAATTGAGATTTGTTATTGGTTCTGATGAGTGCAAGAGCAGCTTGTATGCGAAACCTTTTTAGATGCAATTTATTTTCATTTCCAAGTTGTACGCAATTACGGCGGTGCAATAACCAAATAGTGCAAATATTGACATATACCAGGGTCTCGTCTCGTCTTCATACGTATTCTGTATAATGATATTTATTTGAGACTATATAAAGATGCACAGTTAACACTTGCTTATTTTTGCACCTATGCCCTTTTTATCGGTGATCAAAAAAGGACTTCCAAGGACCTACTACATTGAAGGGGAAATGATTTACTACGCGATCAAAAGGCAAGTGTTCCCTTGTACATTTGTCATAGATATTTTTATAAATAGTAGATATTTATATATAAATTTTACAGTACGTAGGTTAAAAAAACACGTTGTAGGGAAATAAAATGTATGATATATTTTTTTGTAATAATAAATTAACGTGACGAACGACGGTCGATGTTGTCTCGGAGTTTAAGGTTACAATTTTCCATTGCCACAGCAATTCTCTCCAGCGCTTCCGCGCGCCGTTTTTCAACGCCGAGCCGCCTTAACTCTAGTTCATACGCCCATCGAGGCATCCTTTGATATCGAAGACCTAGAATTAAAAACATATATTATACACCAGACAAGTTCGGCACTAGTAAATAAGCGCTGTAAGCGTAAAGTCTTTCAGTTGTAAAAGAGACTAATAACAGACACAAAAAACACACTCTGAAAAATATCAGTGGATACACTGATGTGTAAATATTAACTTAATATAAATTTTAAATCCAAAACACTGTTGTAATGCAATATTCCGTACATATAGTTATTAGTCTTATAATTGCGTTTTATACATTTCTTTGTGAATGTTCATGGAATTATATCGAATTGTAATAATGTATTAACTTACTTCGTCTAATTGGCCTCCTGGCAGGATGTGACTTGCGAACTACTCTGGCTGATTGTGGGACTAGACTGACGCCTGACTGAGATCCTGAAATAACAATAATCTTTAAGTACTTTATCTAATGTAAAAAAATTTCGTTTGTAAATAAATTATAGAATTTGAAATTATTTTTAGTGTGTTTTAAACCAAGTAATCCTCATAATTCTCAGAGTCGGAATTTGTGCGCGATAATGGCGATAGGCTCGCCATCTGTCATATCGTGGGACGGAACATACAAGGCGAAATGTAGGTGTCTTGTTACCTCTGTCTACCCTTCTGGGGGAAAAAGGCGCGAGTTTATGTATGTATGAAAAGAAATGAAAAATTAAATAAATATATCTATCTAAAAGGTCTGTTTTCTAATTCACTTAACTATTCTCACCTGTGTCGACAACTTCGCCATGTACTTCTTGCGCTACCTCAGACTTAGCGGTCTCCTCGGTAGCAGCGGTGGAGGAAAGGGTAGGTGGAGCGGAAGATGAATTATTAGGAATATCGTCAAGCCGTTCTTCAGTCATTTTCAGCTCAGAAGGCATGCTTTCAGAAGTCGATTGGGCCATAGGGATACACTTGGTTGTGGTGGAGGTGTTGTTAGATTAGGAGTAGGTACGGATGAAGCTTCACTTTTTGGTGGTTTTAAATGTAGGTATTATAGAATAAACACTAACTTCCAGGAGCTAGCTATTGTATATTTATAAATTAACACTTAATACATACAGAGTAAAATTATAACTATTTAGGCGAGTCGGAGCGAGATGGGAGACTGTATTTCCATCCAAGTAAACCGACCCTTTTATAGGTCTACCCGAATGAGGATCGGTGGGGACAAATCTTAAAGAAAATATATTTAAACAATAAAATAAGGTCTATCCTTTCAACAAAAAAATAAGGTCTACCCAAACATCTGGGCTATTGTCCAAACCGAAAGTTTTACTCAAACGTGTACTATTGTCCAAAAAAGAAAGAGCTTAACTTATACAGTTTTATTGCCCCGGCATGAATGGGTCATTACAATTAGGAAACAATAATTTAGAACAGCATCTTTTTAACTAATATTATACAGTGTATGTATCAGCCCATATACGTCCCACTGCAGGGCACGGGCCTCCTCTACAATCGACACTACGATTGAGAGTGGTTAGGCCATATAGTCCACCACGCTGGCCTAGTGCGGGTTGGCGGACTTACATACCATAGAAATTTTATAAATCGCTATGGTATGCAGGTTTCCTCACGATGTTTTCCTTCACCGTTTTAGTGCGTGGTGATTGACTATCAATACACACATGACTCCGAAAAGTCAGAGGTGTGCCCTGGGATTCGAACCCGCGACCACCGTGAACATGTTGGCAGTCGCGTCTAGTCCGTTTACCAACAGGCCACCACGCACAATATTATACAGTACGGTACATAAAAATTCTTTCTTTAATATTTTTTACGACTCGCAGATGTTTTATAGTTTAACATCTGCAGTCATATCTTGAAATGAAATGCATTTTAAATAAAGTTAAAATTACAAATAATAAGCTAATAAATATAAAAGCTAAATCTAAGTTGGCGTATTGCTACCGCCCACAACTTGTTGAAGGTATCTGTAATACCAGGTATATCAGGACTGCTACCGAAAACGATACCGGGTGGTAGTTTTAGTGACTACAAACACAATGAAACTAAAAATTTCAAAGAAACGCGAGTTACGTACGCTCAGCCCTTAGATATAAGTCGTTTAGATAAGAAAAGTAATGTCTTCGCAGTATTTAATATTAAACCACTCATGTAACTTAGCTATAAGAGTAACATTTGTAAGTCAGTCTGAAATACACTCTCGTGTAGAACACTTGTATTTTTTAAAAGCTCCTCCGGCTCGCTCCCCTCATAACTGGCGCAGTCGTGGTAGGATAGTTCCAACTCGCGACATCGGTCATCTTTTGCATAAACCTCTGCGAATCGACTACGTTACGAGCGACTATCCAGAACCTATTAATCGGGACCGGACGGCGATAATACAGTGTTCCTGACTCCACGGTGGTTCAGCGATGTGGTATTGGAGGTAAGATAAAATTATTTTCCTACCCAGTATCCCTTGCTCTACTCCCGCGTTTTTGTGTGTTTAGTGTTTGTTGTTTTAACCTTAAAATCGGTAAAAAGACAGTGCTAAGTACATTAATTTATTAAATTGCTTAAAATCAGTGAATTAATGAATACATAAGTTATTAAAATCTCCAATCGATTTAAAGCTTATTACTTAAGTTGTTTTACTTAAAATCAGTAAAATCAAATAACTTTTAAATAAAAGTGTTAAATAAAAACCCTAACCCTGTTTAACACATATGTAAGTAAAATAACTCTGTTAGTTACTTTTCAGTAAAGATTATAAAGTTTTTAAAAAATGAAAGGGAGTAACCCGTTGTCACAGCTGGCGCAAGCAGCCACACGTCCTATAACAGTCAACTACGACTTAATTGACAAAGTTTTGCCAATATATGATGGCAACAGTAAATCATTGAACTTTACATAAGATGTGTAGAAAGTGTTTTAAAAAATCATGGTATACCCAGCACAGACCATATTGTGTTATGCCTTATTCGAAACAAATAATAGGAAAAGCTTTAGAGGCCATCTCACTCGAGGTAGATATAGAGAATTGGTCATCGATAAAACCGCTTTACTAAATAGATTCGGTGAACAACGTAACGAAGTTCAGTTGTTACAGGAAATTCGTGCGAAGCTTATGGTAAAAAAATTAGAGATCTATTAGACGCATTGTGCAGTGTAGGTGAATCTGCTACGAAAGACAGTAGATATTACCAGACAGCCATATATACATACGTATATAGCCAATATACATATATAGATAACATCGACTATAACATTGGTCTTGGTGTTAGAATTAAATATCCGCAGACTTTAGAAACAGCGATAGCGTTAGCTAGACAGGAAGAACTTAAGTTGAAACGGGCGGAAAATAAAATAACACAACCCCTGTTTCAACCCAAACAAACATTTAATCGACCATACATAGGGACGAGACAACCCTATGCAGGCAATAACTTGTCAGCGCAGAATTTTAATCCGCGCGCTATTAAGCAAGAACCGACGTAGACGATGTAAATGATGGTGTAGATCCTACTACACACATTAGTGAATCCCCGAATTTTCAGGTAGATGCCTTAGAAAATCCAAAACCTTGATACATTATCTACCGGAATATGAATACATAATAGACCAGTTACCGTATATACAGGTACCACACATAGGTAAATTCTTAGTAGACACCGGAGCTTCACGCTCGCTTATCAGTACGGCTGTGTTATTTAATAAACACATTGCGAAGAATGTTTATGTACAACCGTTTAAGATAAACACAGCTCATGGGACTTCTTCCCACGATAAGATCGTACAAATGTCTTTGTTCTCAATTTTAGGAACGGATGTTGATCATAAATTTTTAGTATTCGACTTTGATGAAAATTATAAAGGTTTAATAGGAAGCGACATACTTAGTACTTTTGGATGTCGAATAGAGTATAAAAATAAGAAATTAAATACAGAATCGAACACAATAGATTTATACTTTAAAAAAATAAAAATCGTAAGAAATATCAATGAAAATGTACAAGTGAATAAATTCACAACAGAAGAAGTTAATTCAGAGTTAAAAATAATTTACGCAGAATCAGAACAGAACATTGAAAAAAAGACGCGAAGTAAATTAACCTTTGTTTTCAGTATCGCGACATTTTCTATGTAGAAAATCTCCCGCTTACATTTACACATTCAGTTAAACATTCATTGCGATTAACTGACCAGACTCCTATATTCACTAAAAACTACAGGCGTCCGCCTTGCGAATAAAATGAATCCAAAAACAAGTGGACAGCTTATTAAATAAAGGAATTGTTAGAGAAAGCATGTCACCTTGGTCGAGCCCAGTTCATTTAGGACTAAAAAAACAAGACGCATCAGGTCAAGTTAAATGGCGACTTGTTGTAGATTACCGTAAATTGAATGAAAGAACCATTGAAGATAAATATCCTATACCTAACATTAGTGATATTTTGGATAAATTAGGAAGAGTGCAGTATTTACTACGTTAGACCTCGCTTCAGGATACCACCAAGTCGAGATGGACCTGAACGATATAGAAAAAAACAGCTTTTACAACTGACAAGCATTATGAGTTTCTTAGAATGCCCTTTGGCTTAAAAAACGCACCTAGTACGTTTCAACGCCTTATGAATAACATACTTAGAGACTTATTAGCAGATGGAACGTGTATCGTTTACTTAGACGATATTCTTATTTATTCCACCTCATTACAAGACCATATGACTAAATTAAAGAAAGTTTTTCAAAGACTTAGAGAACACAATTTTAAAGTGCAATTAGATAAATCAGAATTTTTAAGAAAAGAAGTAGTATATCTTGGGCACGTGCCAAAATGGCCTAAAGCCTAACGAGGATAAAATCCTTGCTGTAAAGAAATTCCCAATTCCAACCACTCAAAAGAAATTAAATCTTTCTTGGACTTGTGGGTTATTATAGAAATTTCATTCCAGATTTCGCTAAATTAACAAAACCATTAACGAAATGTTTGAAGAAAAATGCTAAAGTAATTCATACACCTGAATTTATAGAGGCAGTAAATAAGTCGAAACAAGTTTTATGTAACGCTCCTGTGTTGCAATATCCAGACTCTAATAAACCGTTATATTAACAACAGATGCTTCAGAAGTATCAGTAGGTGCTGTTTTATCACAGGGAACAGTTGGTTCTGATAAACCTATGGCGTACGCGTCACGTACCTTATCTGAAACAGAAAGTAAATATGCACCCATAGAGAGAGAATTATTAGCCATAATTTGGGCTACTAATACTTCAGACCATACCTATATGGCCGCCAATTTACTATATACACAGACCATAAACCTTTAACATGGTTAATGTCCCTTAAGGACCCCAATTCGAAACTTACTCGATGGCGTTTACGTCTCGAAGAATACGATTATAAAATAGCATATAAAAAGGGTAAATATAATACCAAAGCTGACGCATTATCACGAATAAATACCGGGTATCTCAAGACTGCTACCGAAAACGAAGCCGGGTGGTAGTTTTAGTGGCTACAAACACAATGCAATTAAAAATTTCGCCTAGAAACGCGACGATTTTTTTTTTATGATTTTTTAAATATCGTCATTTTTGGGTGGTAAATCCATAGTTTTTGCTAAAATAATAATTTAAACTCTTTTATACCTTAGAGTATTTATAAATAAAAGGGTATATACTATTATTTTAGGAAAAAAATTTTTTACCACCCAAATATGGCCATAGGAAAAAAATAACAAAAAAAATTGTCGCTTTTTTTTGCAACTTTTTCTGTTGCATTGTGTCTGAAGTCGCTTAAACTACCACCCGGCTTCGTTTTCGGTAGCAGTCTTGATATACCCTGTATAAATGCGTTAGACGCGATTGAGAAACCAAGTACGTCCGAACAAAAGAATTCATTGACGAACTCGAGTCTCTAGGAGAAGGACCCTCGTCGATAAGGTCACTTTTACAATTAGATGATTTGCTACCCCCTGCATCAAATGAAGTATTAGCAGATACAAACGTTTCGGAACAATTCGAACAAAACCGAGTTAATAATATACCGAGTTGTCCCGACGCAATAGATAAAAGTTAAAGCAGTTCCATATTCGAAGT
The DNA here is from genome assembly GCA_009982885.2 of Hyles vespertilio. NCBI lineage: Eukaryota > Metazoa > Arthropoda > Insecta > Lepidoptera > Sphingidae > Hyles > Hyles vespertilio. The sequence continues at coordinate 4,573,609 of CM042817.1, forward strand.
TCCCCTGGCACGGAATATAGAATAGAGGATAAATCAAAAAATAATTACAGTATTAAACATGTATTTATACCTATTAATAACACAGAAGAGGAAACAATAAGATATTTGAGAGAACATACAATTGCAGATAGAAAATTTTATTGCTATTTCCATAACGAAGAATTATAAACAGTTTTTTGTAAAGTATATAATTCAGTATTCGACCAACGCGGTCGGTTAAATAGCTTTTATTTAGATGTCTCACACGCGTCACACCTGTTGATGATACCTGTGAACAGAAAACATTAATAAAAAAATATGAAGGAAAAAACCCATACACAGAGGTATCCAAGAAACATGGAAGCATCTTCAAAGAATTACTATTGGACAAATATGTTAGTTTCAGTTCAAAAGTGTATAAATGAATGCGAGATTTGCCTTAAATCTAAATATGAGAGAAACTAAATTCTTTTATATACTACCAATGAACACATTAAGAAATAAAGAGGATTAATAAATGGTTTAGGCACTATTGTGAAAGCAATAAGTGGAAATTTAGACGACAGCGATGCGCAACATTTTGAGAATGAAATAGATAAATTGCGTAAACAGACGTATGCTGTTACAGATAGTCAAAAAGTTAGTATTAGCCTAATGAAGCAATTCATTGACGAATATAATGAAAATTTAAATAAAATAGAGAGAAATTTGGATATGGTGGTAACGAATGTTAATAACGTAAATAAAAATTTGTCTTTGTTAACGTCACGATTAGAGATGCTCCAATCTCATATCCAAATCGAGAATGGCTTACATCTTATACAGGGAGCGCAAATAAATGGCGCACTTGCTCAGTTGGGTACAAGGGCATAATATTAATATCGTAATAAAAAACAATATTTGGAAAATACCTATCCGTTTTGAAGTTATGACCGTTTAAAGTTTTAAGTTTAATCACCACTTTTTCGCATAAAATCAGTTGGAATGGATGAAGAACAAGATTTAAACACATACGTATTTTTTCGTTTCGTCGTTAATTGAACGGTTAACGAAATATACCACGAAAACCATTTTTAACAGCATCAAAACTTTCTTAAACTTCGCTTTAACAGCTGTTTACACATTTGTAAGGTCATGAACTCTTAGCTGTATAATTTATCCTTCTCTAACTTCAAAAAATGATATTTTTTGTTTCATTTCAAATAAATCAATCAGTTAAACAGGGACGTACTTAGATTTAAGCGTCAATAAATTAACAACATAATAACTTTAGGTGCAGTTGCATCGTGAATGGATTGACTATTTTGTTTGTCATTATTTTCCTTAGTGTCACAAATCCAAACTGAAAGATACCAAGAAATCACACTGGTCATCGCTTAAATCATGTAAGATTGCGAATTTAATTCTAATTAGAAAAGTTTTAGGTAATACCTACATAACATTTAAATTATCTAAATAATTTAGATTCCTTGAAAAAATAATCTGATGACACTGATTACTTAAAAATAATATTTTTAAAACGATGGCCCAATTCGGCCCTATTAGTCAAAGGAAGCCGCCGGTCATAGTGTACTTTGTCGGATCCAACGCGGCTCGATTATTCTTCCTTTGAGGTCGCCGCCGCCGTTTGTGAGTGCGTGCCGAAAGGCGGCAATTTCTTTGTCGGTAACTTTTAGCATTTTGCAAAAGAAGACCGACATCTTGAGGTGTGTTCACACTACACTCTTGATATAACTTAATTGGATTAAGTACTCCGATATAAAAGTTACGTTAAAAAAAAGATCTTATTGGACTGATACTGATACTTACTCAAGAGCTTATAATGTTATTTAAATATGGCATCAGCCGATCTAGTCAATTACAAATTGCCTATTTACTTTGCTTATTATTGTATTTAACATTATTTTAATGTATTTTGAAAATAATGTTACTTTAAAGTGATAAAATTTCTTCTAAATTCTTATACCTAGAGAAATGTCGTCTACCATTATAGCATAGAATTTGCATATGAGACTTATTTGAGATAAATTAGTGAAACAATAAACACTAACTACTAATTTACTGCACTGGAGACCCCGTGCCTGCAGTGGCACGTATATGGTCTGATACAGTAGTAATACTATACTGTTTCCATTCGTTTATTTTATTTTTGACAGTTCACGCCTATAAAGTACGACATTACAGTAGAACAATATTTTGAAATAAAAGTAGATACTTTCTTGACGGGTAACGCCCCACTTAGAGTTGTGCCATTCGTAACGAATGACCACAGATAACAAAAACGATTTGAATAGAATCAATCAATCGGAATCATTTGAAATAAAATTACATTAAAATGCTAATGAAAACAGTTAAACGTAATATAGTACCCAATATTAGGATCGAATGTATTTGCTGCAAATTAATTAATATGAATAAAGGTATACGTATTGAAGTGACTTTTAATAAGAGTTTAATTTAAAATAATTACAATGATTACAACGAAAATAAATGTTTAGTACCTACTTGTAATAAACAGTTAAACCATGTTGGAATTCATAGTACTTTAAGGATTAAATAATTAAAACAACTAAAAGGTAATTTGTTAATATTTTTATTTATAAACAATCGTCTGTTTCGTCGGAATCGGCGTCGTCGTCACTCGTATCCCCAGTAACACTAATTATTAATGAGTGCATGGGTAAGTTGTCAAATGCGACATCGCGATCCCAATCAGACATTATTTCTTTCTTCGTCTTATCTACGACACTCGCCCAGTTATGAGGCGTCACATTTTCACACGCATTTTTAAGCAACTCCAGCATTTTGTTTGCGGTGAAAGGAGGAGTTGTATTTATTCTCGCAGCATATCCTTTCACTTGCGCCCATATTAGCTCTATGGCATTATACTGGCAATGATATGGAGGAATTCTAAGGACGGTGTGCCCATGTTCTGCAGCCATTTCATCTATAACGTATCGTTTAGGCTGCTTCCTCATTTTTAATATTTTAAGTAACTCTACTTTTAATAGGGACTCGTCCACCTCCTCGCCATTGTTACGGAGCCAGTTTATTATTTCATTTTTTTTACTGGCTTGCGTTGGCATTTTGTTAATTTGCCGAGAGTGATAGGACGCATTATCTATAAATATTGTTGATGGCTGTTCGAGTGACAATAACATTTCCCGAAACCATTTTTCATATACTTCGGAATTCATTTCTTCGTGGTAATCCCCTGTTTTCTTTGATTTAAAGCTAACATAGCATCTTGCACAAATCCTTTTGCGGTTCCTGCATGACAAATTATAATTCTTTCACCTTTTCCCATTGGCACTGCGGTCGAGGAGCTAGCAGTGTTGTCAGTCCAAGTTTTTGATACCGTGTGATTCGCATTGAGCCAAGTTTCATCGGTGAAAACAACATTCGACCAGTCTTCTATTTTTTTAGCTTGTCTTAAAAATTCGCATCGATACAAAGCAACATCATTGCGTTCCATCAATATTTTTCTTTTGTCACATTTTTTTGTATTGGAATCCAATCCTATTCAATACCTTCGCCAAAGAAGACTTTTGACCACGGAACAAGCCACTAGTTTTCAGAGATTGTACTAGGTTATGTAAAGTAGGAATCTCTTTTCTTTGGTAATAATCGTATATATGACGACGAATAGCATCACCATCAAAACTGTCAATTGCTGTCACTTTAAAGGGCTGACGTTTTTTCTTAGGTGTAGATGGCTTGTTTTGTTCCATGCCACTACTGCCGTAGCCTTCTTTAATTATTTTTGAAACTGTTGGAGCAGTAATACCTAATGCTGCTGAAACACGGTCTCTGATTTGAGTCACTGGTATAAGAGGTCCACCATTACGGCTTTCCCTTTCAAAGTACTCATGAAGTCGCAACACAAACTCCCTTGTTTGTCCTTTAAGCACCTTTCCTTTAAGCATTTTGAAAGTGATGAAGGCAGGTACGATGTTCTCAATTCAACCAAATGTAGGAATTCACGGGTAAAACAATACGGAGGAATATAAATACTCAACTCGACGTATGAAAAATGTGAATTAAAATTCAGCGAACGGAAAACACTAGCACGGGCGCGGGCGTCTCGTTGTGAGTGACCACAAAATGGCGGCGCGCGTCACCTGTCTGCCCAGTGTTGCCGTTTCACAATTTGTTTTTAACAACATTACTATTGCCGACGGAAGTGATAAGAATATTAACTTAACATGAGTAAATGGTTTATTTTAATATAATTATTAAATCAAGTAACTTAAATATCCCTGAAGTTTTATAAAACAATGCATGGAGCAAAAATAAAATATGTATTAAATCGATTAAAACTTGTTCAAAATAAAATCGTTTGTTATAAAAATTGATTCGATAACGCATCAGGCCATCACTATTTGATTCAGTACTCGATGTGTCAAAAATAAAATAAACGAATGGAAACAGTATAATTGTTCAGATGAATTATTATGAACTCAAATAGGAAAGCTTTGTATCTAATGTGAACAGGCCTTTATCTTTCAAGAATCAAAATAATAATTTATTTTTTATTAGTTGAATTCGGATTGCGATCGCGTGTGCATGTATTAGTCGTGTGCATATTATTGTAAATTCGTTTTCAGTTATTTTGAGTAAATTTTATTAATTTCACTATGCTTTGAACATTACCCAATTTGATAGCATTTGATGTAACTTGTGTTATGTGAAATGTAAAAGAAAAAGTGATTTGTGCCACCAAACTGTGACAGTGTTTTCGTGCGGGTTTTGGCGGATCCTGCGCTTCCAGCTTTGCCTATCAAGGTCATTACGGTTTACATTACAAGGTCAGTTAACTATTTTGGTGGTCATTAATGACAACTAACCAGCCCATATGAGTCACCGACGGCCTCCGTGGCGCAGTTGGTAAGAACCGCCTGTGAAATGAGAGACCGCGGATTCGGTTCCCGCCTCGAGACAAATAATTTCCGTGAACCATAATTATTTTTCTAATACCCGCGACACAAGATTTGTATCTTAGTGTGGGGTTAGTACCCATGTATGTGACTGTTGGCAGTATTAATTTAATATCTTTTTTATGTACCCTGAGCGTGATGTACACAATCGACTTATAAGTAAATAATGAGCTCTGCTTATTTATTGTTGAATGTCTACCGTTCAGTTGTAAGGTTCAATCACTTTAGCTTAACATGTTAAGGGGTAGCATGTGTAACGTTAGTTTTTTTTTTCTCGGCATCTTTCTTAATATTCGCTAGCGTCATACAAATCCGTCTTAATTAAGATTCCTTCACCATATACTATAATGTATATTGGCAGGTGCGCCGTTTTCTTGCCCACCCTGTATACGATAAAGTTAGTATTTTGGAATCCGCTATAACATTTGCATCCATAGGGAAATTACACCCCAGTGTCATAGACCCTATGTATTTGCTAACAGAGCTGATTAAAGTTGATAAAACTTACAAACTACCCTTAGAAGCCAGACGTGAGAATATGTATCTTATTGAAAAGGTAATAATGGTCAAAGCATACAATACACTTAATACACTCACCTTTATATTAGAAATACCCATTGTGAGTCCTGTCACTTATGACCTCCTTCACGTCTATTCCTTACCCAACAATAATAATTTAACACGCATCCCCATTGCACCTTACCTTATACTGGGTAGTACTGAGTTTACATACCTTCAACAACCATGCCAACGAATAACCGACGAGCTTCAGATATGCAGTCACTTAGAACTTAAGAAAATAGAAAATAACGCAGACTGCATTATCCACATTATACATCACATGCCAGCCGAAAATTGTCGACTAGATAATGTTAACATGCCCGCCGTGAAACTCCCAAGAGATACAAGAAGGTACCTGGCTCGCTATAACAAGAAGCCAGGAAAACGTCAAAACAAAATGTGGCGAAAAGGAGAGTTTTCAGCGTATTCAAGGCGCATACTTATTAAGCGCTACGGAAGGGTGCTTACTCTATATAAATGGCGTAACGCTACGAACGCATCGTAGCAGAGTTACCGTAAAGGAACCCATTCCTTTGCCAAGGATCGAGATACCACAAATAAATATAACATTAAATCACATAGAATTGGAACATGTGGATCTTGATAAATTAAACATTATTGCTGCTCACACCCTGTCAGTTCCAGACATGAAGAGAAGCTACGCGCCTACGACAAACCCCAGCTGGACTTCAATCGTCATCCTGAGTGTTATAACATTAACCCTGATATGCTTGGGCACCCGCTATTACAGGACCAGGTATAAACCACCCCAAGAACAAGGACACGTCGCTATAGAAATGGTGGAACCAGCCAACGTGCAGCGCAGTGGTCCTACGTCGGTGGAACCGTCCCTCCAGAGGACACTACTGTATCCATCCTTCGCTACGGAGACACCAACTTCGGCCGTACGCAGCCCTCTAGGAAGGGAGGAGTTACGTACGCTCAGCCCTTAGATATAAGTCGTTTAGATAAGAAAAGTTAATGTCTTCGCAGTATTTAATATTAAACCACTCATGTAACTTAGCTATAAGAGTAACATTTGTAAGTCAGTCTGAAATACACTCTCGTGTAGAACACTTGTATTTTTTAAAAGCTCCTCCGGCTCGCTCCCCTCATAACTCGCGCCATTAATTTTTAATGATTTTTTAAATATCCTAATTTTTGGGTGGTAAATCCATAGTTTTTGCTAAAATAATAATTTAAACTGTTGTGTACCTTAGAGTATTTATAAATTAAAGGGTAAACACTATTATTTTAGGAAAAAAATGTATTTACCACCTAAATATGGCCATAGGAAAAAATACAAAAAAAAATTGTCGCTTTTTTTTTGCAAAATTTTCTATTGTGTTGTGTCTGAAGTCGCTTAAACAACCACCCGGCTTCGTTACGGTAGTAGTCTTGATATACCCTGTATGATTATATCGCACATATTTTTTCTACCATGGAACTATGCACCTATATGTAAAGTGCCATATTAAGGGTATTGGTGATTCGAAACACTATAGCATCTAATGTATGCACTTATACTTTAATTACAAAAATTAAAAAAATCTTACACTTATGGGTATGCGCACACTAGGCAAGCCCTCCACCGCTACTGAACCTATGATAGCCAACACTCGTTCCTCGAGCGCAAACAGAGGAACGAGTTTAATGGGTCGTCCACCAGTTGCAGATGCATTTCTTCTCGAATCTGCTGTTTTGTCTTTAATTTTCGCCTTCAACTCTATCCAGTACTAAATATCAAATAAAGTTAAGATTTACGCGAATATTATGACGCATTGAAATAAAACTATTATTTACGGACTTTATCGTGGATTTGATTTTTTTTTAATCCAAACGTTTCGATACTTTACAGATGTCGTGGTCATGGGGAGGGCTGAGGTATTAGTCATCCGCTCAGTGACTGTTACAAAAAAAAAATTGTAAATAATAGTTTTATTTCAAATCAAATGTCTTCACATTTGCAAGAAACTATCAATACACATATGACTCCGAAAAGTCAGAGGTGCGCCCTGGGACTAGAACCAGTGACCGCCGCGAACATGTAGATAGTTGCGTCTGTTAACTGGCCACACGCACAAAAAATAAGTGGTTGGACAAAATTAAGGGGTTTTTTTTACCTTAAAGTTAAAGTTAGCACATGTTCTCAAGTGGAATGTTTCACTTGGTGTTGGGCCAAAAAAGTGCCATTCACTTCTTAGCACATTATCTCGCAAATAGTATAATTACCGAAAAGTGGCCAACATTGCCCGATTTTTTGATAAAATCAGTTATAATTCATATTTTTTCTACCACAACCTATATATATTTTTTCATTTACAACAACTACATAACCATATGCTACTATTAGCTGTCTTATATTCAAAATAAATTAATATTTTAAATTTATTTTTATTATTCTAATGAAGGGCAAAGTTATCTGACTTTCAGCTTACATTGCCCATGTTGATATATGCCCGAATATGACCCATTATATTACACAATTTAAAATGAAATAAGTATAGAAAACGAGCTTGGCAGTAATTTTGGAAATAAATTTAGTTAATAGATTTTCATTAACAAATTATGGGCAATTTTACCTAGCGATTCTTACTCTTTCCATACAAACTCTGATAAATGCTTAAAAACTCTTAGGGCTGCCACATTACAGCAAGCTGATTTAACTTTATTTAATTTCTCACATTTCTACTTCTGATGTGTAATACATCATATGAAATAATGGGAAGTGGTATTTCACAATCAAACATTGCGCGCTATGGAAATCCTTTATTTAAATAAATTTTAAAAATATCACAAACAAAATGTCAACTTAAGTTTTGATCTATGTATTTGACAATCAAAATAAACATTTACCTGAGTATAAACAATATTTTACTTAATATTGCATATTAATCTTTAAACTATAACGATTATAATTTCTATGATAAACAAAATTATCCAACAAAATCACCTTTAATAAGATCACCACTAGGAGGACAAAAATATTCGCTCAGAATTGAACTAGTAATCGTTAAAATACACTACACACAATATTTAATACGATAACTCTCTCCGGAGTGTTTTTTATATGGTCGGCATCCTATTTCGCGTCTTGACCTTTTTGGTTGAATTGTGGACTTCTTTTGTTTTTTCTATAATATGTAAAATAACAGTCAAATTTAAAAAAAGAAATATTCATAAATTAAACCTACTTTAAAATTATTTATTAGCTGGTATCGTCCAACATATTCAAACCGTGCAAGCTTTACAAAAAAAATAATAATAATTTTGAATTCGGTTGATCTTCAAAATAACATACGGTGAAAACTTCTAAAATATTATACAATTAATTTATTGAGATATTGACAACCCTAAGTACTTTTTGATGATGGGCAATGTTGTCAAGCATAAGTCTGAAAAAGTCAGGGTAAAATTGCCCATCCCGAAATGTATGACTTTTAAACGCTTAGAATAACTGAACCATTATTAAAATACTTAATAATTAATATTCCACGGCATACATTGAGATTACTTTACCTGCGGTCTCGCCATGAATAGTTTTCAGACGAAATTGGCCCGCTAAAACACATACCTTTTTCGACTCTCTCTGTTGGTGTGGCAAGCGCCTGTTGTTCAACAATGTGGGCGGCTACGAGCTTCCTCACTCGTTCTTTAGTTTTTGTAGCCTCGTTGCTGTCATAAAAAGCCTGCATCTTGAATCGTAGATCCAGAAAAGTATTAAGGGTAAGCGAACCACTTTGTTCCACTCTTTCAGACCTGGTATTTAAGCCTGATTGGAGTGCCAGCGCGACGTCAAGTACCGAATTTGATAATTCGGTATTCTGTATTATTTTGTTGCATGATTCTTTCAAGACAATGTACTATAATAATAACAGAACTCCCTGTTAAATATTTTTGCCCGCTCATTGCCTTTGTGATTTCTTCAAAGGGGCGCAAAACTTGACGTAGTTGAGTAGAAGTAGTCCAGTCCTCACTTGAGAGCAGTGGTATATTTTTGTTCACAAGCGCCAATGTCGAACGAACTGCTTCTTGCAACTCCACCATTCGTTCCATCATCAAAAACACGGAATTCCACCGTGTTTCGATGTGGTGAATGAGGCGTTTGGGTTATTGCTGTATTTGGTACTTTGCTTTTCTCTCCGACGATATTGTGCTTCGTTTGAAATGTGCCACGATCTTTTTTATCTTGCCTATTAAGGTCTGTTGATGTTTTAAAGCGTCCTCTACAATTGAATTCAATACGTGCGCAAAACGTCCAAAATGTTTTAAGCCGAGATGTTCTTTTACAGCTTTCACAATATTCGGTGCATTATCACTGACTGCAAAATTATAGTGGCCCGTGATGGCCATGTAACTTTCCATTGGAAATCCACAAATCCGTGGTAATACAAATCGTTTCGGCTTTTTTGGCAACTTGGGTCCTAATATTTTCTTCTAGTTTACTGAAGGATTCTTGCAACAAAGATCTGGACAGAGTTACCTTGCCGGTAATGTGTATCCAGGTATCCATCTACAAAACTTTTTAAAAGATCTTTCCTCTACAATAGGGGGTGAAAGGAGTCTATACAGAGGTCGAGTAGATCCTTGTCCATCATCTTTTTTTGCTCGACGCTAATTTTTGTGTTAATAAAGTTATCTATCACTTTTTGTCGTTTTACTGGCGGTGCCGGTGCTTGTAAGACTGTAGAAGTGCTTGGAACGGGTTCCGCTTCCAAAGCTGAAGCAGTTTCTGGAACGGCTTCTTGCAATTCATTGGGCCTAATTTCCCGTTGACTATGACTGGGCTGTTCATCAGTACCGAATGCTGACAAATAAACGGAAGGATGTTACCTCCTTAAATGACTTAAAATTTGCAGCAGAAGATTTATAGCTTAGACTATCTGTACATACATATCTTTACACGTAACTTTAAAAGTAGAATTGTTTTTTTTTTCAAAATGATGCCATAGAACACTGGTGTTTCTACGAACTGCTGACATAGTTAGTGATTACGCACTGAACACTAACACTAATTTCAACCTTAAAACTCTAACACTAAATATTTACGAGATTTACATAATAAAGGATATAAGAATTAATGATTAATTTAGTAATTTATAATACACTACGAAACAAAAATAATTTGAGTTAGGGATACTGAGTAATGACTTACTGCAACTTCAACCGAATCGAAATTGAATGCAAATGACACTAAAAAATACTGAAAACGTAAACCACCAAAATTTCAATTCAACATAATAAATGAAATGAATAAAAATGAATCTAAAGTCATCGAAATAGAGTATATTTTAAAGTTGGCAAGAAGGGTAACAAGCGCCGCGGTGACATGAGGCGGCGATTGGCCTATTGAATATTTTCGGGCGTCTTGGGAAACACTTGTAAGTTGTCGTTGCTGCGACGAACTCGACGAGCGATGAACGGACCGCGATGCCGTTCATTCGTTAACGTGTTTATCAACTAACTATGAACTAGTCTATTCGTTCACCGCAAAGAAACAATTGAAAAAACTGTTCGTTCATTCAACGACCACCACTAGTAGTCACTTTCCGGGATGACCTTCAGTTACGTCTTCGCTGCGGCTTGAATCTCCTCTGTCGTATCAGAACGATGTCCCCGGAGCGGTCTTTTGAGCCTGCTGAGCAGCTAGAAGTCGCACGGAACCAGATCATGTGAATACGGTGGTTGCGGAACGATATGAGTTGAGTTTTTGGCGAAATTATAATGAATTACGAGTGCAGTATGGGACGGTGCATTTTCGGTACCAGTCGAGATGTGACGCGCTTGAGGCCCTAAACATTCTTTAAAATGGTATTGACCGAGCCTTTCGATATGCCAACCTCATCAACAAGGTCTTTAATCGTTAATCGACGGTTTTTCAACACCAACGCCCGAATACTGGAACGCAAATCAAATATAAGTTGCGCTTAACTACGTTGATCCCGATTAAATGTACTGGCTAAGTGGGCCTTGCGCTGTTAAGTGCAACTTATTATTTGAATGGCGTTCCAGTATTCGGGCGCAAATCTTTGATTTGTTGGACGTGAGCTTCGTCGGTTGCGGTTGATGGTCGCCCAGGGGCCCTATTATATTAATCCCAAATGAAGTTCGAAACTTCGGATGATCGAAGTTTTAATGTGTGTTCTTTTTAAATAATTACTAATTAAGTTAAATCAAAAGTATTGGTCTTGATTATTTTGTACTTGTTCAAGTCAATGGAAATATTAAGTAACTTTCCAAGTTATGTTAGTTTTGTCTCAACATAATAATGGTTATAGTTCCTAGATATAAGTGCTTTTATATCTATCGAACACATATTATTGAACATTTTCTTACCAATTGAACATTTATTGAGTGGTAATGTTTTCTACAGTAATACCTTTCTTCATGCTCCACTGGCCTTACAATTGCAATTTGTGTGCAATCAATGCAACCTTAAGCACCTGGGATTTTAAACTTTTGAAAGAATCTGTAATATATAAAAATGTAATACAAATAAACATAAGGTAATGATTCTTTGTTGTGAATTGCTTGTCAGTTGTCAAATTCTTACTTTGCCCGAGTATTATTTCTTTCTTCTAAAGTTTTTGCAAAACAAATGTATTTCTTTCTCATATCGGCAGAATCTATGCAAGCAGTAACTTCAGCAATGACAGATGAAACAGTCTGTTGAGCCATGGAATGTGCACTAATTAGTCTTTGGTATGAGCCGGTTGCATAGAATGATAGAGCAGTCAATATTTGAATAACTACAAACAATGGTATTAGCTAAGTTCTAATATTAACAAGGTTGGTACCATCTTTATAGTAAGTTATTTTTTTTTCAAGTTTGTTTAATTATCATGGTATTCTAATGACATTAATAGATTCTTACCTTATGCTCGACCGATAAATCTGAAGATTTTCGTGGCTGCTTAAACAAATGCCTGAGTTCATCACATAGATCAAGAACCAATTGTTTGGAAAGTCTATATCTTTTGATGAATTCTGATTCGTCTAATTGCGTGAAAGGATCCGACTCTTCCCTCATTTGGGGCCTCCTTTTACGGCGTAAAGTATTATCCTCATTATCACACTCCAAAAAATCTAGGAATAATAATTATGCGACATCTAAATTATAAAAATTATGCTAATACAATGCACATTACTTGGAAATATAATTAAAATAACACTATTGAACGTTACCTACCTTCGTAATACATTAATTTCACTGAAATCTGGGGGCGCGGCCGAGCCCCCTCCAAGTCGAGCTATAGGCCGTAACATCCTTTTCTCGAAGCAATTCAGACCATTTTCAACCCCCCATAACTTCGTTGTGGTTAAAGCAAGAAGCCTGAATTTTCAGTTACTAAGTAGGCATTGTGTAAACACGGTATATTTAAAATTTCATTCAATTTGAACCAGTAGTTTAAGAATTATAATGTGTCAAACTTTCGTAATTTTGTCACTCACTGACTGACTGACCGATCATCAAAAGTCTAAGGCACTTCTAGCAAACATAGAACCTTCAAATTTAGAATATAATTAGTGTTTAGTATCTAAAGTAAGGTAAAATTCAAAAATTTCATAATTTGTGTCTAGTTTTCTAGATAGACCAACTGCGTGAATAACTTTGTAATTCCATATAAATGCATAGGATTACAAAGTTACATTTGCAGTTAATGAATCATTGTACCCGTATATAGTGGAATAATAGTTGTAGATAGATATCTATATACATGAGGCATAATAGGAGGGGATATAGAGAGGGAAATGGTGTATTCAGCCCATGAAACTGTACAACATTTCTCTAGAAAAACATGATGAAGAAAAACTTGCAAATAAATAGATTAAATAACTCGAAAATATCAATTACAATGAAAGAAAGAACATTAATAATCAAATCCGCTATATTTGTGATAAATTGATACCTACAAAAATAAGAAAAATCCATAAGACAGAGGCTTTAAGAAAAATCGTTAGTGATATTCTAGAAGTAAGAAGTACCGAATAGGAAAAAAGTAGGACTACAAAAAGACGTGAGATCCCATCAAAAACATCCTGTAAAAAAATTCCAAGTCTCGCAGCTCAGGTTTTCCACCGCAAAAAGTTGTGAGATGCATGTAATACCAAGTCGATTAATTTATTTAGTCCTTAAGGGACCTTCTATATAAAGTTATTACGTTAGTTATTACCATATCAATATTAAAAATTATTTACGTTTTAAATAAATAGATCGACTTGGCCAGTAGCATTATGTATAAATTGTACGATACATTATGTTTTCATGCGATGGCCAAGTCGATCCATTTATTTAAAACGTAAAGAATTTTTAATATTGATATGGTAATAACTAACGTAATAACTTTATATAGAAGGTCCCTTAAGGACTAAATAAATTAATCGACTTGGTATTACATGCATCTCACAACTTTTTGCGGTGGAAAACCTGAGCTGCGAGACTTGGAATTTTTTTACAGGATGTTTTTGATGTAACTAATTTACTGGTGGTAGGTCTCTCATATGTGAGAGGCTGCCTGGGTGGGTATCACCGCAATATCGCAAAATTATTAAGAAACGATTCAGTTTTGGTAGAAAATAAAGGAACTTTTATTGAACTGTAACTTTTGACAGATATGCGACTCAGTTGAGGGCTTGAAGTTTAGTCATGGTACGAATTGAATGAATGAAAACGCGACTTGCGAACGATTTGCTAATTTGATCGGCTAAAAAATGTCATGGTACGAAAACGCAAAGCGGTTCAGAATAGGTCCTAAATTGCGTCGCATTAATAGCTCGTGGTAAAGCTGCTGATCGTAGATACAAAATGCGACCCCAATTGATGTCACACAACCAGCAGCTGATTTAAACAAAAGCGAGCGGACCGCTAGTGGCATAAAAAATCAGGTCAACGCATCTATATAAAAATAATGTTATTAACATCAACTTGTCTGTATGTTGATCAATTTATTTTATTGCGGAAATATTTTTATATTTTGTGTGTCTTATATGTATTTAAATATTGTGGTGATTTAAGTCACCCACAAGCTCGTATTAAATAACTTGCTACGTGTATTTTATTTCTTGCATCTAAAATATCTCAATTCCATCAAACAATCATCACATACTTTGTTGATCATTGTACATTGGGAAAACTAGGTTGAATATAAAATTTACTAGAACTTAATAGTTAATAATATAAAGAACTGAAATTGAAAATGATTAAACTTTTGCAATATAATTTTAAAATTGTCGTTATTTAAACTTAAAAGCCAAGACTCACATTAGTAAACGACGCTATACTATTATACTTACTTTTATTGCTTTTAACAATTTATTAATACACAAGTTATACACAAGCACTAACACTTCCCCCTTAAATCAAAGTCGACACGCATATGAGTGCACATTATATGAATCTCGCGCCACAATGTTTATTCTCAAGTGCCAATCAGGTAGGTAAGCCGGTAAAATGAAAACCACTTAATTTATCTCATTTGTTAATGGTCCAATTGGTATATTTAAACTAGTCGCATAACGTCGATAAAAAAATAGTGGTGCCTAATGGATTGCTGAAAGAAACTGTTGGCACTTACGGTGCCTATCAGTACATTGTCATACGCAATACCAATTTATATCAAGTTTCAGTTGACAACTGTGTTCGGGGTGATAACTTGACCAGTCCAAATTAGCCAATAGCCCTGCAGAACTGGTACTTTATCGAAATTAACAATTTTGAAATATTAAATGATGTGAGTTATATTTTAAGCCATCCCATTTTTACTACCAAAAATTACCGCTTTTATATTGAGGTGTCATGTGAATAAGTTAAACTACATATTCTTTGATTGAATTTGATTTCATATTTGTACATAACCTCACATTTGTTTTAATATTTTTATCATAATTGAATATTACTACCTAAAATACTTTTTTATACATCTTCAGATTAATTTAACAATTTCCAATTTGTAAATAACAGTTTTGCTAATTTTAAGACCATTAAAACAATGCTAAATCTAAGAACATGACTAGTGAATTGCAATATGCATTGAGGTATAAAAAAATAATGGAAACAATAATTTTTGAACAGTATATTTTATAATACCATGAAACAGTACCATAAAACACACAATATTGCTGTTTGTACAGTGTAAACTAAATCTAAGACAACATTGGTGTAAATTATATGAAAATGGCTTACTTTTGGAGAAATTGGAAACCAAAAACAAGACAATCTTAACTACAATAGGCTATCCATTAATAAATAATAATTCTAATCATGGAACTCATTAAATGCATAATACCTAATTACTACAATATTTTCGATATTATATTATAACATATTGAAGGAATAGGCAAAAATATGTTTCTTAGTAAAAAGTAAAGAAAAGTAATTTTACAAAATGTGTTAATACTATTACTATTATAGTATGCATAGTATAGGCCTACGTTCAATATTATTCATATTGTTATTAACTTTAATACACAACTGCATTACACTGCATTTTGTAGTGTTTGGTTTTTTTTATATAATTATTATTTGGTTTATAAAAAATAACGGTTTGGAAATGTCTCGTCTACTTGTCAGAGGATAATATATTACTACAACTAAACAAAGGAATATCTATCTGTAATTCTGCTAAGCATTGCCTACCTAGATGTGATGTCATACCATCAACCCTATATAACCCCCATACCTATCAATAACAAATAGCTCTAAACGTTTCTTTCCTTTGTTGGAACGAACTATCGGCTTAACAATTCCTAAGGGTTTAACCTTTTGAGCCGTCATAAAACCTTAATGCGGTATTATCGTTCTCGAATGGTAAAGGACAAAAGTTTTGATCATAAGTGGTTTTGTTAAACTTTAGAAAATTAAGGTGCGACATAGAAGTTGGGAGGTGGGAGGTGTACGGGACACCCCTGGTACCACTCCCATGAAAAGACAACGCACCATTCCTGAGAAAATAAAGTAAACTTAACCTCAAAATACTTGTTGTCAAAACAAAAGTTGTCTCTGAAACGGCTCCGGCTTTTTATATACACTCTAGGGTCTATCCGAAACAATTTCCATAATGGAGAAATTGTGATAGACGGCAAAAAAGGAAAGTAGTGTTATCTGAAAGTTGAAGTAGCAGAAAAAAAAACAAAAGCAACTTACATTTCAGGAAACTAACATCCTTACATGTGAATCTTACATTCAGATCTAAAATGAGAGTCAAACTTGCCGCTCAAGTTAAAAGTAATACTGTTCCTGCAATCTTAAAACTGATGGCGGAAAAAAATGGTGATTGGAAAGCTCGAAAAATCTTACAGACTGCACAAATAGTAGAATACCTTGATTGCCTTTTTGATTGTATAATGGTCATGCGTTCAGAAAAGATGTCATTAGACACAGAAAAGAAAATGTTTCGAACAAAACAAATCACATAGAATTGTGGAAATAGTATAAAATAAATAATAATCGGTACGATGTATTTGCTCAAATCTGACAGCTTTTTAGGACTGAAGAACGTACGGCGTGTCCAGGGATATATTACTGCGTTATCATCACTCGAAGATATTTGGAATCATGTGCAGTCTAAAGGATTTAAGTATGTTCGCCACTTAAACCAAGATAGCTTATAGTAATCTTCTCAGGAACATGTTGTCCCTGAAATATTAACACAACTGACTTTATAGGAATCCACACGGGTAAGCCGTCTGTAATGGTTTTACGTTACAACCGCTTTGACCTTTATGGTAGCAACCATTAGAAACATTATACCGGACACAACCTCCTCCATTGTCCAGCCAATGGGGATGTTGCGTATAGTTCCCATCCTAGTGACATGAAACAATGGAATTACAGCCGTTAATTTGTTTAAAGTAAGCAGAGGATGCTCCAGAAAGGAATTTGCTTTCTCACCCGATTTAAATGTTACCACCATGCGATTGCGTCCGATGGCTTTTGACACCACCATTACGAATACCGTCTACTCGGTTTTTAAATAATAAATAATTGAGCAAATTTCAAGCTCTTAATAGCTGAACCATTTGAAGCATCCGCTTCAGATTTAGTAACATGGACCAAAAAGGGTCCAGGATCCTCAACGTTTTAAATAGTTTTTTTTTATTCTAGATTTTGTATTGACAACAAGTGTTTTAAGGGTTAGGTTGCTATAATAGATATTTCTCAGGAATAGTGCGTTACCTTTTCATGGGAGTGGTACCAGGGGAGGTGCGACACTCCCTCTCCCTCTCCACTCCTTCTAACCCACCCCCTCGTGTTGCCCTATTCTAAATTCTACCACTTCGGCTCATTGTTTTGATTTTGATTCGCTTTACATCACTCTGCCCAATAGGCACTTGGCATTATTCATAATGCCCGGGCAATGTAATAAATTGATTGGTTATAATCACATTGCCCGCTCTTATTGGGCATTATTCGTATTGCCCGGGTATTATGAATAATGCCCGATTAATCACTTGGCCCATAACATATATCTATATATTATGTACTCTGAAGTAGTGATGCGACTCGAGTCAAATTTTGCCACTCGATTCATTCGAGTCGTTTTACTATTAAACTCGAATATCACTCGAGTGGTCGAGTCGATCGGGTTGTTCTTGAGCATAGAGTATAGTTAGTAATACACTGGGTACAGAGATGTCACTCAAAGATTTTTTGGTGGTCGTCCGCTGACACTAATTTTGAAGTACATAGTTGCGTAGGTCACTGACCTTCATGACGAGTATGTAGGTTTATTATCGTTTGTGCGCATCCAAAAGCTCGCGTTAATTTTTCAAATTGAATTCGTGTACATACCGGGTATCTCAAGACTGCTACCGAAAACGAAGCCGGGTGGTAGTTTTAGTGGCTACAAACACAATGCAACTAAAATTTTCGCATAGAAACGTGACAATTATTTTTTATGATTTTTTAAATATCGTCATTTTTGGGTGGTAAATCCATAGTTTTTGCTAAAATAATAATTTAAACTCTCTTATATCTTAGAGTATTTATAAATTAAAGGGTATACACTATTATTTTAGGAAAAAAAATATTTACCACCAAAATATGGCAATAGGAAAAAAATTTCAAAAAAAAAAAATTGTCGCTTATTTTTGCAACTTTTTCTGTTGCATTGTGTCTGAAGTCGCTTAAACTACCACCCGGCTTCGTTTTCGGTAGCAGTCTTGATATACCCTGTATATAAACATTTACAAATTATTATTAATAATTGCAATAATTATAAAAGAACGGAATTTTGGATAAACAAATAATTTTGGATGCACAATGACGATATAAAAACAGTTTAGGGTGTTTCATTTAATGACAAGAATTATTCCTTGTGCTTAAAAAATATTGTGATATTGAAAACGGACTGCGCATTTAATAATTTCCTAAATTAAGTTGTGTGTTTGTTCATTCAGAAAGAGTTCACCAGGTTGGGTCATCAGATAGTTTCAATAAATAAAAATCTGTTTACTTTTTATGTTTATTTTATTATAAAACAGTTGTGCAGCATTCTTTATTTCGTCATCCTCACCATGATACTGTATTTTACCCTCTAAAATCCGATTAACTGATCGGCACCAACTATTAATCAACACATTGATAGTTGTATTTTCAAAATATTTTATGAACTCATTTTATGTTTTTGACATGTAAAAGGATACTCAACAAATATGCCAGTAAAATATATAACTTTTCTTTTAATTTATTTTTGGGTATATCTTTTCTTAACATTTTTTGTAGGAACTTATTTTCCGCCTCCTTTGATGGGTGCAATAGACAATTTTGTCCTTTTTTGTACTCTTTTGCTTCAATAAAATCATTTGAGTTGGACTGATTATTTATTGCTTATTATTTCGTTTCTGCAATGCTTACATAATATCTTTTGTAAACATTTAGCCAGAACCCACCCACACACATAATTTGCCTGGCTGTTGTCATCATTCTTAGGACTAAAATCGATGGAAGGCACCACAATTTCATCATTTTGCTCATATTGAATTTGTAGTGCGTCATCATTGGGAACATCGGAAGTGTTTTTTTTCCTCTAAAAAGAAAGTTAAACTTTGCGAACACTCATTATGGTCATTTTCACAATTAGCGTGAAGACAGTGGGGTGAGTTAAAATTATCAAGGAGAAGGGACTTAAAAGCCCCTTCAAACGCTAAAACGTTCGATGACGTATTCCTCACCCCATCACTTCTGATGTTCCTAAAGAAATTGTCCATAAATGTTGCAGACCCTCAATTGTACGAATAAAATTTTTAATAGAAGGTACAGCACGTGATTCAATTAATCGGATTTTATCATTAATTACTTTTTTAACTTGAACAAATTTTACAATTTTTAAAACTCGTAAGCTTTTTATCCACAATTCATGGCGAGGAGAGTTTTTTTAACACCACATTTGTAAATTTTCCCGTTATATGATTTGAAGGTGCCAGCATTCATGGAGTCAAATAAGTTGTCGATCATCAACGAGAATTTAATCAATTGATGGCACTCGTTTGGTAAATCTCCTCTTCCTGACAGTTGCTCTGTAGCTACGCTGTGGCTAAATGTCTGAGCGGCACATTTGACCTTCATTTTCTTAATTTTATCTACATAGATATGTTCGTCTGTTAATTTGTGTAACAATTTTAACTCTCCATATATCTTTTCGCACTTACAAACCTTTTGGAAATACTCCCCTTTAATAGTTTTTCCAAATTTTCGTCGAAGTCGAAGTATATAAAATTTTTGGTCAATAAGTTATTTCGTATTCCTTTTGGTAAATGAGGAACATCAAACAGAGGAATAATACGCGCTTTTCCTATTTGCATTATTTCGTGCCACCAATTTTTTCCTCTTCAATAAATTGCTTTCGCATTTCGTCAATAATCTCATTGATTGTACTGACATTGACAGCACATTGGCAACAGACTGTGCAAATGATTTTAAGACCAGCATTATTTAAATATTTCACAACATTTATTGTAATATTTTTTAAAGTATTTTTACTCAAACACCTTGAAAAGTAATAAGCCACTGGCTGCTTGTAGTTTCTTTTTATTCCCTTAACCAAATAGACTAAGACATGGTCAGCAATATTTTTGCTGTGCCAAGCAAATCCCTTTAATGTGTCCCTTGCGGCTTCATAATGAATTTGAGGTGATATTGACATTTCGTCAAACATTAAACGTTTTGAGACTGAAGTGTTTTACGGCGTGTCCAAGGATATATTACTGCGTTATCATCACTCGAACATATTTGGAATCATGTGCAGTCTAAAGGGTTTAAGTATTAAAATCTTCGCCACTTAAACCAGGAGAGCTTATAGTAATCTTCTCAGGAAGATGCTGTACCTGAAATGTTAACATAATTGACTGTATAGGAATCCACACGGGTGAGCCGTCTGTAATGGTTTTACGTTTCAACCGCCTTGCCTTAATAACCTGTATGCTACCATTAGAAACATTATACCGGACACAACCTCCTCCATTGTCCAGTCAATGGGAATGTTGCGTATAGTTCCCATCCTAGTGAAATGAAACGATGGAATTACAGCCGTTAATTTGTTTAAGAGCGTTTATACCCTTTGCGCGCTTTTTGGCTAAAAAAAACAGGACTTTTCAAATGAGTTAATAGCCACCAATAAACAATTTCAAGGAAAAATAATTAGTACTAATTTTAGAAAAGGTTGTCACCTAGGGATTTTGGTGGAAAACATTATAAACTCGTCAAAACAAAATAAGGGCCACTTAATTTTTTGCAGTTTGAGACATATTTTTGGTACCCCGTGTTTTCGAATGAGATTTTTTATGGTCTTAAGTGCTTGAGTTAACGACGACGGTCAGTTATAGCCGATGTTGTTGTCAAGTGTGCAGTTAAAACGCTTTTTTAACAATATATTCTTAAGTGGTTAGTTTCAAAAAAAAACTTTGGAGATTGACGTTAGTTCAGTTTAGCCTCAGTCTATTGACTGCTGCGGTTGTTTTGATAGTTTTGCGTATAGTTATTTTATTTTTCTGTAAAATGCCATGATTTTGTTGCCATATAGACTCTAATACTGCTTCTAGAGCCGTAACGATGATCTCAGCTGGTAATTCTCAGCGTTCCGTGGCTTTAAAGCTGGGATATCCACGTAGAGCTGTCCAAAACCTTTGAAATTGGTATCAAAAGAAGGGCAGTGTATCACGGCGTCGTGGCTCAGGAAGAGTTCGTACTACCAGCGCCCAAGAAGACCGTTATGTGCGACTTTGTGCACGTCGAAATCGGAATATTACAGCTCGCCTTCTACAAAATCGCTTACACCGGACTACGGGTACCATTGTCAGCGACCAAACAATAAGAAATCGTTTACACTTTTATATACCTATTAGTTAAAATTTTAATATTAATGTTAGGCATAAATTTCAAAAAAGTTCTATAAAATATAAAATGTTACAAATACAATTAGTTTTTGATTAAATTGAATTTAAAATAATTTTATGACATAAATAATAGTTTGTTTTATTATATATAGACAATTTCTAACCTTGAATCCTGATCAAATTAATGTCGAAAAATAGTGGTGGCCCTTATTTTGTTTTGACGAGTATAGATTGATGGATAATTTGTGAGTACTATAAGGATTACTGAACACTAGTTTCGTTATTTAGGCTTTAAGTGGCAATTTAGAAGCTTAAGATATCCGAAATCACTAAATATAAGATGAAAATAAAAATATTATCCGACTAATAAGAACCTCATAGAAGGATTTTGCTGAGAAAAATAATCTTTTTATGTTTAGTTCCTGAAAAATTAATCAATGCGAAATTATTGACAAACTCTCGTCAAGAACTTATTTTTTTTCACCAACTTATCGTACATAATTTTTTATAGCAATTGCATATTATAATATAAGAATATCTTATCAATAAATTACCATTGTTATATTTAAATAAAATTAGTTTTCATGTTTTCTACATATATTTTAAAACCACTATAAAACACGCTGTCCGCCGTGCATCAAATCAGACCGCCGCAAGGCCCATAGATTAGTATTATATACTGGGTAGAATCGCTTATCGTCACGAAAAAAATTGTGCATGGCAAGTACATGATTTAGAACCCTTTGGCATACTTATTTTAATTTTTCCTGTTTTTGTTTATGTTGTGTCAAATTAATTTACCACTACTAGTTACTAATTTAGAATAAGTTATTCATAAAAAAACGTTGTTTAGAGAAAGATGATATAAATGAAAAAAATCTTCATAAATACACACCATTGTTACTAGAGTTGTGTTACTCAATACCTGTTCTTCCTGTTACTGTTCCTTCCAAATAACAGTTCCTAATAACTGTTCTTAAATAACAGCCCGTTATTTTTCAAGTTCGGTTTGCCAGTATGATTGGATACGCGTTGTTATTATTTATGGTTAAAATACTAGGTGCTTCTCGTTCTAGCAAAGGCCTATTCAGATGGTATGAGGGAGACCAACTACGTAATATGTACGTCAACGTTATTATAACAGATAACACGACCTAATTCAAGAAGCATTTTTCAAAGACGATTTCTACGTACATGACTGCCAACTGCTTTTTTCGCATAAATACTAGGTGTGTCTCGTTTTAACAAGTGACAATCGTGTGTACATTAAAAAGAGACGGGTGATGAGAACAGTTTTGTTAATAACAACTGTTATATTTTAAAGAACAGATTAGGTCTGTGGAACCAAGAACAGATATACAGGGTATATCAAGACTGCTACCGAAAACGAAGCCGGGTGGTAGTTTAAGCGACTTCAGACACAATGCAACAGAAAAAGTTGCAAAAAAAAGCGACAATTTTTTTTTGTTATTTTTTTTCTACGGCCATATTTGGGTGGTAAATACATTTTTTCCTAAAATAATAGTATATACCCTTTTATTTATAAATACTCTAAGGTATAAAAGAGTTTAAATTATTATTTAAGCAAAAACTATGGATTTACCACCCAAAAATAACGATATTTAAAAAATCATAAAAAAAAATGTCGCGTTTCTAGGCGAAATTTTTAATTGCATTGTGTTTGTAGCCACTAAAACTACCACCCGGCTTCGTTTTCGGTAGCAGTCTTGAGATACCCGGTATGTTAACCGTGAGAACAACTGATCTGTTATTTGCCTTCTACCTGTTCTTTTGAACTGTTACGATAAATACGCCTCACTCCTAATTGTTACCCTACTTTATACAATATGAATTCGAGTAGAAACTTCTAAATCTAGGTAATAAAATCCTTTGATGAAGCCGCCCTCGCCGCCGCGCCGCGCCGCCGCAAGCGCAAGTACAAAGCGTGCCGCCGCGCCGCGCCGCCTCCTCCCGCGCCGCCGACGCCTTCCAGTGACGTTGTTACTTTCTCAGTCGCGCGAAATGCGGTACCGAGTGACGTTGTACGAAATTATTTTGGTTATTGGTTAGTTTCTTGCGGTCAAAATGAGTGATTACACGAACAGTGAGTATGTGGCAATGATGACATGCTATGTTCGATCCAATGAAAACTTGGGTCATGCAAGAGGGATGTATGCAGATCCAGAACATCTGCAGTCTTTGCGTAGGAATGGTATCATGAATGATGAATCCACGAGTTCCCAGCACAAGAACTATTTTAAAGACTTATCCGAGGCTACTCGATCATGGTAAGTTCAGACTTCCTAATCATGCAACAATCCGTGACCTTCCACAGCGAAGTCGTCTATTCTCAACTTTGATAAAAGGTTTAAATAAAAACATATGCAGCTTTTTCTAAGATATTAGGAACGTTATGAAAATAATATGTTCAATTAAAATGTAAATCTTAACAAATTACCAACATCTACATTTACTTAAATGATCCTAAAACACTAAAATTCTAAATAAATCAAAATGTTATATGGTACTATTTAGAGTAATAATACCGATAAATAGGCGCAAAGTAAGTTCAAGGTCGATGCTCGATAGTCAGCCGTGGCGTGGCGTGACTCATACAAGCGCGCGTCTGTGTATTGAGTATTGACATGTCGTTGCACTTTTAATTGTAGGGTGATTTAGATAAAATGTGTTTTGGGGATATCTTGTAATGATATTGTTTATGGGATAGTTTGTAGTTTTTAGTGATCAATATTGTATATAACGTTAATTTCACATACACAATACACTATGAAATTTTCAGGACGATAAGCGATTCCACCCAGTATATGATATGTGATATGTGCGTGTCCGCGAGCGTGTGTAGTAGTACACTCTTATTTGAAACTCGTAAGGTGACCATGTTAAGTGCCTACATTTGGTATAACTAATTTCATAAATAAAAGATTTTGTAATTATGGTAGTACGATTTCAAAGCATAAACTATGATTGCAAAATATTTTAAAGTTTGGGTGTCTGAGGTTGTGAATTAATCCTGTTACACGTTGTATAAATCATAAGTTACATTTCAATTCAATATTAGAATTTTGAAGCGCACGGATCAAAGTTGGTTGCGCTGACTGTATAGCGAGCCGACGCGGCAGCTCTACGCACACAGCTTTGGTCGCTTATGTGTGCGTGAAATTAACGAAGAAATTCTTATAGTTGACTTTGCGCGCAAGGTGTAAACGCTCTTAAAGTAAGCAGAGGATGCTCCAGAAAGGAATTTGCTTTCTCACCCGATTTAAATGTTACCACCATGCGATTGCGTCCGATGGCTTTTGACACCACCATTACGAATACCGTTTACTCGGTTTCTAAATAATAAGTAATGGAGCAAAGGACAATGGCGAAATCGTATTTCCATGAACAACGCGTTTAGAAATGTCATATTTGCTAATAATAATATTATTATTTTTCGTGACTTTTCAGCATAGTAATTATAGTTGTGTAACGATGTTTAAGTTTCACAATAAAATAAAAAGCTTTATTGACTATTTTGTATGGGAGTGAGTTTTTTTTCAGCAATGGCGTAAGGTCTTTTAAGCCGACAAAAAATATTTTCATTGAATCTCGCAAAATCTGTTATAAAAATAGCTTTATTTGGTAAAACAAGTGCGGTAAAGATTTATATCATAGCCCTAGTTCACCAAATAACATTTTTAAGAAAATAATATATATTTAATTTAATACATTTGAAAAATATATAAGCAAAAAGATTTGACAAATGCCTTTTAGTGAACGTCTTAATTGTATGAAATAGTATCAATATTATAAACAGATTATTAATGAACATAATTACTTCTGTTGTGAAGTAACCTTCGTCGATATTAACATATGAACCTTCACAGTAGTGATCAGGCAGACGCAGTAGAGACTTTCTTAGTACTTCCAACAATAAACCAATTGGCCTGCGAATCATACAATAGAAATATCTTTATTTGTTTGTTTAATAGTATTTTGATTTTTATTAATGGTGTTTGGTGTATATTCGGTTTTTGAGTCATTATGGTTAAGTTCAAGATCAACTAAATGGGTTTTCTGTTTTACTATGGTTTTTCTTTTGATATTTACCATCTGTTTGTTTGTACTAACACTTTTCATCAGGGTAAAAGAAAGTAAGAAATATTTATTTGTCACAAGCATTTGTTTACAGCTTTAAGTAATTAGTACATACATTTACTCGTATAATAGTGCTTGTCCACAAAACGGCTTAAGCTCAGCATGTGCTGGTATAACCCAACGCTGGTCTTCCGCAAGGCCGGTATGTGACGTCACAAGCGCCAAAAACATAATAGGCAAAAAAACTTTTATTAAAAATTAAATAAAACAAAATAATAGCAATAACAGTATACTTAATCCACTCAGATGTGTTCAATGAAATATAAAGGGTAGAGTCGAACATCTTTGTTTACATTTTCACCTTACATGGTTTCTCTTTGTTCACCACATGTTCATGTCTTCCGATTTCATTATATAAGGTTGCAGTTGATTTTACAGATTCTATATTAATTTTCTCCATTATACAGGGTATATCAAGACTGCTACCGAAAACGAAGCCGGGTGGTAGTTTAAGCGACTTCAGACACAATGCAACAGAAAAAGTTGCAAAAATAAGCGACAATTTTTTTTTTGAAATTTTTTTCCTATTGCCATATTTTGGTGGTAAATAATTTTTTTCCTAAAATAATAGTGTATACCCTTTAATTTATAAATACTCTAAGATATAAGAGAGTTTAAATTATTATTTTAGCAAAAACTATGGATTTACCACCCAAAAATGACGATATTTAAAAAATCATAAAAAATAATTGTCACGTTTCTATGCGAAAATTTTAGTTGCATTGTGTTTGTAGCCACTAAAACTACCACCCGGCTTCGTTTCGGTAGCAGTCTTGAGATACCCGGTATAACTTGGTAGTCCTATTATAATAAGATTGATCTTATTTGTGTGTCAATGTGCTTGTTGGCTTCTAATAGCAGTTTTTGTTTTTAGTGGCATATTCCAGTAATAATCAATTTTGAAATCTAAATGTTAATGCATATTTTATTTGTGATCAACCTTTGTATAAGTTTCACAAAAATTATCTTTCCATAGTGATCACTCAGAGATATTTAAATTCTTACAGTTGCAAACTTTTGCTATTATTATTCTACCTAATAAGTTCATTTTAGTTCAAGCTTTTACAGTGAAAAATTTATATATATCCCTATTTATGGCTAGTAGTTCAAGCCGTAAATATTTCTATGTTTTCTTTAAATTTAATGTTATGTTTACTTTTTTGCTATTTTTTCCTAAATGTCAATGCATGCAGTGGCAACTAAAGGTAATGCATTTAGTTTATTGTTGTTTTTTTTTTAATTTAATTATTGTAATATAATGTAATTACCACTGTTTGTCCTTAAACAATAAAAATAAAATAAAATAAAATAAGAGATCAGCGTTAACTTAATTAACATTCTTCCATACCAATCTAAGCATTGATGGTGTTGAATGATGATGAATGTTGATGTTTGAAAATCTCAATTTTATCTTCGATTTGTGTAATCTCATATCTTTCACATTCCCTTTCAAATTCGGTGATCAATGCTTAGCATTTGAAGTTTTACTGGATTTTTTTCCAACAAGAACCTTTCTG
Source organism: Hyles vespertilio (assembly GCA_009982885.2). Classification (NCBI taxonomy): domain Eukaryota; kingdom Metazoa; phylum Arthropoda; class Insecta; order Lepidoptera; family Sphingidae; genus Hyles; species Hyles vespertilio. The sequence goes on from CM042817.1 coordinate 4,601,093, forward strand.
CAGTTTGCATATTTTTTTTGACATTGTTGTTTGTGTTATTTTTGGAATCATTGTTCCTTCTGTATATTCATCTTAGTATTCACAAGTGAATTGTATATTTTCACCCGCATCTAGATATATAGACAAATTACGTAAAAAGGCGAACGTATACCGGGTATCTCAAGACCGCTACCGAAAACGAAGCCGGGTGATAGTTTTAGTGACTACAAACACTATGCAACTAAAAATTTCGCATAGAAACGTGACAATTATTTTTTATGATTTTTTAAATATCGTCATTTTTGGGTGGTAAATCCATTGTTTTTTGCTAAAATAATGATTTAAACACTCTTATACCTTAGATTATTTATAAATAAAAGGGTATACACTATTATTTAAGGAAAAAATGTATTTACCACCCAAATATGGTCATAGGAAAAAAATAACAAAAAAAAATTGGTCGCTTTTTTTTGCAACTTTTTTTGTTGCATTGTGTCTGAAGTCGCTTGTACTACCACCCGGCTTCGTTTTCGGTAGCAGTCTTGATATACCCTGTATACGTTCGCCTGTTCTTTACTTAGTGGGATCCATACTCCGCGTGTTTGATGTCTTTTTTTCAGTGAATTCTTTATTTTCGCGTAAACATCTCTTTACTTGCGAGTTTTAGGTCATCACCTCATACATGCGTCCGTCCGGCGCGCGATTGAGGTTGTGATTATGTAGTGTGTGCGTGTGATTGCAGTTGCGAATTTTTAGGATTGAAAATAAACACTAAATACACCACAATAAAGTTTATTTCCGCACAGAAGGAGTGAAGAAGAACAGAAACGAAGATAATAATGTTCAATAATTATTATACTGAGATTACAAAGATCGCGTCGATTAATAGCGGGCGCAAGACGAAGAAGTGTAGCGTGCGCGTGTCGCGTAGTAGTGGCGGACGACTGGCGAGTGGCGCGGCTCCAGTGTTGCCACCTTGGATTTTTTTAAAGCGCTAGATCATGGGAAAAATATTACCAGATATATGAAATATAGATTTAAAAAAAACCCACTAAATACCGCTAAATTATTGTTAAAGAAACAAAAATTTAAATTTAGTAAGAACTAATGTGTATGATGGTATGTAGTTATCCATATTAATTAAACAATGTTTGTACGTATTTTTAATTCTTTTAAACAGTATATAATAAAGGGTTTTTAACTGAGTTACCTACAATTTGTCAAACATCAATATTATATTCGGAGGGTATAACTTACAAAATGTTAAAAATCCAAATATATAAAGTTTGTGAAATAAAACTGCATAAATGTGTTAATTCGCACGTACATTTATACATAATAGAGTAAGAATCAAGAAAAACAGTTAAAAAAAGTTAAAATTCAAGATTATCAAATGTTATATCTTCTATAACTTCATCATAATTCACAGACTCCGACACTACTGTCGTCGACGTCGAAGCCGATGCGGAAGATGTTGTTGGTTGAAATTGGTTTTTGTAAGAGTACTTTGTATTTTTTCCAATAGCTGCAATGACATCGTTTGGTAATTTCACATCGGTAACATCTAGTCTATTTTTGATAAAAATTATGGCATTAAGAAGTGGACCAGCCATCCTGTTCCGCAGTTTATTTTTTACAATGTTCATGACACTGAAAATTCTTTCGATACCCGCATTAGAATGAGGTAATGTTAACGAAGATATGGCAAGATCAACTAATTCTTCAAAGTCATTTATTCCAGCTGCGTTTCTGTACTCATCTACTTCAACCCAAAATTGTATAACATCATTTGTATTTTTCCACTGGACAAAACAGATGTTGTGCCACTGGTTTAATATCTTGTCTATGTCACTAGCATTATAGCCCAGTTCTTCAGCGAGTTCTGAAATGGAATTGTCCTTACCCTGGCGTAGAATAGTCACTGGGGCTAATCTTGACATCAACTCTAGCACAGTATAATTGGTTGGCAGTCTTTGTTGAATTTCTTTAGCTAGCTTTACATTAAAATCAATACATCGACGTTTAATGGCTGATACAGCATCAGATGATAATAATGTTTTTTGACTCTCCGATTCAAAAAGGTATCCCATATATGGGACCGGGTTAAGGTTTCGGTCGATGTCAATGTTTAAAAAGTCCTTATCTGTGGTAGCAGCATTCGGTAACAGTATCCTGTTACAAACCGAGCGGAATAGTGTAATCAGCACATTTAGTAATTTAAGTGGATTTGCACTTTCACTTTCAAAGGTTTTGACAGCAATCTGCACATCGTATAATATACTTTTTAAAAATATCATGTACAAATAATTACTTTCGTCTTTGTACATAGAATATAACAGATCTGCAGTGTAGCATCGATCTCTCACAAGGTCAAAATGTAAAGCCAGCTCTTTCCATTGCGTCAGAATTCTTTGGACTGCTGGTTCAATGGACAACCAGCGTGTGTCACATACTTGTAAAATCTTCAACGGTGCTTCACCACAATTAATAGTTTCTTAAATGTCTTTATATTCATTTTTACGTTTTGCAGAATGAGCAAACCAATTATAAGTCTCCCTAATCAAAAATTCTATATTTCTTGGTAGCGTTTGTTCTGACGCATGTGACACTGCAAGTTGTAAAGAATGGCAAGTGCATCTGATCAGAATTAAATTTGGTATATCATTTTTGAGGATTCTGTACACTCCATTATTGATTCCAGTCATGACTGACGCATTGTCGGTTCCCAATCCAACTATTTTATTTTTCTCTAAGCCATATTTTTTAAGCAAGACAGAACAGCTTCTACAATTCCAACTGCATCGCAGGCTTTAAGTGGTTCTAAAGCTAGGAAGGAAGACACTACTTTTTTTAGTTTTCGACTAAAATACCTGATCACAATACCAAGTTGTTTGCTCGTACTGGTATCTGTTGATTCGTCAATGATGAGACTGTACTTTTCAACGAAGTGTGGTGCCAAGACATTTTTAATAATTTCAGTACACTTAGTATGATGTATTTTTAAGTCATCCGTTGCTTTCGAATCGGGAAACACTGATTTCACTAAATCTGATAGATGATCAATACAGGAAACTGAACTGTGTTCTGTAATGTAAAGAGCGAGCATTGCTTCGGCTTTCCGAGAGTTTGAATTTGAAACTGTTTCAGCGGGTGTGAATTTTATTGTTTGATTGCCTGATATAATTTGATTTTTTGTTTATGTTATTTTGTTTCTGTGTGTCTTTTCAGGTCTACTACTTTAGCTAGTAGTTCTGTTTTACAAAACGAGCAAAATGCCTTCGTATCATCACCAGGTAAAGGTTTAAGCCAAGTTTGGAATTCACTTAGTGATTCCCACTCTTTTCTATATTTTTGGGCATAATTTTTCTTTTTGAGTGGAACTTCCATTATTAGATGATGTTTAGAGCTTCACACACTGTTTCAAACACGAGTTTATCAATTAACAGTTTTCAGTAGCACGACACAAACCAAATTTTGGACATACAATGACTAAAATGAAAATATTAACTTAAGAGAGTGTCTAGAGATTCCCCGATCATAAAGTATGCATAGACAATTGTGATAGTCCGAAACGTTAGGGGATTCCCCTTTCAACAAAGTGTTGCCAGATTCCATATTGAGAAACCGCTAAATACCACTGAAAAAAAAAACGCTATATAATAAAAAATACTTGCGCTACTAGCGCTCCGGTGACGCAACTCGTCACAGCGGCGGGGCGCGGTACTACGTGACCGCAGCGACCGCGTGGTGATTCTTACTAACCATTTTAAAATACAACATAAATAAACAATGTTACGAACTTAAAATACTTAACATTGTACGCCACAAGGTTATACCTGTAATGTTAGTTTTTGCATCTGCTGCTGCCATTAACTGTTGTATCGTCAAATTAGTTAGTGTCTCATGTTCAGCAACATAAAGAGAGATAGCCCTTTTTTGTTCCAACAAGCGTGTACCGCCATGTAGTTGGTAGAATTCCACTTCGTGTTGATGTCCTGCACTAACTGATGCTGCGGCAAATTTAACTCCTGTTGAATTTGCAAGTATTTTTTCTTGTGCGACACCTGAATGATTGAAATGAGTTACTAGACGTCTACCAGTAGCAACCACTTCTAATAGCTCAGCCTGGACCTTCATTGACTTATCAATAACTCGCTGAAGCGAATGTATGAAACATCTAGCAGAATGATACTCTCCAACTCGAGCTCCTTTCACCATATTAGCGCCACTATCATGGATTAGTAAGTGAATTTTATTTTTCTAAATATCCCAGCGAGCTGCTATAACGTTCAGTTCGTTTGCTATATTTTCACCTGTGTGTGATCCTGAACACGGTTTCATAGCAAGAACGCCGTGGTTTAGCTGAAATTCCGGGCACAACCAATGGGCTGTGAAACTTGGAAAACTGAAACTATTGTGCAGGCAGGTCCAAATGTCAGACGTAACAGAAATTGCAATAGCTTTAGAAATGTTTGTTTTTATTTTGTCGCGTATTCTATTGTAGATGTCTGGAATAATTTTTTTGAGATATATAAGTGCGAATTGGTGAAAATTGAAATAAAACAAAGAACCATTATGCGACTTGGTGATTCATAACGAGGTAGCGTTTGTTCTAAAAGTCTTTTAAACCTAACCTTTTCTACAATACTGAACGGCTCGTTATCTAATGCAATCATTTCTGCAATTAAAAAGTGATACTTTTTGGCTTTGGCATCATTCCCAAAGTATTTTTTCGGCAACAAATAAAAACTATGAATATAGGGTCACCGCGTAATAATATAATTATTATAAACTCATTTGCCAAAAAAACGGGCACCTAAGCAATGAACCATTTCAAATGTTACTATTGGTTTGTTTGATAATTATAGGTAGTTTTACTTTCACAATTTTGTAAGTTAATAAGCAAATAATCGTTTTCGTCAGTATTATCATAAAATTTTGATAAAATTTATGGGTTTTAATGCTAAAGTTCACTAGTAGTGTATGCTCGCTAGTAGTGCATATGCTCGTGAAGTAAAAGTTAAGAAAGATTTTTGTTTGTTTTTTCTTTAATAAAGTAAAAGCAGATAAATGTTTAGTATCGAGTGTGACCCCCTCTAGCTGAAATCACAGCTTGAATTCGTCTGGGTATGCTAGCGAGGATATCCCGGATACTTGCTTGCGGAATACGTTCCCACTCCGCGGTAATCACATTCTTCAGCTCTCTGATGGTCTGCGGAGCCGGTTGTACTGATCTCACGCGTTGTTTCAGAACGTCCCAGACATGTTCTATAGGATTGAGGTCGGGACTTCGAGCTGGCCAATCCAAACGACGAATGCCGACCTCTTGCACATACGCTTCCACATCGCCAGATCGGTGGGCGCGAGCGTTGTCGTCCATAAAAATTGAGTCGTCGCCTAAAGCGGCCAATGCGGGTTGTGCATGAGGAATTAGAACTTCCGTTATGTATCAATGTCCAGTCAGTGAGCCGTTTTCAATGAAGACTAACTCTGTACGATCCATTGAATTTATTCCTGCCCAAAACATAACAGAGCCCCCACCATAAGGTGTGATTTCTTCAAAACAAGCCTCTGCAAAGCGTTCTCCTCGTCTTCGTAGCACTCGTCGACGTCGATCTTCACCGAACAGAGATATCCTGGCTTCATCGGAGAACAATACCCTATTCCAGTCTTCTTGAGTCCATGACTCACAATTTCGAGCAAACCTAAGCCTGGCAGCTCTGTGCTCACGGAGTAACTTAGGGTCGCGGGCCGGGCGATGACTGCGTATATTGGCCGCGAGAAGCCTCCTCCTGACCGTCCATAGACTAATATGCACATTTCTTACTTCTTCGAGGTTGTTCTTAAGGTTCACATACGAAGACTTGCGATTTCTCAATGCGCGACTCACAAGAAAACGATCATCCCGTGGTTGGGTACATGGTTTTCTTCCAGAACCAGGCCTTCTCTCGATGGAACCGGTGTCTTGATACCGCTGCCAGGTCCTTTGAACCGTCGAGCGACTCACACTTAGCCTCTGAGCCACGAAGCATTGGCTGCAACCCTCTTCGAGCAGCGCAATAATTTTGGTAGCTTTTACCACTTTCTCTAACATTATTGAGACAGCTAAACAGCAATAAATGAAGCTTTGACAATTAAGAATATGAAATAATTCATAAAAATTGACTAAAAGTTATGAAAACCGATATTATCTTTTGGAACTTCGCACCAAAAATGTAGGATAAAAAGTGGTTTTCTGTAAAAACGAGCATCAAACGAAAATTTGAATTTACAGTCCCTGGCCAAATTATTAGACGCACTACAGATTTTGTGCAAAATCTTAATTATCAGGTGTTCTACTCATCAGAACTTATTATTAGATTCATTTAGTTACCTTGTGTGTATAATATACTTAATTATCTAATTGTCATCACAAATAAAACATCGTTTTTAAAGAAAAATATTTATTTATGAATTATTGAAAAGATTTGAAATATATGATATAAAGTTTTAATATTTTGTTGAACCACCTTTTGCCGCTATGAGAGCTTCAATTCTGCGTGGCATGCTGTCAATGCAAGACTGTACTGTCTCCTGCATTTGAGGATGATGGTTCCACACATGTATGATCTTTTCTAAGAGCTGCGTTTTATTTGTTATCACATCTTTAGCCACTTCTCTCTTCATCAGCTCCCACACGTTTTCGATTGGGTTCATATCGGGGCTATTACCCGGCCAATCGAACAGAGGGATATTTTGCTCGCCCAAATATGTTTTAACAGAACGTGCTGTGTGGCAGGGAGCGCCATCTTGCATAAAAATAAATGGTTCCCCATTCGGAAACCATTCTCTGAGCTGTGAAACCAAACGATTTTGCAAGACTTCTTTGTACTGATCTTGCCTCATTATGCCTTTCACCACGTACAGACGTCCAGTACCTTTACCGCTGATGACTGACCAGATCATCACTTTTGTAGGGTGCTTCACAGTCTGAACGACGCAGTCCGGATGGAACTTTTCTCCATGACGACGACGCACAAACTGAGCTTTATTCTGCAAAATTTCAAATGTGCTTTCATCGCTGAAGCAGACCTGTCAAAAATGAAAAAAAAAAAACAATATATCTAAGGCATCAATGCTGATTCTTCATTATTTAATGTTATATGATAAATTTAATATCAACTTACCGATCTCCAGAAGTCCACATCTTTATCACGCCACTGTTTGGCCCACTTCAGACGTTTTGCTTTCATTGCAGCTGTTAATTTGGGCATTCTGGCGGGTCGGTAGGCTTTAAAATCTAAATCTTTCAATTTTCTACGAAGAGTGCGCTCAGACACATTCACATTGGCATCTTCCAGTTGCGATTTTATCAGTTTTGTTGTAGCAAACCTGTTTTCCAAGCAGATTTTCTTAAAGCATCTTTCTGACCTTGGAGTAAAAACAGGCTTCCTGCCGCATTTTTTCTTTCGTTTTGGACTCAATTCCTGTCCTGTTTCAATTTTTTTCTTTATACGTCTTACACTTGCTTTAGACACCTTCAATCTTCGTGATATTTCACGGTTTGAAAACATTTTAGTATTAATGAGGGCTTTTACTTCAGCTTTTTTACGTGGTGAAATGTCACCTTTTTTACCCATGTTTAATAGGTTCTAATTGATAATATCTGGTTATCAAAAACACTGCACACAAAATAAATAAATAGCTGTGCAGATTAATTCTCCGAAACACAAAAATACAGCGACCAAAACCACGTAAACACGTCCGCACCTGTAGCACGCGAGAACGCGACTGAAACCGGTTTGTACTTGTTTACGCTATGATACTATAAAGTTAACACTGTAATGCAACACATAAAAAATAAACATAAATTTGAACTAAATACTAAATTTCCTAAATAAAAGTAGTCTTATGTAAGGTTAAATGTAAAGAATATTGCATATAATTTAGTGCAACAAATAAAATTGTTACTATTCTATAGTGCGTCTAATAATTTGGCCAGGGACTGTAGAACGTACTGTTTTAAATACCACGGCATTTTTAAAACCGGCCAGTAACATGTACAAATGATTGAAATCATTTTGGTACCGTATTTTTTTAAAGAAGAATTAAAATCAAAACCGCCCGTTTTTTTTTCAAATGAGTGATATATACCTTCATTCCGTCAATTTATGTTTTCGTGTGTGCGTAGAAAAGTGTTTCTTTATGTTTTTTGTGAAGGATACAGTTTTTTTGTTTATTGCACTCGGGAACGAAACAACTAATATTAATATGTAAAACACAAGTTCATAGATACGATTAACATAGAGCTAACTATACCACGTTTGTACTGCTAAATATTTACGTTACTGATTACAAAACAAATGAAATAACATACAAATAAAAATAAAATAAGCAGAACCTAACTATGCACATACAGCAAATGACTGATGAAAAATATGGTGGCACCGGCACACTATAATGCCTTTTAAATATCTATATGTTTGGTACTGGGCGACCCGCCTTCAATATGTTATGCATATATTTTGATTTGTTGGCTAGTCAAGTCATTAAGCAAATTAATCAACAAGCGCAAGTTCCATGAAACAAATATAATTTTTTTGCTTTGCAGTGGTACTTATTATTTAGTTATTTTTTGGTTTTTAGCGGTTTTTTGTTTTGAAGTCGGTTTTTTGAAGTGAAAACTTCTTTAGCGGCGTTGAGCACTTTTTCTGTAATGGGTATAAAATCTTAAACTCGCGTCAGGACACGTGACCTGATCGTAAGACGAAAAGCGTAAGACGGATGGAGAGTAGACAGCTGTCAGTTAGCTGTCAGTTTATAAAGCTTTGATGAATTGCCAATGATTTTGAGTGGAGATTTCAACATAAACTTCGCAGACGATAAAAATCAACTATTAATTGAATTTTTAAATAATGAATTTGGTTTAACTATGTCGAATGATCGCAATCTTAGCAATACGAAATACAAAACTACTATTGATGCGGTCTTTATTAGACATTTAAATAGGTTCAAATCAAAACTGTTCGTTTCTTACTTCAGCTACCATAAACCTATCGTATCAGTTTTAGAGATTGGCGATGATAGTTCTGGTAATGATGATGGTGAAAAAGTCGTTGAAATTATGGATGAAAGTTGATTTTTCGGAGAGATAAACTTTTTAATGTAAAATAATTGTAATAGTTTTAAAGTGTTAAATTTTAATATTTTTTTTATTTTGTTTATTTTTATCTTTTTAGTGTTGATAGGAATCAAAATGAAGAAGATTTGGTCCCCACAAGGAATATGTTCTTTCCGATGATAATGAAATCGCTAAAATCGGCTAAAAGCTGCCAAAGATATTGGAGTATTCATATGTTTATTATTTTTTCTCCCCCCCCCCCTCCCTTTGCCCCTACCCCCTTTTCCCACCACCACTGTAGCTTAGCTTTATACTGAACCCAATGCAAAAAGAACCATTGGAATCCTACTAAAGTTTGAAGAGTTCTACACTCCAGGTCCGAAAATGATCATTAGATCTCCATGTTGTGTTTCTGAGATCAACCTGTCAATACATTCTTTCCAATGAAAAAGAAATCACTAAAATCGGTTAAAAGCTGCCGAAGATATTAGAATTTACATGTATTTTAATTTTATCACCTACCCCCCCTCACCCCCACCCCTTTTTTCCTCTCTCACTGTAAATTAACTTTATAATGAACCTAATGCAAAAAGAACCATTGGAATCCTACTTAATTTTAAGGAGTTCCCCTCTCCAGGTCCGAAGATATTGCTCAGATTTTCACCATATTTTTATGGGACCAAATGACAAGCATCAGCTTTCAATCAAAGAAAGAATGGTCGAAATCGGTTCACACAGTACAGAGAAACGAGGTAACAAACATAAAAAAAAGCAACATACAGTCGAATTGAGAACCTCCTCCTTTTTTTGAAGTCGGTTAAAAATAGCGTGCGTAAAAGAAATGGCCTAACCACTCTCAATCGTATTCTCGATTGTAGAGTAGGCCCGTGCCCTGCAGTGGGACGTATATGGGCTGATACAGATACAGATACAGAAAAGAGATGGGTGCGAATGCGGCTTATGACAAAGCGAGATAGGGAAACGGGTTACTTTTTAAACCCGAGTTAAACCGGCCCGGTGTAGAGGGGACATAACATTTTAGGGGCATGTTTGCTGAAAACCTGGAGTGAAAAGATATTTTTTCAGTGACAAGATAATGATCTTCAAGTTTTTATCTTATATTTCGGTTAAATCAGAAAGTTCTTTGGTGTACACGTGCTTATATTCGTTCGTTGCAGGGATTATGTGCTCCGTAATTGGTCTATCCCAAATCAACACGAAATCTTCGTTAGGACTGGAGATAGGAACAATAACACAATTGAAGGGTACGAATAGTGTGGGGTGTAGGTCACTGGTAACGTAAGGTATGTTGGCACGCGGGGCGGCTTTGTATTGAGCACCCCTACTTAAAATAAAGAACATGCACAACAATAAAGTCTAGTAGTACTTTATTTTTCTATAATATTCAATACTTTATCAAAAATTATTTCTTTCTCTTTTCATTGATCAAATTGCAAGATTGGTTAATAGCGCTTGACTCAATTTGGAACTTAAACAGATTTTTTAAATTATAGCTTGTGGTGCGGAAAGACCGACGTGCCATGCGGTGAGCAGCGGTTGCGGGGGTTGGCTGAGGGCCCGAAATGTATACGCGGTGAAACAATTGGAGGTTGATCCTAGGCAATAACAAGGCGGAGTTGGCGATATATGAGAGTGGACTGTAATTTTAATGTCCCCTTCAGAAGGGGCTGGTTCGCGGTGCGGATGCGGTTGGGTCGGGATCAAGGATAGGAACGCACGCCTACCTTATATCTGCATCCTCGGCGAGGTGGCGCGCAGTCCCGGCGTGATGGCGTCGACGCAGCAATACGTGACACAACGCACACAAACAGGGGCTTGTCCCGTGCAAAATAGCTATGCCGGCATCAACTTTACGGTCCTCAGTCCATAATTAATGTTTATATGCGAATTAATTATTAATTCATATTCGTATAGTGCGGCGATTCGAAGCGAAGTTGCGGAACTGGGGGTGCGCTAGCGCGTCCCCGTGATCCTCGCGCGACGTCACGCCCGAAGAGTACAGAATATATCGGTAAAGAGCGTGCGTTAGAGGGAGAAGGAAAGAGCGGGATGTTAGATAGTAAGGATTCTACAATACTGCCAACTGCGCGTGCAATACATATAAAATGGCGGTTTGAGACATCATCGAATAGACAATGACCTTATATCGAAAAGTATAAATATGGTGTAACCAATAGTTTTGAAATGCTTCTTACGGATAAAACCACCGAAATATAAATTACTAAAAAAAAACATTACTCTAAACTTGGAACAGAATCAGAGAAGCCCCATTTAAAGATAAATCTGTGTAGTTATAATGTTTCATTGAGCCGGTTCTTGGGCAGAAATGTTGGCCGCCACCCAATGGCGTGTTAGAAGAAATATTTGAAGGCATTCAATTTTAACTACTCATTTATCCAAAAGTACATGTTTGCAAGTTTTTTATTTTCTTTTTGATAAATTTAGGTTAGAGTGTGTGCGTCATCTTATTGTGACCAATAAATGTATTTTCTTTCTTTCTTTCAAGTATTTTTGTGTTAAATTAACTTCGTCTAGGAGTTCACACCAAACGAAAGATGTGTTGATGCTGCTTTTCTTTTGGTGCGAAGTTTTCTTTGCTGGTACTGTGATCACACATTTCTTCTATTATTGATTTTTTTCAAATCATCATCAAAAAGACATCCCTATGTTTTTCAATAATATTTTCTACCGATTTGTTAATGAATAGAAGGTGTAAAAGTAGGTCGACGATTTCGAAAAAAATTAAGCTTGATGTTACGCTACTAAATGAGTGCACTCCAAATAAACATACGAATATAATAAATGCTCTAATATTGTATATAATGTATGGTTTAATTTAGTTAAGGGCTACCTTTAACCGTTAAGTTTTTTTTTCTGAAATAAGTAATTTGATGTTTTTTGGAGATATAAACCGAAAATCACAATTGGTACTCTTGCCTCGGTGTTTCCGAATAAGCCCTCGGATATAAATAATTTTCTGTTTATATCGTTTCTTGACATGTTTCGAATACTTAAATATACAAGCAAAAATTTGGTCCAGCGAGGCTGCTCTAATTGCTGGTAGTAGTCGCGTTACCGATACCATACTGATATATATAACAGGCAATTCAGACGAAAATAACAAGTAATTTAAAACATTCATATTAAGCTGTCGCCTTCTTCACTAAACACCATTCTTCTTGGCTAGCCTGCGGGCTTAAGCTGCTTAAATTATTGCAAATAATAAGAGTGAAAACTTTTTTTGTTGAAGTTTTCGTTGTGCACATGATTTCGTAATTCTGGTTCGACGTTCTAATGTTTCACACTGATCGATGAATCTCTTGCGACTAATTCGAGCACTGCTTGGACAGTATTCGGATTATGCATTTGAGATGGACGAATCTTTTTCCTGGTAGGCGCCCTTCCATGTAAGAACCTTTAAAATCGTGCAATCTGATGATATTGCCTTCTCTCAAAGTGTTTTTACTAAGATCGATCACAATTTCTTCGTAGGTGGGTACCCTGTAGTTTGTGGACTAGTTTTTCCGTTTTTCAAACACGCTAATTCCGCGCCGAAACTATCACTCTGCGCCTGTTTCAACAATATTAATTCCGCGTGTTCAACGTATTCCGCTCGCGACCTACTCTCGCGGTGCCGCCATCTGTCTACCGCAACTAAAACGCGCGCGAGCGTCCTACACATTCGTTCCCACGAAGAGAACCTACTTAAATCGATCACGGGGTGTTCCTCCTGTACCCGCGTGACTTACACCTCTTCGGAGGTTTCGCCTTCGGGCGTTGTTTCGCGGGGCCACTCTTTCTGCGGTTCGCGCAGAAAGTCCGGCCCTGTAAACCATCTATCGTTCGGCATGAGACCCGCGCGTGTCGCGTCGTCCGCTACGTTGGGCGCCGTCGGCACCCACCGCCATTGTTCCGGTCGCGTTAATTCGGCTATTTCGCCGAGGCGTTGTGCTACGTATGACGTATATCGCGCGGATTCGTTCCTTATCCACTGAAGAGCCGTCTTTGAGTCCGACCACCATATAACATCGGCCGCGATTCTATGTTCCTTCATAATCTCCGTGGCGAGCCTAGCTCCTATGAGACACGCCTGTAACTCTAATCGCGGTATTGTGAGCGCTTTCAGTGGCGTCACTCTGGCTTTCCCGGCGGCTAGAATGACGTGTACGCAGCCGCCACAGTCCACGTAACGCCAATACGCCGCCGTCGCGTATGCTTGTTCGCTGGCGTCACAAAACATGTGGAGTTGCGCACCTACCGTGTTACCTAACATACCGTAGTATCTCGGTAGTCGGAGGTTGCCGATATGTTCCCGGTCCGCGAGAATATCGTCGCCTCGTTATCGGGAATGGGCTCGTCCCATCCTAGTTATTGCCGCCACAATCCTTGCAACATTATTTTCGCGGTCACTGTATATGGACTTACTAAGCCCAGCGGGTCAAACAACGACATGACCGCGATGAGCGCCTCGCGTTTGGTGGGGGTTCGACGGCCCTCTCTGATGTCACCTGGTATACGGTGTAACGCGATGTTGAATGCGAGTTGGTCCGTTTCGGGCAACCAACACACACCTAGGGCCTTTCCGCACGCGCCCGCGGTCGCTCCGAGCTCCCGCGGCGCCCTAGCCATGTCCCCGTCGTCGGACATTCCCCCCAGTATGCGCGCCAGATTACTACTCCATCTCGCGAGTTCGAAACCGGCGCGGCTGTGTACTTCGCAAACTTCCGCGATCGCCTGGGCGGCCAGACTCCGCGTGATGGCCTCATACACGCGCGGATGCGACTCTCGATGATCCCTAGCGTTCCTGTCGCGCACGCTATGCGCAATAAAATCATCGATACCATCACGTACCTCTGTGGCGGGCCACTGCGGTCGTCGCCCCGCCACAGGAAATGTTGCGCGGCGACCCTATCCTCCGGACTAATCTTAATCGGCAGGAACATCTCTCTAATGTCCGCCGTAATTGCAACGGGTCCCTCACGAAAACGGAATAAGATGCCCTGTAGTGACCGGAGTAGGTCCGGTCCGTCTTATTGTTAGACGTTCAAACATACGTTATTCCCGGGTTTGTTTGGATTCGTCACGGCGAAATGCGGCAAGTACCAATGCTGCGAACTTTCACAATTCCCTACGCATCGTTCCGCGTAACCGCTACTAATCAACTTATCGACTTCCGCCGTGTACGAATCCCTAAACTCACGCGGCATTGAAAAAAAGATGGATAAGTCCATCTTTTTTTCAATGCCGCGTAGTCTCCGAAACGCCATATCATAGCTCGGAGGTAACGTGACGTCGTCCGAGGCCCACGGCAAACCCACTTCGAATCGACAATTAACACATTCTGCCGACCGTTCAATGATATCGATCGCGCGCTCCTCCGCCGGTATCGGCTTTCGCTTTTACTTAGTCCCAACGCGTCAATACTAAAATGTTCCCTGACCATCTCGTGTAAGTCGTCCGAGCTATCGCGTCGCGCCTCTTGCCATGTGCGCGCGTACAGTACCGACTCAGCGGTTGCTCGGAGGATTCTGCCAGGCGCTGTATTAGTTGCGTGCAGAACCCATCCGAGCCGCGTAAGAGACGCCGCAGGCCGGCCTTTGGCTCCGGATAACAACTTCCGCGAGACAATATGCTCCCAGTTGGCAGTTATCCGACCCTATAATCACACGCGGCCTAGCATTCCTGAAGCACACATCTTTCACATTTAATTTACGTAATGAGACGCGTTCAATATCTCGGCACTAACAGTTTGCCGCCCGCGCTATCTCTTCATCGACTAGTCGCGAGTACTCATAGTATAAGTCCCTAATGCATGTGGGAAGGTGTAGGATTTGGGCCAATTAAATTCTTTGGTATTAACTCCTTTTATTAATTAATTTACAAAAATAACACTTTTTACATGCACTCGTCTTTACGTCGTCCTTCATTCCTCCACATTCCTTCATTCCATTTCACTCAAATCCGTCTTGCATTCGTTCCTCTCACGTTCCAGTTTACACGAATTGTTACTTAAATGTTACTTCAATATTAAATTTATACATTATCAAAACTCAATCCTACAACTCGGCCATCCTGCCCTGTAGTCTGGCCTCAGACTACTCTAAGCTAAATCAATCATTAAAGATTATACAAAACAAAACCTTAATTATTTCTATATTATACTTACTAAGTAAACATCTGCCGTTAAGTAAACATCTGTTATTGTTACCTGTGGAAATAAAATTCAATACCGCTGAGAATACCAAGAAAAACAAAAATTATCATCATCAACTTTAACAAGAACGAACAGCAAACAAAGTGTGCATAATTTTACGAAACTTTAGTGGAAAAGTGAACAATAAAGAACAACTCATCACTTCGAATCGGACTGAAGAGGTTAGAAACCGTCATACTTTTTCTTGTTGCGCGATTGACAGCTACGAGATAAACAAACACTACCAACATAATAAAGTGTTACTATCTTCAGCTCATAGACCACAGACAACACTATTATAACTGCATTGGCCATAGACAAATAGTCAGACATGTTTGACATCTGTCAATAAAGGTGCGTTCAGTAATACGAAGAAAAAAATAATAAAAAAATAGATATAAAAAAAAAAAAATAGTATGGATACTCAAACTTTTATGGAAAATTTCTGGCAGAAACTAAAGGAGCAGATGGCTATACAAACAAAAGAGATAACCGAAGCGGTAACTAAAAATGTAACAGAAAATCTGAATGAAAAGTTATCTGAGCTTATAGAAGAAAATAAAGCCCTAAAATTAGACATTAAAAATTTGCAAGATAAATTAAAATTCATGGAAGAAAGCAGGAGAAGAAACAACCTTATTTTCTTTGGAGTAAAAGAAGATAATAGTGGATCACTCATAGAACACGTTAGAACGTTAGTCAAAAATGAAATGAACATTATCATAAGCCCCCAAGAGATAAACAAAGTTAGCAGATTAGGAGTCAAAGGGACGGCACCACGCCCTATTCTTGTGGCATTTACAACTACTTGGAAAAGAGATGAAATTTATAGAAATAAGAAGAAAATCACTTCTGATATCTACATCAAAGAAGACTACAGTAAGGAAGTTTTGGAAAAAAGAAAACAACTACTGCCGAAACTTAAAGAAGAAAAAGCGAAAGGCAAAATATGCTACTTTATAAAAGATAAAATAGTCACAAAAGACTCCCAGGAAGATAAAAGGGATAAGAGGAAAAGAGAATGTATTGATTCATCTTACAATAAATATTATCTTGATGTTGGATTACTTTTATTTTACTAATTTTAAGTATTACAGCAAGAATAGCACATATCAGTTACACCGGTTACCACAAAGAATAGAGAGAAAAACACACAGACAAGGAAAAGAATATAAAGCAAAGACAATACAAATGTTCAGTCTAAAATTATAAATAAAAATTGAGTAAGGCGCTAATTTTATTTTCGTACAAATAATAATGAATTCTAACACTCCCCTTAAATTAGAGCCTTCTTACTTTCCTCTTAAGTACAAAAACAATATTAGTTACTTAAATTTACCATACCTATATTACTTCTCATTAATTTAAATCTATCTCGAGACAAAGCTTTGGTAAAAATATCTGCATATTTATAGTCTGTATTAACATAGTTTAAAGAAATAAGTTTTTCATTAAATTTTTCTTTTATAAAGTTGTATTTAATATCAATATGTTTGCATCGTTTGTGAAATTCACTATTTTTTATAACATTGATAGCACTTTGATTGTCTATATTTAAACATGTAATATTCTTATTGTATTGTCCTACATCACTTAATAATTGTTTTAACCACATAAGTTCTTTAGTGGCCGCACATGCAGCCATGAATTCTGCTTCAGTTGTAGACAATGCTACACTTTGCTGTCGCTGAGTGGACCATGTAATGGCTGCTCCATTTTTAATGAATACATATCCTGTTATAGAACGTCTGCATGTTAAATCATTGCCATAATCAGCATCACTGTAGCCAATAAGGTCGCTTGTCTGTGGATTGGATTGATAGCATAAACCAAATTCTTTGGTTCCTCTTAAGTATTTCAGAATTTTCTTTACTGCATTCCAATGGGATTCATTATAACAATGCAAAAATTGACTCACCATACTCACAGCAAACATAATGTCTGGTCTGCTTACTGTTGCTAAATGAATAAGCGATCCAACTGCTTCTCTGTATGGTAAGTTTTTCACAGGTACCATTTCAACTTTCTGCAACTTTACATATGGATCAGCAGGGATACTATTAGGATTAGCATTACTCATATTAAATTTTTCTAATAACTTTTCAATATATTTTGTTTGATGAATAAAAATATTACTTTTATTTATTTCTATTTGCATACCAACAAAATTAGAAGGGGAACATGTCTTTATATCAAAATTTGTTTTTAATTCCTTAATTACTTCTGTTAGAGCAAATTTTTCTTTTGAGAATAAGAGACCATCATCTACATATAGACATAAATAGCATTTTATGTCTTTCACTTGACCAACATAGACACATTGATCAGCTAAACTTTTAACAAATCCAAATTTTTCCAATACTATGTTAAATTTGGTGTTCCAGCACCTAGGGGCTTGCTTTAGGCCATAGAGAGACTTATTAAGTTTACATACAGTATTAGGTGCACACTCTAAGCCCTCAGGTGGAACCATAAATATTTGTTCCTTTAACTCACCATATAAAAATGCTGTTTTATGTCAAATTGTATTATTTCCAACTTTTGTTCAGCAGCAATTGAAAGAAGAGAACGAATGGAGTCATACCTGACAGTTGGTGAGAAGGTTTCATTGTAGTCGATACCTTTTGTTTGTGCATATCCTTTCGCACATAGACGAGACTTGTACCTTGGACCCGTAGTTTCATCTTTTATTCTAAACACCCACTTACATCCAATTATTTGGCGTTTTCTGGCTTCTCAACCAATGTCCATGTTTTATTTTCCTCATGGGATTGCAATTCTTCACTCATTGACATTTTCCATTTTTGTGAGTTAGCTGATGCAATAGCCTCGTTGTATGTCAAAGGTACATCCAAAGTTCCTTCATTGTAGCATAAATAGCTTTCAAATTTATTTTGTTTTGAGTATGGCTGCTTGTTTCTTGGTCTTAATGTCATGTTTGAAACTGTTAGATCTTTGATTTTCTTATCGGGTACATACAAACTGCTATTTGGTGAGTCATCAGATTCAGAATCTTCAGTATTAATAATGGTGTTTGTGGAAGTTGACATCTCATTTGAACTATCAGAAGGTTGGTCCTCTTTTGTTAACACATCCTTTTGTTCAGTCAAGTCCACCGGAACATAGTTTTTGACAACAGTTGACTCCAGAAAAACGGCATCTCTGCTTTTCACAACTAAACCAGAAGTAGGCATAATAAATCTGTAACCTTTGGTATTGTCACAGTAATCAGTAAATATAGCCTTCTTAGCTTTAGGGTCCCATTTCTTTGTTTTCTCCTTTGGTAAGTGTACCATCGCTTCACATCCGAATACCCGCAGATGTCTGACACTGGGTTTTGTTCCAGTCCACATTTCTTCTGGAGTTTTATAGTTCAGAGATTTTGTTGGGGTTCTATTAATGAGATAAGCAGCTGTTTGTACAGCTTCTGCCCAGTATTGTTTGGATAACTTAGCATTGAGCAGCATACACTTGGCTTTTTCTACCAATGTCCGATTCATTCGTTCTGCGACACCGTTCTGCTGTGGTGTATATGGTGCAGTCGTTTGATGTGTAATTCCATCACCTTTTAAAAGATCAGATATATTTTTGTTAACAAACTCGAGTCCATTATCAGTGCGGAGACATTTGATTTAATGTCCAGTTGATT